>CAOLHI010000865.1:0-494045 GCA_948474755.1 Ctenosaura bakeri
GGGAAGAAGGCATGAAAGTGCTCTGACAGCTCAATCACTATTATCAAGCTGTTGAATCAATTAAAGTGACTTTTCAGAGTTTTCCAGGTGACGAGGAGGTGTCAGTAGCAGTGGGGATTGAAATGGCAGGGGCTGATAGCAATGCATGGATCAATTGCGGGCTGGAAAAGACTCTGCTAAGCACCCCCAGGAATGTGGGAGTAGGTGGTAAAGGAGGACAGAGGAAGGAGAAAGAACCAGGCAACCTGACGAAAAGCCATGGCAGGACTTCTTGGAGCTACTCCTTGCTAGGCGCAAACCTATATGCCTCCCCTCACTTCATCCATCATCTCCCCCAGCATAGTTTTCTATCCTCCTGCCTCTCCCTTAAGCCTTGCTCTTTGGCCTGTTAGATGGAGAGCTGACGTGCTCAGTGGCCAAGCCCCAACCTTTGCTCAGGTTGGGTGTTTTCTTTCCAGGTATTGATGCCAGGCTAAGTGAGTGGTAATTGTTTAGATTGTCTTTTGTCATTAATGATAGATGGAGGATAGAAGAGCTTAATGTGATTAGGTTCATGAAACATGACATCCTTGATCCCCCCCCATTTTCCACTGTTTTCCTATTTCCCTGGAAAGGCTGTGGTTTTAAAGATTACAATAACTATTCTTCTGTTAGGTAGAGACAGCGAGCATTGAGGATGAAACTACTTATTTACCAGTGTCAGAAAGCTATCTAGACAGGAAGTCTTAAAAAATAAGGCAGCATTACTTGTACTTGCCTGTGGTTTCTGGAAGAATCTGGGAACTGTGCAAAGGCTGATTTTGTAACTACTTGTTGGAGCTAGATTTTTGAAATATATGATTTCTGTACTTGTTATGACTGTGATTCTTAATAAGAACATACATGGGTAACAATGCAAAATATACCATTTGTAACTGAACAATTAATTCAGTTAATTTGTTCTCAGTTGCCTTGGATACCATGCTGGCAGATATTTTAGAAAACTTTTACTTACAAGACAAAATAGCCAAAAAAAAATATTTTAGTACCCTGTTTATTACCCTTTAAACAGGCATCCAGAAGCGTGAAGCAACTAACTGCCGAAAAATTCGACACTTTGAGAACAGATTTGCAGTGGAAACACTCATTTGTGAAGAATAAGGAATATAACTGTTAATGGAAGACTGGAAGAAGAAAACCCTGCATTGATCCTACTCTTCATATTATGTGCAGTGATTTTGGTTTTAAATCATTTATATAAGTAGTAGACAAGGCTATATGGCTGAACTCCAACATTTTTCATCTCATGACACACCTTTCTTTCATATTTTGAAGTATAGTGTCCTTTTTATATGTTTAAATAGCAGCTGTATAAAGTCTTAGTTGTTAGTGCATTACAGGAAATGGACCTTGAAAAAAAAATACGAGGAGGTCAGTAATACATGTCATCTTACAGTAAGATTTGATAGAATCATTTCTTCTGACTTACAATCAAAGATTATATGTACAAACAGACTATGATGCTTGAGATTTTTAGCAGCATATTACTAGTGATGTGGTTGATTACAGCATATTCAGGAAATGATTTATAATAAAAGTGCAATTTCTTGTTTTTTTAATGCAGTCACATTTAAATTTGATTTCCAAATGGCTATTCTAATATAGATGTCTGCTGTAACAAAACTAAGCAGTAACTTTGTGTTATTGAGATGTATATAAGCTATGTATGTGCAATGGAAAATAAATATTACAAACCTGTTTGTCTAAAAGTTTGTCCATTTTCTTTCCACATTTTCTTTTATATGGGAAGTTTACCCTTGAACTACTGAATTTTAATATTAATAGTATTTTAGATTAGGAAATTAGATATTATAAAGCATGTGATATGAACTATTAACAGAAGTAAAGAATAATATTAGAAATCACTAAAAAGTAAAGCACATACAACTATTGTGTTTTGTTTCTTTTTCAGCCCATTATTAGACATTCCCGTGATAACACTTCCAGTAATAAAAGGGCCTCCTACTGAAAGATTAATTTGGTTCTCATCCTCATTGAAAACCTACATTTTGTTTGATCAGTGCTTTAGAATATAACCTTATGGGTATGTATATTGATTTCATTAAATATCTAGGGGCTGGATCCAAAGGTGTGTCCTTCTACATACAGAAGATGTCTTCTTCATGAGAGAGGGTTTTTTAAAATTATTTATTAAACAGAAACATACAATGATGAAAACAATACAAAAAAATAAAAATATATACAATACAGATAAAAAAGCTGAAAATCTAAAATCTCAGTTTTAGTCTATGAAAAACCTATGCCTATGAGAACCTGTGTGATGTAGTGGTTTGAGTGTTGGACTATGGACTCTGGTGACCAGAGACCAGGTTTGATTTCCACTTGGCCATGGAAAACCACAGAGTGGCCTTGGGTGCATCACACCCCAGAAAACGCTGTAATAGGTTCACCTTAGGATCACCATAACTGGGAAATTACTTGAAGGCACACGACCACAACTATTAATAAAAATGACAGTGCAAGTAGTTGTAGGAGTTTTAAGGACAGCGAACCTGTATTTAAGATTGTTGGGGGCATGTATAGAAATGTATCGAAACACATGCTATTTGTAAGTTGTTCGCCGCCTCAATCCATATGGAGAGGTGGGATACAAATAAATAATTAAAAAGATTGTTAAAAAAATTGAAAATATTATTAAAGTGATTTATTTAAAGCAAGTAGGTGTAGTGGCTCCATGATTAAGGCTCTGGCCTTAATTACCTGGTTCAAGCCTACTACCATCTCGCCTGTATGCTTAGTAACTTCTGCATCTGCTGTTTTCTTGCGGTAAACAGAATACCTGCATAAAGCACCTAAATTTCCATTGGTTGAAAACAAAGGAGGAAAAGGAACATAGCAGCATCTTTAACTGGTCTATTTTACAACCAAATCCAACATCTGCAAAAGAATGATAACTTTATTGGCTAACACACTGTGCATGCTTTCAAAGCTTCACTGGCTTCTAAGATTCTAAAAATTGTACAGGAGAAGAGAAGTGATAATGTAGTCACAGATCTACATTTTGTCTCAGATGTTATTTCTGTTGTCAGTTCATATGGTCTAGATGTTACTCCAAAACGTGGATGACGTAGGGGTCCACCCGTGGTGCCAGTACCTCCATGTGACGGGGGGAATGAATTAGCTAAAAATTAGGAGGCCTGTAAGAGCGCAGTAACTTAACGAGATCTGTCTACCAATGCTTACAGGGTAATACAGGAAAGAACCAACCAGAGATTCCAAAATGTAAACTAGAATGTGTTTTATGGAAAAGTTCACACATGCACACAAAGGATCTAAGCACTCACACATGTACAGAAGAGCTAATTGAAGGAAAACAGAGGAAAATTGTGGATGGAGTAATTTTAGGGTTTGGATGATAATTACCACTCTGTAGAGAAGCGAGGAAAATGGCAATGTGGCTTGGGCACCTAATGTAGATACCTAAGGACAGTTCTCTTTCAGGATCGGTGACATCAGCAGGGTGAGAGACTGCGCTGAACCACTCAAAATGGCATTTTTATATCTGAAAACTACCCTGTGAGTATGGGTGTGAATGACAGTGGGAGCTGCAACACAAGCAATGAGGTCCAGATGGAGTTAACTGTCTCAGTGTTTAGGTGACAAAGGGGTAATGGCTGTTGTAATAGCTCTGTATTGTAGAGAGGTTTGGGAGACAAAATGGAAACATCCAGGTGTGAGGGAACAGAATTGGAAACAATCACTGCTTGGTGAGAACTTCCCTTTTCTGCATGGAGATGTACCAGCTTCAGCTTAAGCCTGCTGTCTCCAAAGTTGTCTTGTAATTTGCTTAATGATGATTTCAGGAGCAGCTGGACAGAGTGTGGGCTGACATGCCTTGCAATCTAATGTTTACAGTCAGTAATTTTTCTCTGTCCAGCTTGATCTTCCAGTCATCACAGAATCATAGAATCATAGAAATGTAGAGTTGGAAGAGACCACAGGGGCCATCCAGTACAACCCCCTGCCATGCAGGAACACCCTCAAAGCACTCCCGACAGATGACCATCAAGCCTCTGCTTAAAAACCTCCAAGGAAGGAGACTCCACTACACTCCGAGACAGCATATTCCACTGCCGGACAGCCCTGACTGTCAGGAAGTTCTTCCTGAGGTTCAGGTGGAATCTCCTTTCCTGCAGCTTGAATCCATTGCTCCTTGTCCTGGTCTCTGGAGCTGCAGAAAACAAGCCCTCTCCTTCCTCTACATGGCATCCCTTCAAATATTTAAACATGGCTATCATGTCCCCTCTTAACCTCCTCTTCTGCAGACTAAACATACCCAGCTCTCTAAGTCTATCCTCATAGGGCATGGCTTCCAGGCCTCTCACCATTTTGGTGTTGTTCAAAGGTATAAGGTTTCTGGATGAATGCATTATGTTACTGAACCAAAGGCATTCAGGCAGTCATTAAAAATATACAAGAGTTGAGTCAGTGCATCATTTATAGCCAAGTCAGGTGCGAGGTGAGTTACTGAAGTGACTTAAGTCCGATTTGAGTCTGAGTCTATTGACTCGAGTCTACATCGCTGGCTCAAGGATACAGAGATGAATGTCAGATAGCTGTAATTAAGACCTGTAAATCTACTACAGTCAGCCCTCCACATTTGCAAGTTTAACTTTTGCAGATTTGATTATTCACGGATTATTTGCTGTCACCTCTGCTGCCTCCCTAGGCCATTTTTAGTAGGGATTTCAAGCCTTATGAGACTGAGAAACTGTGAAGAAGGCTTGTTAAGTCTCTCTTAAAAATGGTGTGGGGCAGCCGCTGAGGTGGCAGTCAGCCCCACCAGCCACCTACTTCTGCCTTGTGAATGAACCCTGGCACCTCAGAGGAATCCATGGTGGGCTGAATATGGTGGTCATACTTTTTTGTGTGTTAAATATGGTTTGGGAGGGCCTAGAGTTATTCACCGCTTTTCCACTTTTCACAGAGGTCCTGTGCCCCTAAACCTAAAGAATGTGGAAGGATGACTGTACTTTTTGCACTTCTTTCATTCCTCTGTATTTGTCACTTCTGAGGTACTTGGTAGATTTGCTAAATATCAAGCTGAGAATAACATTCACTGAGGCAAGATTAAGGCCATTTCTGCCCCATGCTGTTCTAGTGCTATTATTCCACTTTCAATATCCTGTGGAATTCTGGGGTTTGTAGTTTCCTGAGGCCAAAGAGCTCTCTGGCTGAGAATTCTAAAGGCCTCTCCCTAAACCGCAAACCCCACGACTCCATAGGACACTGAAAGTAGAATAATAGCACTGTAACAATGTAGTGTGGAAACGCCTCAATGTTCTCCCTTTGGTAGCTTGTGTCTGCACAAGGGGACTCCTAAGTGGGATAGAATATGCAGTGATGATTCTCTGTGAAAAGGTATTACTCACATGCTCCTCAGTTATTCCAGCTATATCTTATCTTACAGATTAACATGGGTGCTCACGGTTAACATCCATTAAGGGAAGGTCACATTCTATGTGCGTTTGTTTTCTGCCCTCTAATTTGGGATAAGTATCTTTCAGACAACCTAAACGTCAGTGCTTTGCAGCTGCGTTAATGGAAGGCTGCAAGGCTGTACAGAATGTTACCCAGAATCTGATAGTTTGTGGGAAGAGCTTTAGAATCTATAATACTGTAATAAATTATTCCTCGAGTTTTAACCGTGTATAATAGCAAATTGCTAAAGTACCATAAACTTCTGTTCTGTATATTTGACTAGGAATAGCTATACACCTATTGCTAGTTTTGAAGGTGGCACCAGAGCGTAACAGGGTAAGTAAAAGAGGTAGACCATTTCCGCACTGGAGGGTTATAGCGCTATCAGTCCACTTTCAACATCCCCAAAGGCCCCTCCCTAAACTGCTAACCCCAGGATTCCACAGGAGGTTGAAAGTGGAATAAAAGGACTATAACACTCTAGTGCTGAAATGGCCCCAGTCACGCCGCTGGCTGTAAGCTCTTCAAAACGTTGTGTGAACTTAAGTGGGTACAATGAGAACGAAGAAGCGGGGAAACTATTAAAGGGTGCACACAGGTAACTTCTCAACTTCCGGTAAAAACGAAAGTTGCCGTTAGTCACCAAACGCCTTGAGCGAGTGCAGAGTTTTCTTGGGGTGAAAAGCCCCCTCACTCTGTTAAATCGGGAAGAGAGGTCGCGGGCTCAGTTCCATTTGAGACCCCCGGGCCGTTTCCGTACTAGCCTGTTATAGCGCTATGATTCCACTTTCAACCTCCAGTGGAATCCTGGGTTTACAGCCAGCCGGCCCCTCCCTCAACTGCAAACCCCAGGATTCCACAGGAGGTTGAAAGTGGAATCATCGCGCCATAACAGGCTAGTACGGAAACGGCCCCACAGGGTCGGCAGAAAGCGCAGCAGCTAACGCCCAGGGGACCGCTACCCCTTTTCCTTCTTCGTCTTCCCGCCCCGCCCCCCCCGTCGTCCAGAGCCGGAAGTGACGCCGCTGGAGGCGTGAAGCGTTTTCCCGCGGTTTGAAAGAGGCGGCGGCGGCGGCGGCGGCTGGGGGCGGGGTGTAGGGACCTGCTGCCGGTTGGCTTCCCCGGGCGGGTGCTTAGATGTGAGCGCAAACTCCGCTTCGGTGGTTGGAGGCGTCCAACATGGCGCCGACCAGGCCCCCGAGGAAAATGGAGTCCGCGTCCTCCGGCCAGAGGGAGGGCCCCGAGGACCTCGCGGGGGATTCGGAAGCCTCAGCTGCGAAGCCCCCGGCCCCGGACAGGTCAGTGCCTGCGGGCGGCGGCTCAGGGAGCAGAGTCCTCCGTAGGGCGAACAAGGCGCCCGCCGGAGGAGGAGGAGGACCGGGTCCCACCCCGGTTGCCTCCCGTTTCCTTTCGCTCAGTGGCCGGCAGAGGGGCGGTGACTCAGCCGTGGGCCCGTCTCCCTCCCCCGGTCCGGCTCTCCTGACAGTTCAGGAAACGGACAGCTCTTTTCCTTGTGGAGCTGGACCGCCTGGCCGGCACTGAGAGCCGTCACTTGAGAGGAGCCAAGCCGCAGTGGCCATTTCCGCACTAGGCTGTTAATAGCGCTATTATTCCACTTCCAACATCCTCTGGAATCCTCAAAGGCCCCTCCCTAAACTGCGAACCCCAGGATTCCATAGGGTGTTGAAAGTGGAATAATAGCGCTATAACACTCCAGTGCGGAAATGGCCAGTGTGTGACTGGCCTTAGCAGAAGGGATAGAGCCGCGTGGTTCATTTGTTGCTCTCCGATTTGCTACTTTTAACTGTCGTTTTCAGACGTTACCATCTACAAAGCACAACGTGCTTTAGGATGGATGTTGCAAACGCTTGTAGAAATGGTTGCGCGTCGTAGTGTGTTAAATACAGGTGGTGTGTTTGTAGCCGCTGTCAGTTCAGGTGTTAGGCAAACGTTGTGCAGGTTGCACTGACAGGTTGCTGTCTCAGTAAAAGAGCTGTGACTGCTTAGCACACTGCTTAAGCATCACATTATGACTTTTGGTGGAATTCTGTTGTTTTTGCACCTATCCTAAACCATGCTTCCCCCTTTTGTTTATCCTGGGAGAGTATAGCAACCCTAACAAAAGTTGGGGACGTGTGAGGCTCTAATTGGTGCTCAAGTAATAAGGGTGGGGGGAGTCTCCAGTTAGACCACAGTACATGTTGTGAGAGGTTGAAAGGAAGTCTGGACCCTACCTCCCCATCTGGGCACAGCTTTTAGGACTCTTACCTACCTTCTTTTAAACATACTTCATAGACCACAAGCTGAACATGAGTCAGCAGTGTGATGCGGCAGCCAAGAAAGCCAATGCAATTCTCGGCTGCATCAATAGGAGTATGGTGTCTAGATCGAGGGAGGTACTGGTACCACTCTACTCTGCTTTGGTTAGACCCCATCTTGAATACTGTGTCCAGTTCTGGGCACCCCAATTCAAGAAGGACATGGTCAAGCTGGAGCAAGTCCAGAGGAGGGAGACCAAAATGGTGAGAGGCCTGGAAGCCATGCCCTATGAGGATAGACTTAGAGAGCTGGGTATGTTTAGTCTGCAGAAGAGGAGGTTAAGAGGGGACATGATAGCCATGTTTAAATATTTGAAGGGATGCCACGTAGAGGAAGGAGGGGACTTGTTTTCTGCTGCTCCAGAGACCAGGACAAGGAGCAATGGATTCAAGCTGCAGGAAAGGAGATTCCACCTGAACCTCAGGAAGAACTTCCTGACAGTCAGGGCTGTCCGGCAATGGAATCTGCTGCCTCGGAGTGTAGTGGAGTCTCCTTCCTTGGAGGTTTTTAAGCAGAGGCTTGATGGCCATCTGTCGGGATTGATTTGAGGGTGTTCCTGCATGGCAGGGGGTTGGACTGGATGGCCTGTGTGGTCTCTTCCAACTCTGAATTTCTATGATTCTATGGTTCTATGATTCTACTCTTCAAGGAGGACGTGGCCTGTGCTAAGAGAACGTCATGTTGCTTCTCATTTCCTTTCTCGGAACAATATTTTCTGTGTAAGACGGGAGCTTGCTGAATGTGCCAGAATTGCTTGCTGCAAATATCCCTGCTTCAGTTCTTACTTGAATTCTCCATTACTGATGAAACTATGGTCAGAATCTTGTTGAGAACCAGTGGAGAAGAAAGCCCTGTTTGTGTTCTTCTGCAGAATTGCGGAGAGGATGGAAGTGGGAGGGCAGAATCTGGTTGTGTCCAGAAGTAGCACTGCAGACTGTTCTGCTCACAGGAAATCGCTTGTGTAAGCTGATTTAAAACATATCTGCTAATGCAACTGGTAGTTGTGTAAAATGCCTACAGGATCCTTCCCCATACCATTTATAGCTTTAACAGCTATCCTTCTTTTTAGAAATTGAGTAGGATTGCCATTGTTTTTATTTGCCTAAAGTAGCATAGGGAAATATAGCTCCCAACCACCTGTTTCTTGTTTTACCCCCTTTGATTCTCTATAGAGATGCCTTTCAGATGTGGCAAATGCTTTTCTGTGTCTTTATTCTATACAGCTGTCAGCTATATGTGCCTGAAGAGTGTGAGCATGCAGGACAGAGTACAGTGTAGTGCAAGTACAATCAGAACATGCTATTATCAATGATGAACAAGTACCATTTATTTGTACAGTAAGACTTATTCATGATTTAATTACGAATGAAAGAGCTGATCTGGCATGTGTTAACAAGGGTGGATTAATTTTGTGGAGTTGATCTGACCCAGCTTTATCCACTCTGATACTTAATTGTTGTGCCAGCACAGACTGCAGGCTCATGCAGGAGCTCTAGATCTCTCAGAAGAAAACCTCTCCATCTTGAGGCAGCCTGCATCTTGTGTAAGGTGAAAGAAAGAGATTAATTAACAAATTAATTTTATATTTTGAACCAACATTTAAATGTTAATGAATCAGTTCTTTAACTGGTTAGCAGTAGCACATTAGTCCTGGCACTAGTGTTTCCAAACACTAATAATGATGAGTATCTAGACCAGGAATGGGCAGTATGTAGCTTTCCAGCTGTTGGACTACAGCTCCCTCATCATCAGCTATGTTGTCTAAGGCTGATGGGTATGGCAGTTCAGCAACATCTGGAAGACCACAAATTACCCAAATAGACCTATTTCAGTCTCTAGTTGGAATTTAGTCATCTTGGTAATCCCAAATAGCCTTGGTCATCTTTATCAAGAGAGAAATGAGGAGTGGGCCCTTGTTGCTGTTTGATTTCCTGGCGGCTTTTAATAGCATTGACCACAGTTAACTTCTAGACTGACTCAGGTGATTGGGGGTGTGGTACTTCAATTATTCTTCCCCTACCTGCAAGTTGATTCGAAAGAGTAATGTCGGGAATCTATTTCTTGATTCCCTATCATGCTTTGATGCTGTAAGCTGTTGTCTTCTCTCAGGTGCTGTTTAACACTTACATGGAGAGAACCTTTGGCTCTCCAGATGTTTTGGACATCATCTCCCCAGAGTCCCAGTTAACACTCTGTGGAAAGGGGTTGTGGGAGTTGTAATAAAAGATATCTGGAGAACCAAAGCATCACTGCCCCTGATCTTTATTGTGGGAAATGGAGAAGTTTGGAGGAAAGCATACTTATGACACTTAACTTTATTTCTTGTGTCATATTTGGATCCGATGTGCCCTTTCAGGTTATGGACCAGTGCTTGGATGTAGTGGTGACTTGGATTTGAGGGGTCATAAACAGTGGCCTCAATCCTGGCAAGGTAGAGGCATTTATGGGTGAGTGGGCTTTTACGTCTGAGAGACCTAAAGGCTTCCCATTCTGTATGGGGTTTTACTCCTTCTGAAGCATGAAGTGTGCACTCTGGGAGTACCACAGTTCTGCTGCTGGAGGCAGAGGTGATTTTGGTGACTTGGAGTACCAGCTTCAGCTGGCAATCTAACTACACCCATTGTTGGCCTGGGATAGCTTGATCACTTGCTCTAAATGTTGGTTATCTCAAGGGCAGACTATTGTAGTATGCCCTTTATTCATTCTGAAGACCTAAATACTTGGCCTGGAAGCTGTAGCTACTGCGGATTGCTTCATGTACATTTTCAGCAGGATAAGGTACTAGAAGCACGTAATATATCTGCTGATGAAACTGCAATAATTGCCTGTTTTCTGATGGGCCTATCTTAAGCTGGACCTAGTTACCCAAGAGACCACATTCTTTTTCACATAGACCCATTTGAAGAGACCCCTCTGTTGGGTTGGATGCTTCTGAATGATTTTAAGTAATTCAGAGCAGGGCATTCACATGCCTTCCACAGCAGGCATACTTCCACATAACATACTCCAACTATTCTTATAATTAGGTGCTTGTTGAAGACACACTATATCCCACCCTCCCGGGCTTCTTAGTGTAGTTCAGCTTACTGTGTCTGTTATAGATATGTAGATAACAGACATTCAGTTAACAAAATAGATATGTTCCTCGGCATTACTACTTCAACAGAAAATTTGGTACCAGAGTGAGAGATAACACACCAGAAAAAGAGCTGTTCAACATGTTTCAGCAAACCTTGTATCCAAAACTATGCGCATGTAAAATGAAACAATCAGGTCAAGTAGGCCTTGCACAACAAAAACATTTTGAATCTTTAAGAGAGCATTTTAAAACTTTCTCCAAATGCATTTTTCTTTCATAGCCTCCATCTTCCTTATTGTTTTTCTTCTGATGGCCAAGATTATATAGATCTATGCTTTTTAACATGCTCTGGAGAGGGGGATGGGTAAGGCAGGATTACCTGTCCCCCCCCCCTCCACATTCTGTTTTGCTGTTCTCACATGCTCAGTAGAGGATTCTGGAGGCAGCTGCTGTTTACTTTGCTTCCTACTAATTCCAATACTGCTAATAAAATTCCAGCTAGACAATAGATTAGAAGAAAGTGGGGACAGGGCTGGTTTAAAAAGACTTCATAAAAAAGGAGCCTCTTTGTCAGAGGCCTTAACTGACGTATTGCTGCGTTGTATTTTTATGTATCTTTTACACTGTATGTGACTGATGTATGCGGCTTTGCAATCTTTAGGTGTAATAAATATTTGTAAGGATCTAAGCTATTTTTGCCAAGCTGCATTCAATAGCTTTACTTCATAACTGTCTAGATATTTGGATGATGTTTCCCTTGAAATATTATGGTGATTTTACTGTTTAGAGGAAGAGTTTGGAAGTGACCTGTCTTCTTCCATTCATTTCCTCAACGTCTTAGTGAGGTCCCTACATCTTAGTGAGCAGGTCAGTTCTCTTCTCGAGTTTCCTATCACCTGCCATCCCCCAACCTATTGCTTCAAGATTCTTTGTGACTTGAAAACTCAGTGGTCCTTTCAGTTTTATTTCTATTGTTAATTTTTTAAATACGTATACTTTGTACCAAAGCTGTAGTTGAGTGATTTGAGATACTGTAAGAAGAACTGAAGAAAGCCAATGTAAAATTTTGTTCCTTGTAAAGTTCTCTTTCTGGCTCTAATTACATAAACTATATTTAATTTATTTTTAGCCTGTTCTAAAATTACTTTAGGCCAGCTTTAGAGATGGATCCTTCTTGTCCTTCTGACACTTAATGGTAGTTAGTATTGTCATTACAGTTCAAAACTGATGCAGTAACTTCTTCTCAAAGGAGTTTCATGAGGAGCTAGAAGTCAGCAGTTTGTGGAAAGAGATGTTACCACATTCTCTGCTGTAATTCAAATCAATTTGCAATAGATATATTTATTCAACCTGAAAATGTATGTATGTAGTTGGATCTAAATTACAGTGGATTGCAGTTATGCAGTAATTGTTGTAGCAATAGATGTTGCAGACCCCAAAAGGATTGACTGGCAACAGAATGCATTATGCCCATGTTTTCAGACCACTTTGTCCAGTTTGGAAGTGGGCATAGGTTGGTGGCAAAATTCATTTTTGTACATCTAAGATTCTAGATTCTGTGTTTAGCATTTCTGATTTAATGAAGTCAGGTGTGTGGGCTAGATGAAAAAGCTACTTTCCTCAAGGGATTTGTGCAGAGTTAGAACAGAACATATTTAATGCACAATTACTTTTTTGTGATTTTGATGTCTTGTGCCTCTTGCCACTTTGCTCTGCTTCCTTTCTTCTGCCACTTTACTAAACTGTCCAGCTGTGTTCTTGGCTGTTACTTTCCAAGGTCTTTCTGGTTTTCTGGACTCCTAAACACTGAATGACAGCTCTGCCATAACAGTTATCTGGCATAAAACCATAACAGCATCAATGAATCCTGTGGTCTTTGAGTCTTTCTGTTACTTGGGAGATGTAGAATACTGCTGCCATTGGTTCATAATTATGGCAGTGTAGTGGGGACTGGTCACTCTTCCTACTCAGATGTTACTGTGGTTCAGACATACCCGGTGATAGCACTAGGTATCTCTTGATATCAAACTTATTTGGCCTTCATTTGACCTTTTTCTGCCACCCTGCTCTACATGTTTGCGAGGCCACCGGACAAGCATGTAAACAGGCGAGGCCGATAAGTACTGGGCATTCCAAATCCCACTTAGGCAGGCAGATTAACACCACTCTGTTGCTTCAGGGACCTCTCTTGCAGACACAGCTTGCTTAAGCGCGACTGTGCACAAAGACACTCGGCCTCGAGCTGACACCCTTACAATGCCAAGCTATTTGCATACTGGCTACACTATTGTTAAACCTGTGCTAAGCCCATCATGTAAAACTTGACCTTTGCCAAAGCTTTGTCCCGCTCCAAACTCACATTGTTCTCACTGAGTATGGCATGGCCTGTAGGCACAATCCACCCTATAAAAACTCCCCGATTCCGAGAGCACCTCGGAACGCTCTGGACTGCTATCCCGCCTTGCTGTCGCTTTGTCCAGCGAGTCGCGCTGAGCTTTCTGCCCCTGCAATCCTCTGCTTTTGTCCAGGACTATGAGATAAGATATCACCCATTTCCCCCGAAAACTCTTATCTCTAATTTGTTAGTTAGCTGTGTGCTTGTGGTGTCTTTTCTGTTGTTTGTTCTTTAATAAAGATATCATTTTTACTATTTAAAAACTGTCTGACTGCTCTTCTGACCTGACCCCGTAGACACTGGGTGGCAAGATCCCTGCTAAGTTACTCTGCCTCTTGCTAGCTTAAGAGAGTGCTCCAGTTAATTTCCCCATCTTGTGTTTATTTGGGCGCCCCTCCCAGGACCCCCAGAGAACAGGGTAACACAGACCTGCCACAATTGAGAGTGCGTTCCATGAATGGGGAAAAGATGTGTTTGAGATCTTTTGTTATTTATGGGGTATAATGTTGAATGGTCAACTTGGATCTGCTGAATGGCAGAAAGTGAGGAAAATTATTTTTGAGCTCTCCTCTGTTCTGTTAAAGTTGTCTCCTGTTTTTGCACAACATTTTGTATCTTCAGCTGTCACAATTGCGTAACTATGAACCACTCTAATAAGAGAAATATCTCATGAACTGGCATCTGATACCAACATTAATATAATACTAACTAACAAATAATCAACAGCAAACAGATTTCTTGACCCCAAACCACTGTTGATGCAGTAGTTCTTTCAGCTTACTGTATTGGTGGCATTTGCTTTGTTTATAGCTTTTGACTTTTTTCCTCGGCTCTTCTTTGTTTCTCTAGCAGCTGCTGTCCTCTCAGCCTTCTGACCTTATATGTTGACCTTCCCATTATGGCCTCCCTTGATTTAAATGAGTTCTTAAAAATTGCTGTATTTCAGTTTGATAAATGATATATTTCTCTTTGCTAGGCTTCTGTCTGCTGAAACAGATTTCATTGCCCTATGTGATGCCTTACAAGTAAGAGACAGTGTGAGAGTAGCTGCTTGGAAGGCCTATGAAAAAATGTCTGCGGATGGAGTTGTAGTGAGTATTTGGCTAGCTACTTAATATTCTGTCAGCAGGAAAACTAGATTGGCTTTCACTCAGTAACAAAAATAAAAAAGTCACTGTCTTCTTGCTGCTGTTATTGTATGTCTACAAGTTGTTTGCACTTTATGTCCTGGGTTTTCTGGGGCTGAGTGCGTGTGATGTACCCAGTATCACCCAGTGGGTTTCCGTGGGCAAGCGGGAGATTGGACCTTGATCTCTAGGGCTGTAATCCAATGCTCAAACTACTATACCTTACTGGCTCTCTCTTCTTATTGTACTCATTGTACTCAAACCAAATTTAAGTTGTTCTGTCTCTGTTTTTGACTTCAAGCCCCTAATCAACAAAATTCTTAGAATTTGATTCCACTGATTCTGAGGGGAGGAAATCCCCAGTTGCAGGTTTTTTAAAACCCATCATACTAGTTTTATGTCTGTTTCTTGACATTTGCCTGATTATGCTAGGATATGTGAACTTCTCAATTTGCTCTATTATTGACTTTTAAACTAGTTATATTGGGTATCTTGCTGTACAGTGAAGTCTCATAACTAATAATTCCAGTATCATTGGGTCAGTGTTCTTTCGCCATATCTGTTACTTCATGAGTTGCTTTGAATTAGTTCAGAGCTGCCTCTTACCACATCCTTTTACTTGTCTTTCTTCCCATTACCCAGTCCTTGGGGTAGTGGACAAATCGTGGAGGTAACCTCAGAATGTGACTATGATAACATGATTAACCAAGTTCTAATTTTATTGTCTATAAAACAATAATATTAGAACTTGGTTAATCATCTTATCGTATCACATTCTGAGGTTACCTCCACAACTGTGTGAGGCTATCACTGTACAGTATGACCCCCATATCTGTGGATTCATAATCCGCAGATCCAGTTATCTGTGGTTGAAAACAGTGGACATTGTGGGATCGTGCTGCCCACTGTTTTCCTGCCTCCAGCTAAAAGCCCAGGGTCCAATCACTGTGGTGTTTGGTACTATCTGTGGATTTCCGTATCTGCGGGGGACCCCAGGACCAATCCTCCGCAGATACGGGGGTCATACTGTACCAGTGTATAGATTATCCCTGTCTCAGAAATATTGTGATTTAAAATAGCAGTTTAATGTGCATTATGGATACTTTACTTTGCATAGTAGTTTATACATTCAGAAATGTAATTTCTCAGGTGGGATTGTTAAGATTGTATTCACATTGAAAAATTATAATGAATTGATCTGGAATGGATGTGATGTTTGTAAATCTCTTGTGCTTGGTCTTCTAATCTACCACCTGACAAACATCTCTGTGTGTCACAAGCAGGCTGCAGAAAACAGAAATACAAGAAAGGAGCATGTTAAGTTGTAGAGTTAAGATATTTTATAATGAGACAATGCAGGGAAATAATCTATAGTTAGTTAGCCTGGGCTGGGGGAAGGTCTTTTTTGATATCTAAACAAAAACAAAAAACCCAGTTTATGTGAGAAACTTGCACTCTGGCATAATTGCTGCAAGTCATTTTTATATTGGTACTTATTAGCAGTATTTTGTGGGAATTCTGAAATTTTTAGATTTCTCGCTTTATAGTTAATATTGCTGGCATCAAATACAATATTGTATTAAACATTCCTAAGAGGTGGGGGACTGTCAACAAAAACATTTCCGTGTCTTTGCAGCCTCTATCTGATAAACGAATATCCTTTTTTTCTAGCCAGCCTGGAGCAAGACACTGCTATGTGGGGCTAGGATACCTTTTCCCTCTTCCCATTCTTCAGAAATCATTGCCTCTCCCTCTGTGGTATCCAGCTAAATATTTACTGATAAAGAGTTCAAATGTGGGGCTGACAGCCTACCTTGTACCTGAGCCCCCTCTGTTGCTCTGTATTTGCAGGAATGGGTGAGGGGAAGTAACTGATTATAGAATGCATTTCAGCCTCATCAGACTTTGTAAGCTGTTATGGAACCAAGCAGACTGCACTCCCCTCTTTTTGCTGCTTGATATTCTGTATCTCAAAAGCACTCAAAGATCCGTAGAAACTAAAATGGGTTGATCTCTTTATTTGACTGTTTCTACTGTCAAGCTTGTGTGTATCCACTGCACAGATACAGCGGTTGGTTAACCACTTTAGCTGCCATGACTCCATGCTGTGGATCCTGAGATTTGGAGTTGGTAAGGCACAGGTTCTGCCAAAGAGCCCTGGTGTTCAGGAGAGTGAACTAGAGCTCTCTAGCAGTGAACTCTGTGTGTATCATTGAACTACAAATCATAAGTTGGAACCATGATTCAAATGATATGAAATTGCTATACTTGTTTGTTGTTGATAAGCTCCTTATCTCTGTGTGACTCTGTTTCAATTTCTAATTGATTGGCTTGGGGCCATCAGAATTTGGTATTGCGGGGGATGGTAATGATATATTATCTGAATCACTCAGTTTCCTTGTGAAACAGAAGCATTTCTTAAACACAAATAGCTGGGTGTAATTGTACTAGAATGTGACTTCAATAGATAGGAAAATAAATAGTTGGTTATTTGATAATTCTGACAATAAGGTAAATGTTGACTGATTTACTCTATTTCTGATTTCCAGTATTTGTGATAATTACTATTTCTCTGTTTTAGGAGAGCCATCGTAAAGAACTGTGGGGGATCTGTATTTTCACAGCAGCAGTTGACTTGGATGAGGTGACATTCACATTTACAGACCTTCTCAAACGTCTAAATATTAGGTAGGTTTGTTGTATGAATTAAGTCTCATACAGTTAAATAAAGATGTAATAATTGTATAATAAAATTGGCATATACAAATAGTATTGTGAATTTGGTTACTTATTGCTGCGAGGTTTTTGTTTTTTGTGGCTATACCTTAATGGAAGTTTGATTAGCACCTGGGATTTAATTCTATTGACTTTTCCACAGTTCACTTCCATGAGAGAAGTCTGAAACTTGGTAAATTGGATTATAATTTATCAAGTTTTCTGGGGACAATAGGGAGAACTGTCAGTTTTATTGGTGAAGTTGTGCTGGAGGAGGCAATTTTTAACCTATCTCTGTTTCCCCACATCTACTCCTGATGTTATTTGACCTAAGGTGGAGTAGAATACAGGTCCCTGTATTTTCCTGCTATAAAGCAAACAGCAATTGAATAGATCTGCAGTTTAAGAGAAACAGTGCACTATTGCAACAGTATTTCTTTACATACTCCCTGTGACAGATGTTTTGAAGAAAGGGAAGGGGAATAAACCCAGAAGATCTAATAAATCTGCTGTATCACATGCTTTAGCTCAGAAAGGGAAAATCAGCAGCAGGTTCTTTTATTAATTATACATTTATTTTGCATTTATTCTAGACAGCTAATTAAATAGCTAAAAACAAATTAAACATTAAAAACATGAATCACTGCAGCAGTCAGTAAGTATCAAAACAGCTTAAAAGTTGTATCTTCACAGATGGAAAAGTTGAGTCTTCACAGCCTTCCTAAAATCAGTGAGAGTGAAAGCTGACTGAAACTCTGAGGGCAGTATGTTCCATAATCTAGAAGGTTTTCCTTTGTGTGTCTGTATTTCAGGGTGTAATGTGACCTTTCATAATGAGTAATCCCTTCGTGAGATCTTACTCCCAACATCTTAGTGAATTTTTGTTACAACTAGAATTTCATGAAACTCTAGTTCCTGCTCAGTTGGCTAGTTTTACCAATGGTTCCTTTATCCAGATTTTTTTTTGAACTCTAAATAGACTCTCTAACCAAAATCTCACTGAAAAATCCCTTCATTCAAAATAAATTTGTTTTAATGGTTCAGTGAATTCCATCTTAAAGATTGATGGGGTATCCTCAGTGGGATGGGCTATAGCATGGGGCACCAGAGAAGAGGACAGGGAAAAATGATTGATAAATATTGTGCAGACTCACCTTTTGTGTGCAGAGCTCCAGGTCATGGGTGGTGCCTCTGCCAAATTTTGGCAGTCTACCCTATGTTACAGTCTACCCTATTCAGGAGGGATCCGTGAACTACAGATTTTTCACTGGGAACAATGATGAGCAGGCCACAGGGTCGTATCCAATTGGTGGTCCTCTGCCATTGGAAGACATCTGTCATTGGATAAGGGAGCAGGTGACTTTTAGCAAGTCTTGCCCAAAAATTTATCCTGGAGTATTGGGGTTCTTTAGAGCAGCATGGAAAATAGTGTGAGGGTGTCCAGCAATCCAGCAAACCATTGTCTTTATTCGGTTTAATCTTTCTTGAAAAATCCTTTTCTGTTTTTGTTGTATATTTTTGTTTGTTACATTAATAGTTACATAAGATTCTCTAAGCTGTGCACAGAATTAAACTTCAAACAAAATATGAAAATACATCAATTAAAAAACTCCATTAAAAAGGGAAACAAAACCAAAAATGGCATTTAAAAATCACTGAGATGCACTTAAATTAGCTGTTGTTGTTGTTGTTGTTTGTGCGCCTTTAAGTTGTTTCCGACTTATGGCAACCCTTATGTGAACCTATCACTGGGTTTTCTGGGGCTGAAAGTGCATGATGTGCCCAAGGTCACCCAACAGGTTTCCATGGCCGAGCAAGGAATTGAACCCTAGTCTCCAGAGTTGCATGCCAGTGCTCAAAATATTATTCTACACTGGCTTTCAACCAGCACATAACTTCCCTAAATAGATATAGCAGTAGATTTGTGTTGCTGTTGTGTTGTTGATTAGCCTTAGCTGGTCACTAAAAAGATATCTTGAAAGATAAGCCATGGACAGTGAATTTAAAAAGCATAGTTTCCCTGACTATTAGTTGTTTAGTATTTGAAAATGCAGATGAGCTATAATATTTGAGCCATCATTAAAATTAGATACTTGTATCTGGAAGATGATTAGGGTTATAATTAGGAAAAATTATCCAAGTACTGTGTATTCCCATGTATAGGGCGACTGGGCGTATAAGACGACCCCCAACTTTTCCAGTAAAAATATAGAGTTTAGGATATACTCGCCGTGTAAGACCACCCCTCTTCCAACGCACACCAAATAAAAATTAAAAAAACATCAGATTTGATTTCAATATGGTAATTTTAATTCAAAGACTTATGACATGCAGGTACTTAGCAGGAAAACTGTCACTTATAAACATAAGGCTGTTTGTCATCAAACATGTAAACATAAAACAGTGCAAGTGGATTAAACTTTTCTTAATTCACTCTATAGCTTAAAAGGAGGACAAGACTGGGGTGGTGTAGGGCGGCGGGGGAGGGCGGGGGAGTTGTTTTGGGCAGGCGATGGCAGCGGCGGCGGAGGAGAGTTGCCTCAGCGGCGGGGGCCGGCGTTTGGGCCGGCGTATAAGACGGCCTCCCAACTTTTGAAAAGTTTTTTGGGGTTCAAAAGTAGTCCTATACATGGGAATATACAGTAATTCAAGATTTATTTATAGAAAAAATGTATTCGTTAAAGCTAGACAATAACAGTTGTTACATGCTTCAGTCTGATTAAACTAAAACGTATTTTGAAATTCATGTTACACTTGACTAGCAAAATATCTTTCTGTAACTTCAGCCAGAAATGTAAAGTTTTGGGTATAGAGTGTTTTTATATAATTGTGCTGTGTCTGGAAAAATATACAACATTTAATTTTGTATTAAGTTGAGAAATGGTTGTTGCCTCTTATGTTTTTCTTACAGCATATGCAAATTTGTGTACTTGATTAAAGAAATGGATGTCAACATGGATGCTGTTAGTACTAAAGTGGATAGTACTGTATCACGCCTGAAGAAAAAATATGACGTGCTCTTGGCACTATACCAGAAGTTTGAAAGGTATTGGTTTGTTATTTACTTGCATGTTAAAATTCAGTATTTTTTTTTAAATTAAGGTGTTTGCTTTACAACACTTTCCAAAGACTTCTGCTTTAATAACTCTGTTTTCTATTTTGAGGGGCTAAGCCGTTTTAACTAATTTTATGTCTAGAGATTGTGGCTGCAGTCCTAAACAAACAGACTAGGGAATAAGTCAGTGAGAGTTCTACCAAATATGCTTAGGATTGTTCTACATAGCACTTAGTTTTACTTCCTCACTGATGCATTTATTGAAGTACCATGCAGTTGTCCAGATGTTGCAAAACAGTAGTTCAGGGGGGAAAAGTCTTGTAAGTAATAGTTTGGAATTGTCGCTATGACTTTTCAGCCTAACCTGCTCCATGATGATGTTCGAAACATCTTACATACAGTATTGTATGCTATTTGGAAGGGTGGTATACAAGGATGTATATTTATGTCAGAGACATCTTACTGTCTGCAAACTATGCACTCAAGCCAGTTTATGAAATAAATTGAGGTAGTAAGCAAATTTGTTTCAGCTTTTGACACAGTCCTCTTACATTAAACCAAACATGCCTCCCAGCTGAAATTGAGGAGATAAATATTTGCATAATTTATTGATTGCTTACTGATTCTTACAATCATTTACTGATTTTTGTTGACCTGGAAAAGTTTTCTTGATGTGTATGAAGATGTGACTTATTGATAATTCAGTATGCATTTTTTCAGTTGATTGTCATAACTGCCCTGCTTTATTTGGCTCATGTCACATATTCATAATCTGTAGCAAAGAAGAATATGACAACTCAGTAGTTCTGCTGCTTCCAGTCTCATTTTCTGTCAGCCGGAATAAATATTCCAAACTAGAGGGAGTTTGGAAGAACCGACATGGGAGTATTGGGGAACTGAGAATTGTATGCAGTTGTCTTACTTTGTATTTCTGCACTCACATACATCTCTTTGATGCAGCGGACACTTCTGTGAGCTGGAAATCTGTTTAGATGTTTTTTAGATTACCATTTTCCTTCTGCAGTCTTCTCTTCCATAATGCCCCAAACAGTCATTCTGTCAGGTCTCACCCTCTGAGTCTGTGTCAGACATAGACTGAGAAATTGCAGCACCTGGGATGAGGCAGGAGGGGACCCCAGACCCCAGTGGACAGATGGAAATTCAACCTCTCAGCAGGGGAAGGAAGTTGCTGAGAATGTGATACCTACCTTTATGGAGCAAAGGAGAGTAAAAAGGGGTATAGGTCCCAGTGGCTCTCAAGTGACCTGAATTAAGAACTGGCTGTTGTGAGCATTCATCACCATATGCAGCCACACACACAGTACATTTCCTCCAAGAGGTCAGGCATTCCCTCCACAGAGGATAAACAAATGCAAAGTCTCTCAGGGTATTCTCCCACAGCCCCTCCAGACTAGTTCTCACAACAGACATGAGCCTCACAGGATAGGGCATGTGAAGCTGGAAAGTCCCCATGTGCTGCTGGGACGTATATTCCAGCCTGTTATGAATTTTAGCTGTTAATTCATCTTTGCTACCACCACCCACTGAATTATGAATTATCTGGACACTTGGACAGTACAGTGGGACTCTGTCCAACCATGTACATCCCTAAGCTTAAGGATCTTCCTTTTCCCCCAGTCTACCTAGCTTGGCGTGGGAAGGAGAGAAACAGGGTCTTTACAGAAAGTATTTATTAAAGGTATGTAAATGAGCAAGGCAAATTAACACACATGGGAAGCTCCCTCCTCCCAGGCACGCTTAGTTACAAGTAGTTACAAAAAGAACAGATATGAAAGCACAGACACATTCTTTAGATCAGCCAGCCTCCAAAATAACAGAAAAGTCCCTAACGCGACTAGATAACTATTTCTAATTACTCACAGTTGTTCCTAGGCTTAGATGTTCTATGAGGAAGATGCCAGGAGGCTAGGCCTACGGCCTGCTACTGGCACAGAACCCCCTCCAGGAGGTTCCTTGGTTGTTGTCTCTTTGTTATCCCTTTGTTATCTCCTAGCCACATGGCCTCGCAAGAAGTTTTATAACTTCTCCTTGGAAGCATCTGGAAGCATCCTGAAGATGCTCGCCTCTTTCCTTTTTGATTTTGGGCAAGTCTCACCCTGTGACCTATGATGCTGACCCACATGACCTATGATGCTGACCCACATGACCTATGATGTAATCTAATCCCAACACCTTATTAACCCTTGGTTTACCTGAAGAGGGAAGTGTCCCCCTTTTAGCTAAGTCTAGATAATGGGAAGCCCCATTATCACAGGGCATACTGCCAGGGCCTGCTGGTCCAGGAACCGTGGAGTAGAACAATCCCATAGCATCAACTGGCTGAAACTCTGAGCTATCATATTAGCCCTCGTTCAACAACAGCATGTTCTCAGAAACTCTCATGTTCTGGTCTGTGCAGACAACAAAACAGCCAAATTCTACATCCTGAAGCAAGGAAGATCCATCTTTTGCTCACTTTCTAGGGAGGCTCACCTTTCCACTTTAGTCACAGCCCAACACATTCAAGGAACCCTGAATGGGGAGGCAGACTTCCTCAGCCTCCACAGCTGCAATCAGGGAAATGAAGTCTGGACCTACACACTTTTAACCAGCTGTAGGCACATTTCAGCGACTTTCAGGTTGACCTGTTCACCTCAGACAAAAATCATAAAGTCCTCAGATGCTTCTCCAGGTTTACTTCTCCAAAAGCAGATGCCCACCAGTCTCCCTCAATGTCTGCTGTATGCGTTCCTCACAATCTCCTTCATACCCAAAGTGCTGAGGAGAATTGGAAAGAATAGGCCTTGGTAGTCCTAGTGGCTCTACCCAGGCTGAGGAGACCATGAGTTGCTCACCTCTTAGCTCTGTTCACTCAGGCACTGCTTATGCTCCCAGCACTTCTGCATCTTCTCATGAAGGTCCACTCTTCCATCCAAATTCAGAATGGCTGTACTTAACTATCTGTCAGTTGCATGGAAAATATATTTAAAACAAGGTTGCTCCCACTGGATGGTAAATATAGGATCAAAGTCTATTCTTTGGATCTACGGGACAACCTGGAAGGCTTTTCTGAAGTCTTGTAGAAAATTTCTTTCTTCCCAAAAGTGCAAAAATTAAAGAAATTCTAGAATTCTTACAATTAGGTCTTGACATGAGACTTGAGCCAAACAATCTTTACCACCAAACAGCGATACTAACATCCATTTTATCCACACACATTCTATTTCATCTCACCCTCACATTATGAAATTTCTTAGAGGGTTGGCTCTCCTCAGCTCTCTTATGATTCACGGATTTCCATCTTGGGACCTCCACAAGGTGCTCCAGTCCCTTTCTAAGACTGTGAATGATTTAGAAAGAATCTTAAGTAGAACAGATCTATCAAAACTATTTCTGATTGCAATTACTTCAGCCAGGAGGATTTCAGGGCTTGTTGCCCTACCCATTGCTCCATCTTACTGTAAATTTGATGCTGATTCTCTGTGTCTGGACCTACTCAAGATAAACTCTGCATTCCATCTTTTCCAGCCCACGGTGTTTCCTTAATTCTGTCCCTAGTCAACACACTCTTTGGAAAAGCAGTGGTTCAAGCTAGATCTAAGAGTGATAAAACTATGTATCAGGCATACTGCTACATTCAGAAAAATCAGAGGTCCTCTGCATTCTTTCTTCCCACCTCAGTGAGAATGAAGATATGTTCTGCTGTGCTAACCAGATGGATTTCAGCATACATTTTTTGGTGTACTGTAGGTCTTCCAAAACCACAAAACACAACAGCACACTGAACTAGATCAGCATCCACAACTGTTGCCTTTTCTACTAATGCACCCTGAGAGGAACTCTACAGAGAAGCCATGTGGTCAGCTCTATCCATTTTCATTAAGCACTATGTACTAGACAGATTTGCCTCAGCCAGAGGTAGAAGGGTCCTGCAACATGTAGTACCACATTAGAACATGTTCTTGCTATATCCCACCCTAATACACATGTCTGTTTGGGTCAATCTCATTAATGAATTGTTCATTCTTAGCTGGCTGCAAATGTCACATTGGAATACTTACTGTGAAAGTCCTTTAGTTCCAAGGATAAGGAACTATCCATTAATGGGTTAATTCTTGACAATGCCCAATCTAGACAAGATATCATAAAATGAACCTCTTTTGGTCCTCATTTCTTCCTCCTCCTCTTCTTCAGTTCCTTCACAAGCGAAAACACAGGAAAGAATAAAGACTCGCCGTGTTCAGGAAAGGAATTAAGGTCTTGCCACCTAGGGTGGGTTCAGATGGCCATTCTGTATGTTTTTCATGCTTCTTCAGTTGACACTACTTTATTTGTAGTTTATTATTTCCAGTTCTTGTAGAATGTTGACTGTGGCAAACTTACCAAGAGCATTTTGGGGGTTGGAGACTTAACAATATCTTGTGCATTGGTATCTAGCATATCTTTTCTGTATGTGTACAAAACTAATATTCCTCATTTGTGTTCCTTGTGTATCCATAAGCAAAGAAAGTTTGCAGGCTAATAATTTTTGCTGGCTTATTTACTAGGTTGATTTAAATCAAATCAGGATATCATGCAATCACAAAACACAATATGAGCCAATTTTTTACTTTTTGGCTCAGTAGTTCTAAAGCTGGTACACAATCCTGATTTGAATTCATAATCTGTAGTAATGTGTAAGCAAGAAAAAAAATAAATTGTGGAACAGTATCTTGGCACCATCATTAATTCCCTTTTAAGTTCATCCATATAAACAACTAAAAATCAAACTATACGTAATAGCTGAGTGTATGTGTTACAGGGAGAGGGGTGCATTAAACCCTCTCTTGTGACATTGGGATGATCCAGATGCATAAATCACTGAGCAAATAGTAGCTCGTGTTCTGTTAGCTCCTGTAATTACCACAGTATAGATTCCTATACTTCTGATTACCGTGGTTGCTTTATAGAGCTATGTGCAGCGTATGGTGACTTCTTGTCAAAAGAAAGAGACCTGCATTTGTGGTAGATTCCAGGAGCAGCACAGGACATTACTTTGTCAAAAAGGTGTCTGTTCTGTTTTTTATTCTTTCTTTTTAAAATTTGAAATGAACTTCTGGTCCTTTTAAATTTTGAAAATAACGAAAAAGTCTCATTTTTGGTGGAGGTGCAACCTGCCCTAGGGGTATGTTTGTGTGTCAGAATTGACTGCTAGACTTGCTGAAGTTGCTGCCTCTATTCTAGGCAATAGTTAGAGGCATTTCAGGATACATCTCTAGTATCTGCAGTAATTGCATGGTGGACAATGACCATATATGCTGACTGCACTGCAGAGTTAAGAGTTAGGGGCTTTCCTGGTACATAGTTCACAGGTATGGATGATACTGCTGCAGGAGAACATTCAGCAAGCTGGTCATGCCATCCGAGCTCCATTGTGGAGGAAGGAGAGTGAGGGTTTTTGTCCTAAACATCTTGAGAACAGGTATTAATGATAGATAATTTTAAAGATCTCCAGTTTCTCACATTTTTATGATTCTGTTAAGACAGCAGTTCTATGTCTACTATGGTCAATTATGTGTATTAGGTTTTTTTTCATCAAGATTATTTTTCAAAACAACTGAGATTAAGATACCATCAGTGATATGTATTATTTTTGTTTTTAGGACTTGTGAACTCATCTATGTTGACCAGCCTAGTGATCCGTAAGTCTGACTGTTTACATAAATAAGAAAGGATGGGTAATTGTTGATGCATAGGTAATGGACAAAACAGAAATGGGTATGTTTCATGTTCTTTGTTACAGGACTGTGCTTTGGCTTTAAACCAGGGGTGAGCAGTCTCTTGAGTATGGTCGAGGGTGGTTCTCCATCTGACCTACCAGATTCTTCCCAAGCCCTGCTCCTTTCCCCAGGAAGAAGAAAAAGTTCTTATGTTTTATTGGGACCTAGTGGGAGTTGGCTAAGGTGTGGGAGTGGGTGAAGAGAGATGGAGTTCAGGGGTTCTGTATGTGTACGATGGGGTGAGCAACTGCAAGTGGGTGTGTCAGAGGTAATGTAGTGCCACTTCTGGTGGCAGTTTTGGTTCGTTTGGGCCCATTTTTTTCACTTTTGATTGTATTGGGGGTTTGGGGTGGAAGAAGATATTGCTGGGCCAAGAAATTGTCCAAAATTATTGGGATTTCTTTTTAAATATTAAGGTTTTGAAGACTTTAGTTGGTCAGCAGGGGCTTAAATGTTTTGTTCTTTTGAGGGACAATTCTAAATATAATTCCCTTCTGCTATATAAAGCAAGAGAGCCAGTATGGTATAGTGGTTTGAGCATTGGACTGTGATTCTGAAGACCAGAGTTGGAGTCCTGTTCAGCCATGGAAACCCACCTGGTGATCTTGGGCATGTCACACTCTCTCAGCCTCAAGAAGGCAAAAGCAAACCCTCTCTTGCCAAGAAGGCTCTGCAATAGGTTCGCCTTGAGATCACTGTAAGTCAGAAATGATCTGAAGGCACACAGAAACAACAAATACAAAGCAATTAATTGCAGAGAAATCTGTCTGTTTTAATACAAACAAAGCTAAGTAAAATTGGTTGTTTGTCTTGACTTAGAATCTATTCTTAAAGAAAGCACTGAACTGTTGGCTGAAACTTTTGGCTATATAATTTTATAATTATTTTGAAGTGGGAAATACAAAAACTTATAGTAATATTTTTGTCTTGTATTTGTAGAACCCATGCAGAACTGAGTTCTCCATTAATTCTAAAACTATGCTGGATGATGTTTCTTTTGGCAAAAGGTAAGTAGTTGTAATAGCAGTGGTATATTTAAGATGTGTCCACTTGATTACAGACAGTATAACTGATTTGGCATGCTAATGTTTTAGAACTGGAGAAGACACTGAGATTCTCTTTTGCCACTATTGCTTTTTTCCTTGGTGGAAAAAAATTGAAAAGTTTTACAATAAGATTTATTTTAGCAATTTAGCTGATATTAAAAATAGAGCAAGATATATAAAATCTCTGCCAACTGAAATTCTGTTTTAGAAATTGTGTTTTTACAGTTCTGAGAACCTTCCAGGTCTGAGAACTTTTGCTCAGCTATATCATATATTTACTAAGTGAGGATTTTTGCCGGGATGTATTTAATGACCTTTTTGTGCCAAAAGATTGCTGCTTAAATTAATTGGTTAAAGGTACATGTTAAAAATTGTTCCATTTCTTCAAGTTATCCCTAGGATTGCTGATTAGTGTGGGTATAGCCTAAAAATTTTACCCAGATAAGTCTTTGAATACTAAATGGTGAAAACAGTTATTGATTGTAAGGTAGGAAACTCCTGAATCTGAGAGCATCCACAGAATGATGCCAAACACATTTATGCCAAATGGTCATTAATCTCTTCTTCTGTAGAAAACACTTCTGGCATATCACTATTAATTCTGTAGTTTATATGTTTAAAGAAAGATTGAATTGCTTTCTGTATAATTTGCCAAGGCAGCATCAGATACTTTGTATTTGTAGCCTGACCTTCCTGCACGTGGAATATGATGTATGTTTTATGTATTATGTATTAAGTAAAGAGAGATTCACCCCAAACCAAACTTATTTATTTGATGTTTTCAGGAAAAATACTGCAGATGGATGATGACTTGGTTATCTCCTTCCAGTTACTACTGTGCACACTTGACTATTTTATTAAGCTGTTGCCTCCTGCAGTGCTTAAGGAGCCATACAGTAAGTATTTAATCTTTTTGAGATTATTGTCTAAAAGGAGTATGTGCATTCATCATGAGAACTCTGGCAGTAGTCCAGATAGTAGTGTGTCTTCTGGCTTTGTTTCTGAGTTGTATTTACATTTTAATTGCATGTCTTCAAATAATTTGACAGGGTGCTTAAATCAGCACAGCTTTCATTTACTAAATTGTTTGTATTTTTTTCTTCTGTCTATGTAGCATGTTTTTTAAGTATGACTATAGTACTGTCATATGTGTTGTCAAAGAATGGGCCAAAAAGAGAAAATTTAAAAAGGAATCAAATTGAAGGAATTTGTCATAATTTGTGCACTGAAGTTTCATATATGTTGTTGACATTAAAGTACATGATGGTAAATACACCCCATGCTGGGGTTAGCAGTCTATTGCATCTTGAAGCAACATCAGTGTTTTTGACTTGCGTGCTTAGAGAGAACTGAGCATTGGGCCCCTGGGCTCTTTGTGCTTTTATAGCTGCCAAAGGTGCTTATTTTTTCTGCTTCTCAATCAGTTAAGACAGGAAGCCAAGAATGTGGCTACTCTTCAACTTTAAGGAAGCAGCACTACACTGTCTCAGAATGGCCAGAGACAGCAGGATTGGTTCTCTGTTTCTGAATTTTCTTATCTAGCTCAACTGTGGTGCTTGTCTGGTTCCCCAGACATCTATTGTAGTGGTAAAAAAAAAATTCTACTCTGTCTTTCAGACTTCTGGTTTTTAGGTGCAGGATATAAGATGCAACAGAAATGTTCTTATTACTGTCAAATCATAGGACATTTCCCATGACAGGAGCCCTCCAGGTGTTGTTCCATTTCTCCTTAGCTGTAGTATAGCTAGTGATAATTCAGCAACGTTAACAGAGTCACAAATTTATCATCCTTAATATTTGCCTTCCAAAACTGACTTTCAGACAAGAGTGTGTTAGGGGAGAAGAAATTCTTTGCAAGTTATGCATTCAAGTAGACAACCTAATAGCTATTTCATTTCTTTTTCTAGTCCACTGCTTTGCTTTTTAGCAAAAAAATTTTCCACTTAAAATACTGCTGTTTTACTTTGGATGTTGTTTTGAAGTGATGGTATGTAATGAACAAACAATTGGTTTCTTATCATAGAATCTTTGAGCTCATCGTCTAATAATAGTTCAGCTCGAACCTGCAGGCGAGGTCAGAATCGGAGCACACGTACATCAAAAGCAGATACAGAAATAAAGGTTATTGAAGAACTTTGTAAAGAACACGATTGTAATTTGGATGAGGTAAGACTAGTTGAGGATTTCTAGAACATTTGTTTTGATTTCTGCAAAATAACTTGTGTCCTTGTCCCCCAGCCATAATGTTTCTTGTGCATTATTGTCATTACACAGTGGCCCCTCCAGATTTGCAAAAGTGGAGAAATCACAAGTAACGCCCCCATGATCCCCCTCCCATTCCCTTTTAGGACTCTGGCATGTGCTTGAGCCAGAGATAAGGAAGTAAGAGGGAGGAGCTCCAGAGGAAGGAAGGAAGGACGGACCATATGCGCCCCTCCCATTTCCTTACCTTTTGCCTTGGCACAAGTTCTCAGTGCCAAGGCAGAGGCAAGGGAATGGGAGAGAAGAGCTCTAGAAGGCACAAGCAAAGCACGCACGTCTCCCCCATTGCCTTACCTTCTGCCTCAGTGCAAGTTCTTAGCCCCAGTGTAGAGTCAAAGGAATGGGAGGGGAGATCTCTGGAGGGGTGAAGGAAGTGTGCATGTGTGCATCTCCCTACAGTTGCCTTACCTTTTGCCTTGGTGTGAGTTCTCAGCACCAGAGTAGAGGAAAGGGAATGGGAGTGGAGAGCTCTAGAGGAGTGAAGGAAAGTGTGTGTATGTCTCCTCCCCCATTGCCTTACCTTTTGCCTTAGCACGTTTACCTTCTTCCTGTGCACTGGCAAAATGCAGGGGAATGGGAGGAGGAGAATAGAGATGGGGAGGCACAAGAGCCTTGTGAATGATCAAACTTGTGTCAAACCCACAAATGTGGAGAGAGGAACATAGTTTCCACAGATTGCACTGTGATTTTCCCACTGTGTTGCCAACATACTCTGTTTCTTTTGTAC
This sequence comes from Ctenosaura bakeri, assembly GCA_948474755.1. Classification (NCBI taxonomy): domain Eukaryota; kingdom Metazoa; phylum Chordata; class Lepidosauria; order Squamata; family Iguanidae; genus Ctenosaura; species Ctenosaura bakeri. Next base: position 29,966 of record CAOLHI010000865.1, read on the forward strand.
ATCTGGGTTATGTTTGTCCCAGTGAAAGTGGTTATTCATTCTGCTTATGAATGGATGTTTTACGCAGTAGAGGAGGATATTGTTGGATGGGTTGCTTAACTCGCTTTGTTAGCCAGTGCTATGTCCATTAGTCTTGAAGTACACAACCTATTGAAGAGCAATTTTCTTCTACTTAATTTCTTCCCTGCTGTGAGACAGATTGCTGAAAATTACTTCTCAGGATTTTCCTTTTTCTGAAATGAAGAAAAGTAGGATTTTAGTCCTGCCAATGCAGTGCTTGACTCACTGCCAGAGGATGCCAGCCCAGCCATAACTCCCTTCAGGGTTTCACATGGCTTCCTTCAAGGCATTGCATGACTCCCTTTAGGGTGTTACAAGCAGTTGCTGCGATGTCTGAAGAAGGAAGACAGGCAAGCAGACAACTGCCCAATGGGCTAAGAGCACCCATACAACTTTAGCCCTCCTCCTCAACCCAACAGACTTAGCTTGGTCATTGGAGTCCATGGTAGCAAGGTAATAGCAGGAGAAAAATGGCTATCAGCATCAGGTAGGGAACGTAAGTTGTCTGAGGCCAGAGTACATGTGGTCTGTTGTTAACATAAGGCCTAAGAAGGATATTCAGGGTTCATCTTCTGTTATGCTGAGTTCTGACAGTGAGCTAAATGGATCATCAAGTAGGGAAGCCAGGAAAATTCCTCTAAGTGTAAAATTTCTCGATAATGTTGAAGTCATGGATTTAAAACAAAATCCAGATTTTACAGAAAAAATGAAACTCTTTGGAAAAATTAAGAACAATTTTGATCTTAGTATCCTTTATAGGTAGAACTTTGTTACTTAAGGAACAAAAGTGCATTATGTGTAGTTTGATGTGGCATAACTTGATCATGTTTAGTATACACTATAGTTAATTCTGACAATTGTTTCAAACTGAATTTATCTTTTTAAATAAATCATATGTCACAGATAGAACGGCATGGTCTGAACTCTCAAACACCTGAACTGTGAGGAACCTATTTGGTTTTGCCAGTTTTTGAGGAACAGGCAGAAACAAACAGGAGAAAGCATTATTATTAGTAAAGCAAAGAAAATTATTTTGTCTCCTCTGTTCTTCCATAAAGACATAAAGCATTCACTCCCATAAAAAGAAATTAAAAAAACCCTAGGAATTGCTACAATGGCTGCTGTACATAGTCTTATATAAAGTCTTGTTACAATAGTTTTTATAGGTAATTTAGGAGGAGTAAACATTTAAACAGCTTGTTGTTTTATTTCTCATTCTAAATGAAAATATTCTATCAACCATTTTAAAAAAAATTTTCTGGGGAAAAAGGGCATTAAAAAAAAAGAACTTCCCCAATCAATTTTTTTCTGTTTTTTCCAAGCCTCTGTCTGTAATGGAGCTCCTGCTTTCAGTATGGAGCTCCTGCTTTTGGTAAGCTCTCCAATAAATGGTTCCTTCCAGAAGCAAAAATGGTGGTGAACCTTCTGAATAGAGACAAGATAGTTCCCACCTAGCTACGGAAGTCTACAGCTGTTCATCTCTGAAGCCTCTGGGACAAGAGTGGGGAATTTGTTTTGGCCTAAGCGGAATTCCAGTCTTGAAAGCCACATTTGTGTAGTGGGTAAATATAAAGAAAAATGTAGGTCCTACATACCATTGCTGTGTTCCCATGCAGCAACAACATCTGCCTAAAAACCCCAAAAGCTTCAGAAGAAAGCTTTTGAATAGCAAAAAACAGTGCTATGCATATCCCCTTAGAGCTAATCCAGAATCACCCAGAAGTAATCCTTGCTGACTAATATACTCTTTTTACAATCTCGGTGGGCATAAAACATCTTTGTTTTCCATATTTACCCCACAGGTAGCAGTGTTGAAAACACTGTTGTTGCAAACCAAAGCAGCAGGCAAGGTTGTGTGTGTCTTCTCAGAAATAAACCACCACAATGCAGAAGTAAACCCTGAGCTTCATCCTAGTGAGCATATTTGGGCCATTTCCACACTAGGCTGTTTTAGCGCTATTATTCCACTTTCAACATCCTATGGAATCTTGGGATTTGCAGTTTAGGGAGGGGCCAGTTGCAAACCCCAGGATTTCATAGGATGTTGAAAGTGAAATAATAGCGTTAAAACAGTCTATTGTGGAAATGGGCTTAATGTTGCACTCTGATCTTCCAGATTTTTTCAGACCTGCTTGTTAAAAAAGCAGGAGTTTCCTAAAGCACTCTCCTCTCTGTTCCTTGCTCATAGCAAACACCAGCAAAACACACTATACTGGAAGCAGACAATAAAAGTATGAGAGATGTCCCAGTGTTTTCTCTCTCTTCCTCTACCTCCTCTCCTCAGCAATTAAACATCAGCAAAGGCCACCTGAAATCTCCATCAGTGGCTCCATGTGACATGTGATAGCCAGTTTGTTACTCATGTGTTATGACTAATAACATACTGGTAATAAAACAAAGCTTATTTTTGTGTGGTAGAATCATCTAGTGTGATCCTTAATCAAATTACAAAAAGCTCAACCTAATGTTTGAATGTGTGCATATTTGATGGATATACTCAGTCAAGCAAACAGTAGAATATCTTTCTACACCTTTGTTGTGTGTTACAAACATTTTATACTAGCTCTGATGTCTACGTCAGCGAAACTAGCCCATGAGATGTGGGATCATATTCATAGAGGTAGCCTTAGGGTACAATTTCTGAATGAACAAGTGTAATTTGGTTGTTCTGCTGTATTAAGCATGCAGACAGCTACTGTAGTGACAATATTTTCATTTGATATTTTTTTTAGGTGAAAAATGTTTATTTCACTAGTTTTATTCCATTTCTCAATTCCATGGGTATTACAGCTTTCAGTGGACTTCCAGAGGTAATACTAGTTTCAGTGTATTGTAGCTATATTTCTAATAATTACTTACTGTCTTTAATTCTTCATCAGTATTTTGTTTTGAAGTACTGAATAGCCATTTAGCAGTTTATTCATAGAATATGTCATTCAAACTGTTGAGTATGTAAGCATGAGATAAAAGTGACAAATACAAGTGACCAGGCTATATTGGTTTGCGGTCTGATTCAGTGGTTTTCTTAAGACGCTGCATACTAATTCAAGAGAAGCCCTCTTGAAAATATCATTACTTGCGGACACCCGCTGGATGGGGATGCAGGAGAGAGCTTTCTCTTTAGCGCCCAATTTGTGGAGTATACTCTGCTCAGCATTGTGGTTAATTTCCACTCTTCATGCTTTGAGGAAGGATGAAATCACATCTCTTCAATTTGGCCTTTTAAACTGCCTTGTTTCTCATATTTTAATGGCTCTGTTTTAAATGTTTTTAATTTTATTGGTTAGTGATTTTTAACACTGCTTTTAGTGGAAAGATGAAAATTAATTGAAATGCAACTAAGCACTTTAAAGAATGAATTAAATTGCCAATAAATATGTTCATATGAATCATTAGTGTATTGTCAGCATATTTCTCTTATTCTTTGAATGTTTTGAAAATTGAGGTTGAAAATATGTCAAGCATATATGAAGAAATGTATCTGAAAAACAAGGATATCGATGCCAGATTATTTCTGGAGAAAGATGGAATTTTACAATATGAACAGACAGAATGGTAAGTACCCCCTCTCTGATCTTAATCTATCTTTATGCAGAATGGTAGTTTTAGGGAAGTATTTTTTAGTGATGAGTGATGAGCTAGAGAAAAAAAAAATAAACATTAGGAAGAATTTTTTGACAGTATGCACTGTTCTATAGGTAAAATATAGAGCCTTGGAAGGGTGGCAGACTCAGTTGTTTTAGCTATTGTCAGACCTTTGCTTCAAAACTCCTGTCAGGGATATTGTAACAGTGGAGTTCTAGTAGGAGCTGGACTAAGTGACCCTTGAGTGAAATTGTTTGATTGGTCTGATTCAGTGATGGCTAGAACAGCTTCACAGTGGATTGTCATTCTTTTCCCTTCTCCCTTTCAGTCATTTCACCTGTGCACTCCATTCTCTAGTATTCATTTCCTTCTGGAAAAACCTCCATTTTTTCAAAGAGAATTTTGTTTATCTTTGATCCCACGTCTTGTTTTTAAGATGCCTCAGCTCATGTTGCCCTGATTCCTTTCTTTCTTTAACTCAGATCAGATACCACATTATTCTCTGATACCACATAATCTCAGATACAACATAATTCTGCAATCTGTAAATGTGGTAGAAGAAGTACATGTGATTTCAGATTGCAGAATTATGTCATATTTGAGATTATGTAGTATCTGAGAATTATGTTGTATCTGAGATCTGAATTAAAGAAAGAAAAGAATCAGGGCAACATGAGCTGAGGCATCTTAAAAATAAGAAGTGGGATCAAAGATAAACAAAATTCTCTTTGAAAAAATGGAGGTTTTTCCAGAAGGAAATGAGTACTAAAGAATGGAGTGCACACGTGAAATGACTGAAAGGTAGAAGGGAAAAGAATGACAATCCACTGTGAAGCTGTTCTAGCCATCGTGTATCATAGCAGAAACACATCTGGCCTTTGCAACAAATTATATTTTTCTTATGTTAAGTTTACAGTTAGAGAGAACACCAACAAAAAACTCAGGTGAAGATCTTCCTATTGTACTTCCACAGACTCCAGTTCGGTAAGAATAATTTAAGTTGGTTTTTTTAAAAAATTGAATTTAACCAAATCCATATTTTATTCCTCAAGTATTGTGAACCTTCAGTTCTTATTCTTTGTGGTCTCTGTGAATCACACAATTGGGGGGGTATTTCACACCTGTGTGATACAGCATTCGGAATCTTCTGGAAGCCTAAAATCAGGTGTTTTGGCAGTTGGCCCATCCCCCACATCCCCAGGGTATATAAGGCCCCTCCCCGAGTAACGGTCAGTTCCTTTTCTTCTGTTGTGGTAGCAAGTAAGGAGCCTTTCTCAGCCTGACTGAGAGATTTAACGGTTTTCAATCTTGGACTGGTTTTGGTTTCTCATTATCCCTTGGTGGCTTTTTGGTGGTTGGTCAGACATGGTGCGCATTTTTGGACTACGAATGTGTTTCTGTGATTTGGACTTTACTTTGTATGGCAACTTTTAAACGTTGCAAAACCTGTGGAGAGAAAATACCTGACAAAGACGGTCATTCCAAGTGTCTCCTTTGTCTGGGTGAGGGCCATAACGTGGCAAATTGTGAACATTGCCAATTATTTACTTCTCAGACGAGAAGGAATAGAGCGGCCCATTTGAAAGCAGTTTTGTGGGAGCAGGTTTTGTCAACCTCTGAACCCACAACTTCAAGAAAATCTGTTCAGCCTTCTAAAATGGCCCAAACATTGCTAGCACCCTCCACAGATTGACACCACTCAGTAGAGTCTCGGGATCAAGAGCAAACCTGTCCAGCCCTCAGTGTCAAAGAAAAAAGGCAATCCAAAAAAGCATGTCTCTACCTCACCGTCAAAGAAGACGGTTCAAGGTGAGAAAGACAAAATGAAAAAGAAGAAATTGAAGGACTCGTCACAAGAAGAGTCTTGAAAAAAGTCTAAAAGAATTGAGCAGCCCAGTCTACCTGCTCCAATCCGATCTCCATCTCCAATGGTACCAGGCACCTCGATTGATAAAACAACAGAGGATATTCATCATGTGATTGCTCACGATGTGTATAGAGATACTGTACCCATCTAGTGAGATTGAAGAAGTTTGTGTTCCCTCTGAAGGGGAGATCATGGATTCATCTCCGATCCTTTCGGTGGGGTCTGTGTCACGTTGCCAAGAACCAAGATCTCCCGGTGGTGGGCACTTGAGATCGAGACAATGTGATCTTGTTGAGCTAACCTCCCCACTGAGGTGTCAGCGTAGAACGCTGCCATCACCGCTGAGATCACCTTCTAGGCGATCATGTTTGCACATGAGATCACCTTGTCGGTACTGTTATATGAGGGATACACCTCCTTACCGTTATTGACGGTATCCTGAAGAGGAGCTTTCCATTGACTCCAGGGATGTCTCTCCTTGTATTGATGATGTTCATTGGACGTGCAGGCATTCTCGATACTGAGAGGAAGACTCACCTACTTGCCATCTGTACAGAGAGGAGACTAGTCGGCAACCTCATGTTTTGAGGTTGTCCACTAAGTCTCCAACTCCGTCCTGCCGCAGAGTGCTGCCTGCAGTGTCTGGATCTAGACATGAAAAAGAAACAGACAAGAGTCCAGCAACACTCGTTTCGTAGTCAGGTCTCTCCTGGACGATGGTCTGCATCAAAGTACCATTCTCCTCAGTACCATACGGCAAGATCTCCTTCTGTGTCGGAGTTTGAGGGATCTTGCATGTCCTATGTGCCTGAGCAGTCTAAATCGAATTTTGTGTTGACAGCAGAACGTATATCACCCACTGATGATGTCCGTTCTTTCTCTGATTTGGTTCTGTGAATGTCCAGATTGTTGAATCTTCGAGTGGAGACTGATAAAGAGGATCTCCAATATCCTATTTTCCAGGAACTGCATGATAGAACACCTGTCATTGCGCTGTTGCCTTATTTGTTAAAGACTGTTAAAAAGTCATGGAATTCCCTGTTCTGTTCCTTCCACATCGAAGAAAGTAGCAGCACTGTACCTTCTGATTGAGAGTGATCAAGAGTTTGTGACTCAGCATCCAAAGCCAAACTCAATAATTTTTGATGCAGCCCAGTCTAGACAATCCCAGAAGCTTCATGTGGCGCCTACTGATAGAGAGGGAAAGAAGCTAGACAATTTGGGGAAGAAGGCGTATTCGAATGCTACCTTGTTGTTTAAAATCTTGAACTATGCAGTGTTTATGGGTGCCTATCAGCAGTTCTTGTGGACTAGCATGAAAAGGTTCGTAAATATGCTGCCTGAGGGTGAGAGAAAGACTGCTACTTCTCTGTATGGTGAGGCCTATCGTTTGTCTTCCCAAAAAGTCACGACCTCTAAGCATATTACTGACTGTAGTGGGAGGGCAATCGCTGGAGCGATAGCCTTGAGGAGACACGCTTGGTTGAGATCTTCGGGTCTGTCTCAACCAGCGAAGGGTGTGATTGAAGACCTCCCTTTCAACTCCGTAGGTCTTGTCAATGAAAGAATGCGCACTACTGCTAAAAAGTATGGGTTCCTGGTACCATCGTCGTCATACTCCAGGTATTGATATCGCCGTTACCAGCCTTACACAGCGAGAACAAGAAGTCTGACTCCCACACAGCAGCAACGTCAAACATCAGAACAGCAACAACTTTCAAGGAAATTTCCGATGTCCAAATTCAGACAAACTCAATATAAAAAGAAACAAGACCAACAGAAACGGCGTGTTTGACAACCAACTGAACAATACCTCACTTGCGCACTGTCAACATCTTTCAGTCATTTCTACTGTCGAAGATCCAAATCTCTCTGCTCAAACCTCAGATGTTGGTACTACCGTCGATACCATCTGTTCAGCTGGTATTGACGGCATGGCGACATTAGATACTCTCACTTCTGCCGTCATCACTGCTGACATCGGTACCGATGGAACTGTTAGAAGCTGTGGTAACAGAGAAAAAGCTCTTTGGAAACAGACTGTCAAATTTCATCCACACATGGGCCTTGATAGCAACAGATTCATGGGTGTTGGATGTAGTGAGGTTGGGCTATATGATAGAATTCCATCAATTACCACCGGTAGGACGAATTCATATCACGCCTTCATCTCCAGAGCTGGAAAAGGAGATTGCAACTCTGTTGCAAAAAGGGGCAATTGAAAAGATCTCATATGTCCAACTAAGAAGGAGTTTCTCTTCCAAATACTTTCTGGTACCGAAGAGAGATCGACCCATTCTACACCTAAGAAGTGTCAACTATTATATAACAACAAAATGGTTTTGAATGGTAGCCCTGGTGTTGATAATGCCATTGCTGAAGAAGGGGGGCTGGTTTGTGACGCTGGATTTAAAAAATACCTACTTCCACATATCGATAAGGAAAGAACATAGAAGATTCCTAGCTTTTGTGTTGGGGAAACAAACTTATCGATTCAGAGTACTCCCATTTGGCATAAGCATGGCGCCGAGGGTGTTCATGAAGTGTATGTCCATGGTGGCGGCATATCTGCGATAGAGAGGTATCGTTCTATTTCCATACATAAATGATTGGCTTATAGCTACTCTGACAAAAGAGGAGGCTTTGCAACACCTAAAGACTATAGTGAACTTACTGAATACACTAGGACTGATGATAAATTTCAAGAAGTCCCACCTTGTACCACAAACAAGAGTGAAGTTTATTGGAGCCGTACTGGACTCAACCAGGGAGTTGGCTTTCCTGCCAGATGACAGGTGGCAAAAAATGCGACGCACTCTAGGGCAGTTATTGATAACATGACGTGTAAGAGCCAGAGCCATACAAGTGGCCCTAGGACTGATGGCCGTGACCACTATGCTGACTCCTAACGCAAGGTTGAGAATGAGACCTCTGCAACACTGGTTCATAAGGAATTTCAATTCACTTCTGCATCATCAAAACAAGTACATGACGATTCCGAAGTGGGTGCACTTGTCTCTCCTCTGGTGGTTGAGGGCAGAAAATGTCCTAAGGGGCATGTCATTTCTACCAGATCCACCCGTGGTCTCCGTCACCACAGATGCTTCCATGGACGGTTGGGGAGCGCATATGCAGAATGTATCTGTAAAAGGACAGTGGACATTGTTGGAAAAACATCAACACATAAATGTTGTGGAGTTTCTTGCTGTCATCAAGACATTCAGAGCTTTTCAAGTGCACCTGCGCAGTCTGGCAGTGCAACTGAGGACAGACAGTACAACTGTAATGCATTATATCAACAAACAAGGAGGGACTCACTCCACAGTGCTTCTGAAATTAACAGTCAAGTTCTGGAACTGGTGCCTTTCCAGAGGGGTAACGCCATCCGCAATACATGTGCCAGGAGTAGACAGTACATGGGCAGATGCCCTAAGTCGAGCCCTGATGTCTTGTCATGAATGGGAGCTGGATGATGCTGTAATCGACAGCTTGTTCAATCTATGGGCGGTACCATCGATAGATTTGCTTGCATCCAAGGACAACAAGAAATGCAAAATGTACTGCTCTTGTTGAAAGACAGACCAAATGAGTCTGAGGGATGCTTTCCTGTACATATGGACAGGATCGCTCCTCAACTCATTTCCACCATTCCCTCTCATAACAAAGGTGATCTTGAAGATAAGACAGAAAAATGCAAGGGTCATATTGATAACACCATGGTCGCCGAGACAGCCATGGTTCTCGCCTCTTCTTACTTTGTCAAAACATCGGTACCAGAGGTTACCGTTGGTACCGAACTTGCTGATGATGCACAGCAGTACCGTGTTTCACCCGGATGTGCAGAAACTTTGGTTGACGGTGTGGAAGTTACTGTAGATTCTGCTTTCCTGGAGGAAGTTAGCCGCATATTAAGAGCGGCTCACAAACCATCAACTGTAAAGTCATATGACTACAAATGGGACAAATTTTGCAAGTACCTGAGGGATCGTGGTACCCAACCTCAGAACTGCGGTACCGCAGACATACTTTCTTTTTTGACACACCTCGGTACCAAGGGACTGTCATTATCTTCAGTGAAATGTTATCTGGCGGCCATTTCTTGGTACCTACAGAGTAAGGGAAGACCTTCCTGTTTCTCTAGTCTGATTGTTAAAATTTTTTTACGGGGCTATAAACATGTGTATCCTCCAATCCAAGCTTCGGTACCGGGCTGGGATTTATATTTTGTGTTGTTGCAACTCACACGTAGGCCATTTGAACCAATGGCAACCTGTGATATGAGGCTGTTATCTTGGAAAACACTGTTCCTGGTAGCCATAACTTCAGCAAGAAGGGCAAGTGAGTTGGCAGCCCTAAGAGTAGATGCACCCTTTTTGAGATTTCATAAAGGAAAGGTAGTACTAAAACCAGATATCACCTTCTTACCAAAGGTGGTATCATTCTTTCATCTGAACCAAGACATTGTTTTGCCAGCTTACATGCAGAATCCAGAAACTGATCTGGAGAAAAAGCTGCATTGCCTTGATGGCAGAAGGGCGTTAACTTTCTATCTTCAACGCACTGCGACTATAAGGAAAACTAAGCAGTTGTTTGTCTGTTATTCGAGTCAGAAACTAGGGGAACCTGTTTCTTCCCAAAGGATATCTAAATGGGTTGTTTCCACAATCAAGTTGTGTTATGAGATTGCTAAAAGATAGCTGCCAGTAAATGTAAGGGCGCACTCCACTAGATCAATGTCAGCTTCGCCTGCTTTCGTGCATGGTGTATAATTGGAAAAAATATGCAAGGCTGCTACGTGGTCGCAGCCGTTAACCTTTATTTCCTACTATAGGGTAGATCAAAGGGAAAGGAGTGATGCATCTTTTGGTAGGGCTGTTTTGTTTTCCGCAGTTGCACGGAAAAAAAGGGGGGAAACAACCAACCAAAAAAAAAAACACCTTTCTGAATGAATTCAAGAAACACAACATGATTGGTTGTAAACTAAATATTTATTTATTTACTTATATTTATTTATTATTCTAATAATATTTATGATATTTATAGTATTTATTGTATTGCATACTTATTACATTTTAAAAAAGGAAAAAATGGTGTTGCTTGGTTATCACTGGTGTATATTGACAATTTGACATCTCCCACTTCCATCTTTGACAGCTCGCCAATCTCCCCATTGTGTGATTCACAGAGACCACGAAGAAGAAGAACAAGTTGCTTACCTGTAACTGTGGTTCTTTGAGTGGTCTTCTGTGAAGTCACACAAACCCACCCAGCCTCCCCACTTGATGTCTGTTTCGTTGGTTCCTATAGCTGCTACCATGGGAGCGAAGGAACTGACTGTTACTCGGGGAGGGGCCTTATATACCCTGGGGATGTGGGGTATGGGCCAACTGCCAAAACGCCTGATTTTAGGCTTCTAGAAGGTTCTGAATGCTGTATCGTGCAGGTGCAGGTCCCCATCATGTGACTTCACAGAAGACCACTCAAAGAACCACAGTTACAGGTAAGCAACCTGTTCTTCTCGTTACTTGATACTTTTGTATGAAAAAGGTGCATTCACAGAGTCCCTGTGGATAAAGTGGAACAATGTGGCTGGTAGTCTTGCCCAAAGTGGCCTTCACGTTCACTTCACAGAAGCAAATGGTGGTAGACTTCATTGCTGTCAGCTTCTCTAAGAAAATATAATGCTGGTGAATATTCCATGATGTTATCTCAGTTTAGCCAAAATTGCCTTCAAAACTGCTGGTACTGTTGACAGTTCATAAAGTATAAATGGTCTAAGATGCCTCTGGAGGTGCTAAGAATATTAATGAAAGGAAGTGAGATTTTTGTTGTAATGATGTTCAAGAATGTTCCTTTAAAGAGATCATTTCATTGGGTATTTTTTTTTCTGTTCAGAAGAACTTCACATGTTTCAAGAAGCTGTAACAACACTTTCCTTTTCTGTAGGACTGCAATGAACACTATTCAGCAGTTAGTGATGATTTTAAACTTTGCAAGTGATAAACCGTCAGACAACCTTATCTCATACTTCAATGTAAGCGGCAGCATTTTAACTAATGGAAGTATTATTCGGTACAGTATAGAAATACAGAGTTTTATATTATGTTATATAAAGTATTCCATAATCAAACATGTGTTTTTCCTGATGATTTAGCTGCTTTAGACAGTATAACTCAGTCTCCTATTCTTTATGCCCCTTTCTAGCCTGAAAGTTCTTCAACGGGGTGGCTCATTTTTAAAGCGAAAGTCTAAGTTCTCCTGTGTTTCCCCACATTTTTTTCAAATTATTAGCTTCTTTCTTATTCTTTGGGCGGACACACAAATCTAGATGAAGATGGATATCTGGACAAATCTTTTACCTGGAGATGAAAATAGTGCTTACTGATGTCTTTTAATACTAATTTGAAAAAAAAGAAGTAAAATCTAGTGGTATTTGTTACCTAAGGAATGAACATTATTGTGGGAACATATGCTTCCTTTCCTCTGTTTGCCTGCAAAATCTGCTCTGGAGGGCTGAGACCATCTTCTGAACAAATTGGGCAGCATTGCTTGGAAGCTATAAGCGGTGCTAGTGCTAATGACAAAATAATTATTTATTTTTATAATGTTTGCCTCTTAGAATATATTATCTAGAAGATTAAACTGAAATTAATGCAGTAACAAACCTGCATTAAATCCTAAATTTTAAAAACCAAACATGAGAGTTAATAAAAAGAGATAATTTAACATAGAATGAAAACCACTCAGCTGCTACAGTAGCAGAAATAATAAGATTCTAAGTATCTTTACAAATATTAGATCATACATGAAGTTTTTTTTAAAAATCGGTTGATATTAAAATAGGTAACATGCATAACAGATCTAGAAAAAGAAGAAAAATGTTGCCTGCCACTTGAAGGACAAAAAATGTTGGAGTATATTGAGGGAGAATGTTCTACAGCTTTGGGACTCTTACAAAGAAGGTCCACTGCCTTGTAGTCATCCTCTCTGTCTCAGATTTTGAGGCACACAAGGACCTTTATTGATGATCTTGGAGCACAGGAAGTGCATATAGGAAGAGGCATTCGTTCTTGCACTGTGGTTCCAAGTTTTGTAGGTGTTTCTAGTTCAAAACCAGTAGTTTAGATTGGGCCTGGAAAGTGAGAGGAGGCTGCTGTAATAAATTTATAATATCTAGTGTTGATTAGAAAGTGTGTAGCTATATTCCGTATGGTTCCTGGAGCGAAGCATGTCTAGGTACGGTTTGTTACAATAATGCAAATGTAAAGTTATGATAGCCAGATTATCTGCTTCTTGTTCAAGTAATAACTGGGATACCAGAGAAAACTACAGAGCACCCTCAGGCAATAAACTTATCTTAATACCTTGAATTAAGGTTAATTTTCTGAATTAATATCTCAAATCATAAAATAAATAGATTGTGTTCCATCTTTAGGGTTTTCAGAAAATCCTTTCCTGTCTATAAAGTAAAAAAAAAGACTTAACACTTTCATACCCTCAGGTATCCTTGAAATTTGCAGTTTGATTCTCTCCTTCCCTCCCGCACCATTGCCTTTCTCAACAAACACTGACTTAGTAGTATACCCTGTAAAGTTAGGACTCGTGGAAGATTTTCTCATTTCTCGAAAATAATATATCTGTTCATCTAAGAAACAGCGTTCCTTAACCCTTACAGAATTGCACAGTAAATCCTATGCAAGATATAGTGGAAAGAGTAGAAAATCTGGGTCGTGTCTTCAAAGAAAAATTTGCTGAAGCAGTTGGACAAAGATGCGCCGAAATTGGATCACAGGTAGATTTCTGTTAATAACTTTTCAAAAATAAATGTAAGAGGACATAGGAAGCTATAATTTCTGTTCCAGGCTATAGAACTGCATGGATTTTGGAAATACAATGTGTGTCAAATGCTTGAGATATGCTAGACCTCTGGAAATCAAAGTCAAACCATATTCTGGTTTATCTCTAATTACGATTAGTGTTAATGGAAACCCCTGGCTTGCTCTTCGGTTTGTAACTATGAAAGCAAAGGGGAGATTTAATTTTTTAAGAAATATATTGTCTTATCTTTCAGGAAGTGCATCTTTTGTTGAAAGTATTTTATACATTTTTAATGTCTCCCTTTCTGACACATAAACATACAACAAATATAACCCAAAGCTAAAAGGAACACATTTTTGTTTTCTTGAGGAACTGCAGGAGTGATATAAAAGGCTGATCAGCATCCATACAGTAGGATTAGATGAAATTTGAGATGCTGAGAGTGTTATGGGAGGAATGCAAGTCAGCCTTTTTCTAAGGCAATGAGGAATAGAGGTGCCATAGGAAACTCAAAATTTCTATAAAAAGGAGTGAGAAAGGGGGAGAAAAAGAAATGTGGCAGCATGTTTAAGACTAACTGGTTTTTATTTTCACACTAGCATATTTACCTGGTGTTGCCTGGGGTTTTTATTTTCCTCTCAAGGACTCACCAAACTGTCTTCTCCATTTCCTGTAACTTTGCTCCATATTTCCCAGTGCAATCTGTATTCAGAGTTATTTACATACACGGTTTGGGTGTGTACACTGTCCTTTTTGTTGCTAGGCCTCGTGTCCATAGCAACCTGCTTATTTCTGTATCTGTACATTTTCCTCATATTCCCCAATCCAATCTTTATTCAGAGTTATTAGCATTCAGAGCTTGGTTCCTGAGGGAATACACTGTCCTCCTCCTTGCTGCCAGGCCTCATCTCCATAGCTACCGACCTATTCCAGTACCTATGACTTACCCCTATATTCCTCAGTCCAATCTTTATTCGTACTTGTTAACATACAGAGGTTGGGTTCCTGTGGGAATACACTGTCCTCCTTGTTGCTAGGCATTGTCTCCATATCAACTAGCCTATTCCAGTACCGTAACTTTTCCCCATAGTCCCCAATCCAATCTGTGTTGTTTGGTGGCGTTGATGTACTGGCATTCTTTTTTCTTTTCGTTGAATTTGTGCAATGGCTTTATGTTTTTCTGGAAGCATTTTTTGTTTTGAATTTCAACATTAAGATTCCTTACATATGGAACCCATACAATCTACTGTGTGAGACGAGAAGAGTTGGTAACTATAGCCATTTCTGCACTACACTGTTATAGTGCTATTATCCCACTTTCAACATCCTGTGGAATTCTGGGGTTTGTAGTTTACTGAGGCCAGAGACCTCACTGGTTGAGAATTCTTAAATGCCCCTCCTAAAACTACAAATCCCAGGATTCCATAGGATGTTGAAAGTGGAATAATAGCACTATGACAGTGTAGTGTGGAAATGGGCTATGTTCTGTGTGTCACTTTAATTTTTCCCACATACGCCTCCCAAACGTTTTCTGGCATCCTTATTGATGGTGGGCCTCAACTCCATAGCAACTGGCCTGAAGCCCAAGAGCTCTCTGGCTGAGAATTCTAAAGGCCCCTCCCTGTACTGCCGACCCCAGGATTCCATGGAATCTTCACAGCCAGCCAATCATCTGAGGTCTTCTCGCCTCACTCAGCCAGTCATGTGAGGTCTTCGCCTGCCTGTTGCAGACAAACAAACTCACAGGCAAACTTTGACTTTTATATGGTAGATGAGCTTTTGTGGCTATAAACCCACTTCTTTAGATGTGGGACAGAGTGATAATAAATGCTAAGGTGTAAAGTATATTTAAATAGTTGTGGAAGTGGGATAGAATGTAATAGGATCCAGAAAGATGCAAGTCATGACCCTTGCCTTAAATGTTCAAAGGATTGCGGAAAGTGATACAGGTCTTTCAGATCTGTGCATGAAAGCAAGACATCTGCTTACTAAAAGTCAGTTTTCTAGGGTTCAGAGCTCTCCCTGAGAAGATCCTTTTTGTTATATGTGCAGTAGCCAGGACTCAGATATACGTAGTGTGCCTTGAAATCGTTGTCTTTGTTCATACCTTTGCTAATGGATTAGAACTTGTGAATGTAATTCAGTTCAGCAGGCTCTCTTTGTAATTTCTTTGTTCAAAGACCACAACCTGTAAACCCCTTACTGTATGTCCAGGGAAATTGAAACGTTACGCAACTAGTTTTAGAGTGTGGCCATTTCTAATGTCTGGTTTGTGTTCATTAATCAGTCGTCTTGTTCAGGGACTATCCTGTTGGTCCTATGTAGAATGTGCTAGCATAGGATGGCATATAATCACATTGGAAGAGGAGCAAATAAACGTACCTCCAATGGTGTGAGTGATGTTATTGGTCCCTGTAATATTGTTCCCAGAGTAGATGTGGGGACAGAGTTGGCATCTGGGTTTGTGGCAGGATCTTGTCCCTTTCTTGCCATCCATGCTATGTATCCTACTCACTTACAACAGAATACAT
Organism: Ctenosaura bakeri; assembly: GCA_948474755.1. NCBI lineage: Eukaryota > Metazoa > Chordata > Lepidosauria > Squamata > Iguanidae > Ctenosaura > Ctenosaura bakeri. The sequence continues at coordinate 45,827 of CAOLHI010000865.1, forward strand.
AACATGGATGGTAATATCCATGAAAGCTCATGCAAAAATAAAAACCAATTAGTCTTAAAGATGTTGCCACTTTTTCTCCTCCTTCCTTCCTCTTTTTTTATGCTGCAAGAAACTGACATAGCTATTTCTTTGAAAACTTTCAAAATTTCTATGTAGTATACTCAGCTAGTCTCTAGTGTTTCATTCCCAAATCCAGGACTTTCAAAGGGATCTTTCTGGTCTTTCTTTTCTAATCTTACCATCCCACCATCTGGTGCTCAACAGATCACTTATTCTTTCTGCCGTTTTCTTTTTGAATTTTAAGCCTCCTGAAGTTTAAAAGAAATAGAACTCTTTAGGACTGAGAATTCTCTTGGAGCATCTTTAAGTAACCAGATCCCCTAGAATCTTTAGCCAGATCGAGTTGTAGTTTTGTACACTTTCCTCACCTCCTATTAATGAAAAGTGTCCAGTAGTACCTCTCACATCTTCTGGCCAGAATCCAGTTGGTGCATTATGCTAGTGTAACATTAGAAGGTGCACTTTCTCTGTGTTCTTACAGGGAGGAAGCAGTGGCAACCACAGAAGAAGATGGCTAGAAGCTTTGAACCACTTGTTTGCAAAAGTGCCTAGTTTTTAGGGGAGGTGTCTTTGTACTCAAGGCATTTCTGAGGAGGTGCTACAGCCCTCCCAGTGTACCTGATTCTGAGGTTAACACTGCGACCTTCAAAACTGGGCACTGGAGAAGTGGGCTGCTCAGACCTGGCAGCTTTCTGCTCCCTGTGATGATGAGTTCCTCTTCCTCTCCATCCACAGCCTTTTTCCTCCCTTAGCTGCCATGCCCCTGTTGTATAGGCTGATCTAAATAGCTCTAATAGTAGGATTCAGATATGCTTTGGCACTCATCATGGTTTTATCATAATTCAGATGTAGAGTGCTTTAACTTTAACTTGCTCTTTTCTTTTCCACACATATATGTGGACCAGTTTAGACTGCGGTGACTGAATTTCTCCAGCACCCAAGTCATATTCCTGGTTCTACACTAGATATCCCACTGGAAGCTTCTGTCTGAACTTGTTCTAGAAAACATTGTCTTTTACCATCTTGACAAGATACTTGTCCCTGCAGCCATGAAAGCTAGACTCTTAACTTCTCAAAATACAGACTTAAGATTCTTAGCTTGAGTTCTTTCTTGATGTGTTACTTTTTTTTTTTGAGGCTTTGGGAATATTCTTATGTATATAGATGTTATGCAGAAATTCTACATTAGAATAGGTGAGCTGTGTGTGTGGGGTTCTCCCCTGAATTACCTGTTCAGATGTTAGTATGAATCCAGTATGCTGCTCATAATTTTTTTTTCTAATTTCCATGTAATGAGTTCCCCAAAGTGCGTTAATGGATGTAAAGACTGTGCTTAGCACTGCTATAGTAGAAATTTCTGCCCACTGGTGGAGAGTTTTTTTTACAGAAGGCAAGGTAATACTGAGGACTTCTTGTTCAGTGCTCTGGTTATTGGTGTGTGGCATCCCTCAGGGCTCTATCTTGTCTTCTGTAGTATTTATAAAATGACAATATGTTACAACAGTTTTTAATTCTTGTTTTTCCAGAGGTACAGGCTTGGGGTACGGCTATACTACAGAGTGATGGAATCCATCTTAAAATCGGTATGTCTTCATGATATTCAGTTCTTACAAATGAAGTTTTAAAAAATATGCTAAAGTCTACATTTTTGCATCTATTCTAGGAAGAAAAACGCTTATCAATTCATAACTTTAGGTATGTTTGCCATGTATACTTTAATCTCTTTATACTTTTAAAATCTTGAAATATATTATTGAGATCTATTTTCTTACAGCAAACTTTTGAATAACAACATCTTTCATACTTCTCTGCTGGCCTGTGCCCTTGAGGTTGTCATGGCTACATATGGCAGTAAGTATAATTTAAATATCCTTATATATCATAAATAATATTTATTCTTGGATCGTGATGCCACAGCGGAATTTGTTTTCAATGCAACTTTAAGTGAATAGGAACTCTGTTAAGCTAGACGTAAAATATTCAAATGATGAATTTTTCCTATAGTGACAGAGGGCCTCTTTCTGATGGGTTATTCTCATTTCAGTAGGAAGGTGTAATACAGCAAGCCATTCAGAACGAGTATAGTTTCTGCCCCATATCCAACTAGGTTTTCATCTACAAGCTTCTTCTTTGCACCCCATTCTAGATGTCACCAAAATTTGAAACTTTTCCATAGTGTTTTTTCTTTTCCACTTCTAATCTCTTCTCCTTAAAAAAAAACAACCCAATTCTCAGCTACACCGTCAACTTTGATCTCTATCTTCTTCCTCCTCCCACAATATCTATCATAGCTTGATTCCACAGACTCTTATTTCTGTTAGGAGCTTGCCAGAAATGCAAGGAGAGAAAAGCAGTTCCTTCTCTCTCGACAGTACAGATTTTGCAGGAGATCCCAAACAGAGAGAAGATACCAGAGTACTCATACACGCCAACAAACTTTTGGATACTGTAGTAGATCAGGTTCAACAGCAATCTCCAGTCCATTCCTCCACCAAGAGAAGTTTGAGAAGAAGGTGAGACTGCTATCTCAGTTTCTCCCCCTTCCTCCATTACTAGTGACTACCTACCATTGAGATTTTGCCTCATGAATTAAATAATATTAGAGAAAAAACAACATCAGGTTTCTTGGGGTTAATTATGCTGCAATCACATACTACTTGGCATGCCACTACAGGTTCTTCATGTCACTACAGTGAAGGTGGCTTGCAACTCTCTACCCCTCTCTCAGAATTACTGCAAGTCAACCTGTATAGTTACTAGTATGGGACTTTCTTTCCCCCACCCTCCTCTCCAGTCTTATGGGTTTCCATAAGTCCAGAGGGTGATAAAGGGGAAGGAAAACCCCACTAAACTACCTACAGATGTCATCTTGTTTGTGCTGCATATCACTCTAGAAAAAGGTGGGAAAGGTGGGATTTGTGGGGATGAACACCCTGCATGGCATCAGTGGTGGCCTGTGGCCAGCAATGGGGAAACACTAGCTAAGAGGCCTAAAATTGTAGTGTCCAGACTGTCCACATCCTAGGCCTTTTTCTTATTTGGCTGCACCTGAAGAGAAAGGAGGACATATCTTAACATTCTACTTGTTCAAGCAGAAAATCTCATTACGCTCAGAAAAACTGCCAAACCTCTGGCACTCAGCACTCCTGAAATAGCTGTCTGGCTTTTACCTTAGTACTCTGAGGAAGCTTTTAAGAAGACTCTTTGATCATCTTTCCTAGGCATCCCCTTTCCAAGTAATTTCATACCTTTTGTTAGTGAAAAGTGGAATAAACCAACAACTTTTAAAGTAGGTTGTTTCCAGATTAAGGAACTCAATCTCTTGGCCTAGAATGTCACATCCTGACTGAAAGTTCTTCTCATGAATGCACTGGTCTCCATATTGGGGTCAACCTTCATCTCTGTGAAAGATGGAGAAAAAATTAACAAGTACAAATCTTACCAAAACAAATGTATAATTGTGGTTTGTGAGCTGATTTGCCTGGAGGGTTTAAAAAAAGCCTTTTACACCTCATGTATGCCTCATGGAGGATACCTATGGACCACTGTTGGCTGTAGGAAATAGGTATGTCTCAGGAGCTGTCTGATGTGAGGATGAGAACTGTAAAAACCAGACACTTCAGAATATTCATGTGAAGATCTTCATCCAAGCCTTCCTGAAGGAACATTTGGGATCAAATATATCAACACTGGATATGAAGAGTAACCTTTTCTCCTGACCACCTAGAAGAAGCCCCCAGGTTGACTTGCCATTTGTATTGGTACAGATCATGTGGGAGGCAAGAGGAAGCCTTAGGGAGGCCCTTGAATGTAGAGTCTGCCCTCATTAACCTGGAGTGAAGTTGAAAATCTTTGCTAGAAGCTATAGACTGGGCAAATTCGCAGCTGCTGTTGTGTCTTACTGTCTCTGATGTCACCTTGCAGTATGATGATTATGTGGGAAGAGAAGTTTCTGGGTCCAGGTCTCTTTGTCATCCCTGCTGGGGTAGTTGATAATTTGTTCTAATAATGTTTTCTTTCTTGTTCCAGCTTTTTCATGAGTCTAGTCCTGCATAGGTTCCTACTATATATTAATGGGGGCTCTGGACATATCTTACTGACTAAAAACATCTGTCTATAGAGTAGGAGGCACAATCCAGCAGAAGCATATTCTTTGTTGCTACAGAGAATGATTACAGTGATCTCTCCACTTTCATGAGGGTTGGGGCATGGAACTCTTTCAAAAGTGGAATAATTGTGTATAACTCCTCCCCCAGGTGATCCTCCTACCATTCCCTTGTGGGGCTCCCTCCTCCCATTCCCTTGTCTTTTGCAAGCTGGAGCCAAATGCAGGGGAATGGGAGGGGGAGCTCTGGAGGGGAAGAAGGAAGGCTTGTGCAAGCCTTCGCCCTGCCCTAATTCCCTTGCCTTTTGATTTAGTGCAAGTGCTCAATGCCAGGGCCAGAGGCAAGGGAGTGGGGGGGGGCTTCAGTGGGGAGAAGGAAGGCTCATGTGAACCTTCCTTCCCATTCTCTTGCCTTTTGCCTCGGCTTGAGTTCTCAGCACCAGGGCCAGAGCCAAGGGAATGGGAGGGGGAGAGAAAGGTGCACATGTGCCTCCTCCCATTCCCTTACCTTTTGTCTGGGTGCTTGCCTTCCTTCTTTGCATGTGGCAAAATTCAAGGGGATGGGAGGAGGAGAATGGGAAGGAAGGCATGCACACGCCTTGCAAATAATCAAATTCATGAAGGTCAAACCCGGAAATGTGGACTATATATCACATTAAATACAAATAGTCCTATCTCAGTATAATAAGAAAATAATCTATACAGAGTTTAATGTTACTTGTTTGTGAAAGTAATTAATTGTATTTTCTTTAGCTTCCACAAATGCTTCACAAACTGATAGTGTGAATATGGAAACTGACTTGTCTTTCCCATGGATCATCAACGTACTTGACTTAAAAGCCTTTGACTTGTACAAAGTTATTGAGAGCTTCATTAAAGCAGAACCAAGCCTGACTAGAGAGATGATAAAACATCTAGAATGCTGTGAGCACCAAATAATGGAATCCCTTGCATGGCAATCAGTAAGTTCTCTTTTTAAACACATCATCTTGGTTGGCAATCTCCTTTCCAAGTCATTTCACACATTTTATTAGGGACAGGTGGAATGAAGTTTTTATGCTGATGTGCATGTATAAAATGTATTTAAGAAATATCACATGAACATCCTTTAGGCCAGTTTATGTGTTGCCTTTTGTTATTTCTGTGTGGCCTGGTCTCATGGAACAGTCATGGCAAACAGATGGGCCAAGATAAGAGTATTACTTGGGCCAGCCCCACCACTCACTTTGAGCAGCTGCCGTGTCTGTCAAAGAGCTGCATAGACCTGTTACGTGTACGTCCTTGATACATGTGTTCGTTTGCAACATTGAATGAATGTCTTCTGAAGTAATACCAGTGTTAATGAATGGATAGGCTCAAAGAGATGGAACCCAGGAAAATTACATTTTTATTTAATGCAGATATAAACATTTATATGATGCATTTCAAGTAGAAACAACTTTTCAAAGCAGTTTACACAAGTACCAGTCCTTGTGTAGAACAAAATAAAAAGCAGTTGATGAACTTGTGTTTCTGGTAAACTGTGTATAGTAATACAAAAAAATGGAATACAGAAAAAGGAAAGACCCTGTGCAATTGAAATACCTAGTCAAAATGACAGCTTATGAGATTTCCTTGAACTGTATATACACTTGGGTCTGTGGATTAATATACAATATTTTACATACACATACACACACACTCTATAATACTGTGTGTGTGTGAGATTAACGGAACTAAAAAAATACAAAATGAGCAAAAGGTTATGACTTCCACCTTCTTCAGTTCCTAATGATGAAACTGTGTTGAATCCAAGGTGATTCTTTAGAACACTCTGTTTTCAACATTCTTCAATTCAGCTTTCTGATCAGGATTGCAGACTTGTGGTTTATAAAAATGAACGTGTATGTGTTGTACATTGAATGTGTGTATACATTGTGCCCTCTTCACTTGTGACTCTACACTCGTGAATTCATGTGTGTTCAAAGTGTTTTCATCCCTGTATTTAAAACAGTGGCAGCATACATACTTACGCATTCATGCACGTCACTACACTGAATGTAATGGAATGTGAAGATTCGTGAATCATGTTATTTGCAGGGATTCGTGGAACAGAACCCCCGCATGTATTGAGGGCCCCACTTTGGGTGTGTGTGCATACGTTAATAACATATCAGCCAGTAGCTTACGATGGATGGGCCATCACTTTGAGTGGCACTGTAATAGAATATTTCCATCTCTCTATGAAACTTAAATGTCCAATCCTGCTATGTTGTTGTTGTGTGCCTTCAAGTCATTTGTGACTAATGGCAACCTTAAGGTGAATCTATCACAGGGTTTTCTTGATAAGATTTATTCAGAGGGGTTTCCCATTTCCTTCCCCTGAGTCTGAAAGAGTAACTTGCCAAAGGTCACTCAGTGAGTTTCCGTGGTGGAGTGGGGATTTGAACCCTGGTCTCCAGAGTTTTTGTCTTACACTCAAACAACTACACCATGCTGACTTTTTCTCTTTTTTTTCTCATACACACGCACATGCACACACACATAAATACACATGCATGCATACACATACATCTGCACCCTATTCTGTAGTATTTCTTCAGTATAATCTGTCTCCCATAAAGGTTAGTACTGTGGAATTCATCCCACAGTAGGAAGTGATACAGAGTTCAAATGTAAAAACATATTCTTCTTAAGTAGACATTGCAGCCAAGCCTCTCTTGTGTCTTTTAATCTTCAACAGGTTAATGCCAGATGAAACACAAGGCATCTTTCCCCAACCTGCTGCCTTCCAGATGTTTTTGACTAATTACATCAGCCCCAGCCAGTATGACTGATGGTCAGGAATGCTGGTATTTTTAGTCCAGAATGTCAGCAGAGTACCAGACTGGAGAAAGCTTTCCCTGATGTTTCACTTTCTGTGCTATAGCACACATCTAACTTTCACGTTTTGCAGCCCATAGATCTTTTTTTTCCATTAGGTGCTCAGGAGAGATATGTCTATAAGTGCCTTTGCTCATGTTAGAATGGTGTACCTACCATCACAGTTCCTGGTACTGTTAGGTCTGGCCATGTTGCTGTATGCATTAGTGATTTTGGAACTGAACAACTGTAGCTTGTTCTGCATTGGATTGGTGCAGAATGTTGCATCCCAAATTTTGAGCAGATCAGGTGGAATTCCTCTCTTACATCAAGTGAACTGGCTGCTGTTTCATTTCCTGATGCAGTTCAAAGTGCTGTTTGTTCCTTTTAAAGACCTAAACAGTTGGGAACAAAGCTACTTGAAGAATTAACTCCTACTAAATGAGTCTCTTAATCTCTAAAGTTCAACTGGTAATCCCTTCTTCCATGTACTAAGGCAGTGGTTCTCAACCTTCCTAATGCCATGACCCTTTAATCCTCATGTTGTGGTGGCCCCCAACCATAAAATTATTTTCGTTGCTACTTCATAACTGTAATTTTGCTACTGTTATGAATCGTAATGTAAATATCTGATATTTAGTCCACTATAAATGATATAAAGTTTGAAGATTTGGTTTCACTGCATTCAGACTGAATTAAATCCAAAAATAAATCTGGCATGGGAATGACACTAGATTTTGTAGGCTTATTCCTTACAATTGATGCAACATTCTTGTTTTTATCAATATCTGAAGTGGCACTCTCCAGACTGTCCAGTCCCAGAGTTACCAACACCTTTTCCAGCAAATTTTTAAAAGAATCTGAGGAAAATAACCTCACTTTATTACCATCTTCTGCATCCTCCTCTTCGGAAATAGAACCATCTGATTTAGAGTCATTATCCCCATGAGTATCTGCCAAATCTGGTTCCTCATCACTTTCAGATTCAGTGTGGATATGTTCAGAGTGTGACAAAGCAGATTCCTCAACTCTAGTCACTTTGGACCTACAGGTAGACTTTTTTGGTAAACACACACCAGCATCATTTGATTCAGCTTGAATAACTTTTGTATCGTCAGGAAAATCACGTGAAAATGAAGGATTCATTGAAGTAGTTTGTTGACTGCTTAATAATGACATTACATTCAAATTCAATGAATTGTGCAACTTGCAATACATTTTTTAATCTTGTTATGTATTTTGTGAAATCATTTCACTAATATTGTTTGCCTATTAACATGCACCTCCATTTCTTCAGCCATCATTTGTCTTATCATCTCCCCACTACACTCAGACACATTCCCCTGGGAAGACATTGAGGACGCCGAAGGTTCAAATCTTACTTCTTTACGTTCCATAGGCATTGCAGTTTGACTCCTAGTGAATAACGACACCATACACAAGGCTAAATTGCCCTGCGCTACTGTATTCGCTAAGGAACTGCTGACTGAGAGGCTGCCATTTCTCCTGGCAGAGGCTGCTCGCATGCTTGAGTGTGATGGGTTGTGTTGCTGGAGAGCTTGGATTGGTCAGGAGAGCTCTTTCCTCTCATAGCCCCCTCCCTTGCTTTCTGAACGCCTCTTTTCAACATGGCGACCGGAAGTGAAAGGAGGGGTTGGGAGCCCTTCCCTGCCCTTAACAGACTTAACTGCATTACCAGGTAATTTTCCTTTCACCTTCTTTTTAATTCTTGCCTTCTCAGGCTTCCTTATACTAGATGTTTTTAGCTTTGTTTGAGCCTCGGAGTGGCTGGTCGGAGATGGCCCTTCCGACTCACTCTCGCTCGATGCCAAGAAAATTTTCGTTAGTAAGGAACTTCAAAGGGGGCAGGAGGACGTGAGCGTGTGGCTTGCGCTTGCGCACCACCACCGAGGAGGGAATGGAGCCTAAGACCATTGGAAATATGTATTTTCCGACGGTCTTAGGCGACCCCTGTGAAAGGGTTGTTTGACCCCCCAAAGGGGTTGCGACCCACAGGTTGAGAACCGCTGTACTAAGGCCTTCATTAGGACCTCTCCATAGTAATGCCCTTCTGGCCCGTGGTCTTTTCTTCCTTTGGTATATGATGTATCTTTTTTCCTTTGGCAAACTTTAAACACTGTTGCTGCTTTACTTTCTGAAGTATTAATTACTGGGTGGTTTTCTAAGGGCCTTTCCACACTACACTGTTATTATTCTACTTTCAACATCTTGTGGAATTCTGGGATTTGTAGTTTACTGAGGCCAAAGAGCTCTCTGGCGGAGAATTCTAAATGCCCCTCCCTAAACTGCAAACCCCAGGATTCCATAGGATGTTGAAAGCGGAATAATAGCACTAGAACAGTGTAGTGCAGAAAGGTCTAAGTCTTTCCCATGCTTTTCTTTACACTGTTGCTATTCAGCTACCTTTTTTTATGATTTCAGTTGTGTGGATTATTAACCCTGAACTTTGAATTTTCTGAACTGGGCCATCACCGTAAGGAAGGAAGGTAGGATAAACCGGTGAAGTAGAGCAGGCTTAATGTGATCTTCTCAGAGCTAACCAGTGAACCTCACTACTGTGCATGGTTTTGGGCTCCTCTTTCATTGTCTTATTTTAGTCACTCGAGATTTAAAAAGCTGTGGTTGAGAATCTTGAGAGATGAGATGAGAGATGGTTCTTGTCTTAAGTTTTAAAGCAAATTTTATGCAAACACAGCAAGGCTCCTACTTATGACTACTTAATGTGTGTTTAACTTTCCACATTTGCTGTAGTGATCATCTTCATTGAATCCTAATCATGCTGTGGGAAATCAGTTGTGATGGCTAGTGTCGTACTGTGGAATACATACAAGCTGTTGGGTACAGCTGTTGAAATAGCTGGCCTCATTATTTAATATCTTTTTGGCAGAGCTTCAGAGGGTATCTTCATTAGTCTTTTTAAAGGTATGACTGTTTCTAAATGTCAGGGGAAGAAATGTGACGATGGCGAGTCAGAGAGCTGCATTTTTCCTGCGATGTTAAAACTGAATTGAAGACAGTGGTAGAATGAGGTTTCATTCAGGTAGAGGCCATACCTGTTGCTGGCCATGACGCATTTGACACACAAAAGGCAAAACAAGGCTTTTGAGAAACATTGTGAGAAACAAAGACAGATTTAGTCCGTATCTGTTCTCGTAAAAGGCTGCAAGCTCCCATGTAGGCAGAATACAGTGAGTTCCTTGAGAGGCCTTAGCACTGAAATATCTGGAAACAAATTTAGCCTATCAATTATAACCAGTTTCAAATGGTTTTACTTTAATTGAAAATGAAAAACTCAGTGACTCCAGTTCAGGATTCCTCCGAAGGGGCTGAATTCCCTACCTTAAGTTGCAAAAGATATCTGTCCAGAGTTAGCCATGATCTTCGAAAGCTTGCATAATGTACTTTGCACCTTTTAGTTGTTGTAATAAAGATATCACCACAGTGACTTTTGCTATATTTTGCTGCATAGCCAATGTGACCTATAAATAATTATAAATTATTTAATGGTGATAGCACTGAATTAATTATAGCAGTTATAATAGCCAGTAACTGATTTGTTGTAGAATTTCTGTTGAACTACTAGTGTTCATGGCAAGTTAGAAACTTTGTACTAAACAGTTAATTGTGCTCAAGGCAGTATTTTCTTTTTAGAGACAAATCAAGCCTAACTTTTTAAATTCAATTGCTTAGCATAATACTTGTGCTGTGCAGATGAGCAGGTAATTGTGAATGTGTGTATATATCCTCTATCCAAATAAATTGATTCTGAATTTAAACATTTCTCATTTACTTGTGCAGTATAACCATGCTTTATCAGCTATATCAATCTATCTATGCTTAAAAGGATATCTTACAGAAAATATGAAAACTAACCTGGATGATCTAATGGAACATTACAAACAATGCAATCCTATGTATTTCTGTTCAGTAGCAGCATTGATTTCAGTGGGACTTATGCCCAGGTGAAAAGTTAAAGGATCAGTTGTAGCCTATAAGGGCTCTCAAGGGCTTTTTCATGTTCTGGAATGAACAGAAAGATGGCAGAGAGACACCCACCTCAGATCCAAGACTGTACATATGGTAGGTGGATCAGCGGGTAATTCTGTAGCAGGGGTGGGTAACTATTGGAGGATGTTAGACCACATTAGCCTCCAGGAGACCTTAGAGACACCCCCCTCTCATTTTTAAAAATTAATTCAGAATGCTTCCAAATATCCTCTGGGGACATTTTTGCTATGTTTTGTGGGTGTCTGTGCCATTTAAGGCTCAGGAGAGGCCTTTTTGCAGCAGAAAATGATGGCGTCATTTCCTGTTCACTTCCTTAAAAAAAAAAAAAGTATTCCTGTGCCAAAAATGATCTGGGGACCAATAACATGACAAAAATGCCTGTTTTTTTAAAGTCTTGGAGGCCACAAAGAGTACCCTGAGTGCCTGCATGTGGCCCACAGGCTGGACGTTGGACCTTGATCTACAGTTTAAATGCTTTTATGTCCCTAAAAATGTGAGGCATTGGCAGTCATTGTTTAAACTAGTGACTACCAAAACTGATTAGTGAGGTGCTGAAAATATATGTTGTGTTAGATTATGGCAGTTAGAATCACGAAAAGTGGCTGTACTGTTTTACCTTATTTCCAGTCTTTGTTACTACGTGAGCTTTCCCCCTTAGCATCAAGTTCAAGAAAACTCTCAAACTGTGAATGTGTTTCGTTGGGGGGCGGGTGGGAGAACACAAGGAGAGTAATTCTGGCAAGGCTAGTTGACAGACCTCAAGAATAGGAAGTTCTTTGGATGTAAGATATTACTGGTTTAGGTTTAAAGTTTAATATTTCCATTACATTAATCTAAAAAGTCAGTATAGCCCACTGATAAGAATATATTCGTCCTCTATGTGAATGAATGCAGGCACCTATGTGCATACTGGCTTGGCGTGTGCAGACCCAGTCCTCCCATGTGCACCAGGTTAAGCAGCAACACTGCCACAGAAAAACCATTATATCTGGGACCATAATACTGTGCCGTGCATCTATTAAGTTCGTAATTTCCATTAGTAATAGCACCCTAGGTGGCTAGCAAGCAATAAAACATAGTTTAAACAAACACCATTAATATCATCACAATAATAAAACAGTTTTTAAAAGGCTAGGTACAAAAGTTATGTATTCACATTGTTTCTAAAAGCAGTGAGAGTGGCAGCTAATTACAACCCCAGGGGGAGTAAATTCTGTAATCTGGAAGGAACTCAGGAAAAGGGCCTCCTGCTCAAACCCATCAGGTGGGTCTCTGCAGATGACAGTACCTGAACCAGGCCTCTTCTGAAGCTCTTAGCATTCAGAGAGATAGGTAACATCTTAGGTCAGTACTCAAGATTGGTTGTCTCTTAAGTCAGTACTGTGTAAAATACTGGCACGTAGATTGGTTCTGCATCTGCAGAGAGTGTCCAGGAAAGAAGCAAACACCTGGTGGTTATACAACACAAATATGTTACTGCCCCAGCCCATTGGGGGAGGAAGATTGTTCTTCACCCATATCAAACAGCTTGAGAAACACTGTCCTACATAAACTCAAAGCCACTTTGAGTCCCAGGTTTTTTTTTTGGGAAAAGCAGGATATAAACAGCAACACCAACCAAGTCCCAAGCCATTTATTGCTTTAAAGTTTAAAAGCAACATTTTGACTTGGACCCAAAAGCAGTTGCTGAGTTCTAGTCATCTGAGTAATATGACTTCAGTATGGTGTCATGCGCCAGTTAGCAGTCAAGTGTGTTGCATTTTGTATCAGTTGAAGTTTACTCTCCTATAGTCCACATGCAGTTTAACTAAGGCGTCTGGTCTCCCCAACAAAAGTTGTAGCTGATGAATTCAAAGCGTTGTGTGAAAGTACGCATTGCTATTATTATTAGATATCTGGGAGATTAGGCATTGCACAAGGGCACAGAGTACTCTCACACTGTGAAACTAATCTTTGACTGTGAGAACCACTTGTAGTTGAATCACAGTCTGAGCCTAACTTCCTTCTGTTGTCCTGTTCATGGTGAGAAGGTTTTTAAAATTCTGTTACATCAGTAAATTCTCTAACAAGAAATGAATTGAATTTTTCAAATACTGGACATTATAATCTCAATTTAAGTGCATGTAGATACTTTATTTCCTGGGGAGAGTTAAGTTTGTGCTTAATGCGCTGACATTGGTGCAAACAGGAGTAATCAGTGCTTAGTTGTGGTCAGTCATGCCTATAAACACTACCCCTCTCTCTTCATACCTAAATGTTATTAGCCAGTTCTAAAGCCTTGAGAAGATTAATAACTTTTTGAATGAGAAATTACAATGGTATAAATCAACACCAACAGTTTTGTTCAAACTGATAGTCTTTCCAGTGCTCTTAAATACTAAATACTATATTCTGAAAGTTTACTCTGATGTTAATATTTCCTTAATAAAATACTTGAAGACATGAAATCATTTTGAAGCTTGTTTGGGTTGAAGCGTATGATATACTCAAAGGTGGATGCTGTGTGGAAAAACAGTGCACCTGAAGGCATGAATGTTGCTTATTGAAACTTGATAGAGAGTTCAATCAAAATAGATTCACTAAATATGCATATACATTATCTTTCAACTCAGAGAGGCAGTCATAATTCCCTTAGTAAATGAGTTGATTATTTCTTGAGGTTAAAAACAGTACTGTTTTTACATGTACTGATACCGTAAATAATAAGAAAGAGAGAAGTTCCCTTTCATCTGTTCATTATACCCCACATGATAAAATATTAATTTTTCAAAAGACTGCATTCCAGAAGGAAATATTTATCCATTTATAAACGGAGAGACATTTGATATATAAAAATGTTTTTACTCATTCTAATTTGTATTTTGACTGATATAAACATATCTTTATACAAAAAAAGGCTTAAATCTTCAGTTTTCATTCTCTAGCTTTTTCACTTCCATTTATATGGTAGATTCATTGTCAGTTCTTGCTTGTAAGGTCTGGAGTCCATGTTGAATGAATCTATCAGAAGCTTGTGTTTTGGAAGATCTGTAATCATGTCTTCTAGTTGACCAGCTCTTTATTTTTATTGAATTTTGAATAGTGTCCGAAGTGAAATAGTAAACTATAGGGTCAAAACAACAGTTTGAAACTGCAAAACACAATGTGATAGGGTACATAGTCCTCACAGCAGTAACTACTGAACAATTAATCCATGTTTGTGTTCTCATAAGTGAATAAAGAATTAGGGTAATGTTGTATGGCACAAAACAAAAACAGAATATCAACAAATGAACAAAGATCATTCTAAGAACCTTTTTTTTGCTCAGTGTATTCCGACTGAGCGTAAGTGGTTTTTTCAAAGTCCTTAGAACCAGTGTGGAGCAAGTCACATTTAATACAAGTGGAATGAAAAATCCTACAATTTCAATGAAGATAACAATCCTTGAAAGGTAGGTTTTCCATGTTGCTTCAGAAAAATTTTCAAAGCATGCATTGTGAGTTACTCCTTCTGTGCTAACTTGAGCGTTGGTGGATTGAAATAAGCTTGCTGGTATACTTCCTACTATCACAATTGTCCAGATTGCAACGCAGGTGATCTTTGCATTTCTTTTTGTTCGAATGGTCTTGGACCGAAATGGATGTACAATTGCTAAAAAGCGATCAATGCTTATGCTGGTCAAAAAGAAAATGCTGCCGTACATGTTTGTATAAAACAATGTGACAGAAGTCTTGCAAAGTATGTCTCCAAATGGCCAGTCCTTTAAAGCAAAATAGTAAACTCTGAAGGGTAATGTAAACACAAAAAGTAGGTCTGATATTGCTAAATTAAGCATGTAAGTTGTTGTTTCATTGCGTATTTTTAATGTGCAGGTGAAAATGTATATAGCAACACAATTGGATATTAGGCCAAGGACAAATACCATACTAAACATATACCCATATAGAGTGTACTTAAAGGAGTCTTCAGTAGAACAGTTCGAGCTTAGCATTATGATAGCAATCTTGTTTCCACAGTTAGAGTTTTAAAAGAAAAGCTTTACCTTCTTGTATTGTGTTGTAGCCTCAGTAAAACTTTCAGATGCTTTGGAAATCCAGTCTTTGCGTGCTTTCATCTGTGTCTGGCTTTACTTTAAACCACCATTGCCAGATTATTAGGTTAAGAGGAACACATTCTGTAGGTAATCATCAAAGAATTATTTTATTCCAAGAATTGTCCTAGGTCACGTAGACAAACCCAGTCAGCAGTATACATCTCGTCGTACACAGAGAACGTTGTCGTTCAGCTTTAAACTCTCGCCTGATTGCTCCATGAATTGAAGCAGAAATTGATCTTTCCTGTTGTTCTGTAGAAAGTGCAGATCATTTCCAGAGTTGCGTGCGAGTAACAGCTGAAGTTCCTTTGTGAACAACTTCCTTGTTTCCAACCTTGCTGGATTTTTTCTGTTGTCTTGTCTTTGTACTGTTAAATAAACGTTTAGACAGTTCAAGTATTGAGCCCGAGGTGTGGGAAGTATGCAGAGGTATAAAATTCCAAAGCGTGTCTGTTCTTGCTGAATTTGAGCTTTCTTCACACACACAAATTGTACTGTATGTGTTTGCATATTCAGGAAAAAAAGAATACCCCACCTATGCTTACTCAGCTTGTACACTGACATCATTGGAAAAGGGGCTGGACTGAAGAATAAAAGGTTTCAACTTTCAGTTCATTTTGAAAGGAAACTGAGTGTGTTTCTCAGAAATCTATCTGAGAAGCATAAAAAAAATGACTAACAGCATGGTAATAAACTTTATTGACAATTTTGAAAGCTAGAAGCACCTTCTGATATTTAGTTAAATAACATACTAAAGACTTGAATTTTTTATATATGAGATTAACAAATGATTCTTCAGAGAGGATTTTCCAGGTATGTCGTAATGTTTTTTCACTCAAAAAGATATTTGTTTGACATCATTCTTCCTTGCAAAGAAGCTTCAGTAATGGGATTCTGAAATGTTTTTATTGAATCAGTTTGTAGTGCATGTAAATCCTATGAACAACTTATATTCTGTTTAATTAATGAAGTAAAATGGAAAAAAATGTATAATTAGTCTGTTACCCTTAAATGTATTTTTACATGTACAGCACAGCACAGATTTTTTTTTGAGACAGTGCTCAATGTTTACAGTTCTGATTAGTTCTGAGGAATGAAATAAGAATGTTTGAGAGGTTCCTGGCTTCTTGAAATCTAGATGACTAAGTGTTATTAAAAGTCACGTTACAACTAAGTAAAGTTTTTTAAAAAAACAAAACAAAGATGGCTAAAAAGGATACTCAGGTGATTTCTTAACCTTCTGATCTATTTTGACGTGCAAATGCTTCAAGATTATACCATATATCCTACCATGGCTTTAGCTTTATCCTCTAGAACAGAGCTTTCCAAACTTTTCATGTTGTTGACACACTTTTTCAACATGCATCATTTTGCGGCACAGTAATTCAGTTTTACTAGTAAACTGGAGGTACCCAGAGGCATATCCAGGATGGGGAAAGGCAGCCCCCCCCCCAATCTTGGTCTGTTGCTGTCGCCCTCACCAGGAAAGGGCCCAGCGAGAGCAGCAGCAAAGGCAGCCCCCTCCCACCTGGTCCTTGCCTGTTGCTGTCACTCTTGCCAGGGAAAGGCCCCAGCGAGAGTGATGGCAGCGGGCCAGGTGGGGGGTCTTTCTCGGCTGGGGAGGCGACACACCAACACACTGCAGCTGACACACTAATGTGTCGCGACACACCATTTGGAAAGCCCTGCCCTAGAATGATGTTTGGTGGTGCTCTCATGAAATTAATTACAGTCAAAGACATAGATTATGAACCTTGAATACCTTGCGCATTACCATCTGGATCTTCTTGCATGTGGCTTCCATGATTTGCTTTGTCACCCAGACAGATTTCCCCGGAATAGAAGGCATCCAGTGATGCTAGCTAAATAGTAAGTGTGCTAGCATCTTAAGCTTTCTAGTATCCCTCCCTCCTTCCCTCTGTATGTGTGTATGTGTGAGAGAGACAGGTAGCCTTCCTTCTCCCCCATTAAAATTTGAAACCCTAAGAGTTGACCACAGATTAGAACTAAACACAGGATAATTAATAGTGAATGGGAAAAGGTCCATGGCCAGTAATGGGTTTATTAGTCAAAACCTGCATTTTCAGTCCTCTTGAAACTAAATGATAGTAAGCAGAACTTTTGCAGCTCTTGTTAGTGTAAAATCTATGTTGGTGCATTCTGGACCATTTCAGTTAGGCTGGTTTTTACCCATCAGTTAATTATAGTGGCCAAGTTGAAAGGTTGTTGAGGCTTGTCCAACAGCATCAAGAAGTTTTTGTCTGGATGACACAGAGGAGCAATCCAAAACACTCGGGCTATTCCCAACATGCCAGCATATGTAGGAGGAGTCTCAAAGTGTAAGATTCTTTTCCGGTTACCACTGTTGACTCCCATCACCTTCACCTTAGTTTTTAAATTTCCTGTCTAGGCAGCTACAAGAAGTTTAAGTTTAAGCCTTCACAACATGGTTGATTGAATTAATTGCCTTATTTATGGAAAACAATCAGAAAAAGAGGAAGGAGTTAATGGAGGAGGCTTTTAACATAGAGCAGTGATGGAAAAGATGAAAAAAGTGAAAACAGGGCAAGAAAAGCAGTGTCACTGTCTGTTTCCTAGCAGATCATGGCTGCAGAGAATAAATATTTGGCAAGTATGGCAAGATGGCCACAAATCAGCATGCCTCTGAGGGACAAGCAAAAAAGCTTTTAAACAGTCGTGACAACCAGTGACAGTGATTCAGAATGTTCTACTTAGTTGCCTCTGAAGAACCCAGAAATCCAAGCAGTGAAGTCAACACTGATTGCGTTTATAAAAAGTTTATAAAAAGTTAAAAGCATTAAAGTTACTTCCTCAGAAGGAGACTGGAGCTGTGCAATTTCAAGCGTAGAAAATGCCAGGCTTTGCTTTGGACCATGATGTTGGGAACAGGAGTTCCACAATGGGAGGTGGGGCAGATTTGTGCAGGGTTCAGGCAACAAGAACCATAGCCAGGTCAATCTGGCTTCAGCACTTACAGGATGACCAGAGGTCCAGAATGAATTTGGCCTACATGCCTTTTACTGGTCAACCTCTTTTGGGGTAGAAGGCATCTCAAACAGTGTTAGTGGAAAACAAAGACAAAAATTTGATGCCTTTCATTCATATCAAAAGACCAAAAGACCTTTACGCTAAGTACCAGCCTTTTACTTTAATGCTTTTAAAAAGGAAGTTTTTGAGGCTAGAGTCTACAAATTGGAACTGGAAGCCATCACCCATTGTCAGTCGTTTAAATGGTGAAAGCCAATCTTGTCACAGTTTCAGGGATACTTTATCTAAACAAGGTTTCATGCATTCATTCACTTGTGGTGGGAGGAGGAGAGGAGGGGCGGGGATGGGATGGGGCATGTGGACAGACTTGCTCAGTTGCACAGGTGGGAAGGGAATGAGAGGAGAGAGGGAATGCATGTTTGCTCACTTGAGTAGGTGGAAAGGGGCAGGTGTCCCCTTTCTCCTTCCCACTCTGAGCACACCATCCCTCCCCCTTGCCTGCATGAGAGAGTGAGTGAATGAGGGAATGCACACATAGCCGGACCCAGCAACCCAACAGTACAGGTAATTGTGTGTGTATGTTAAATATGGTGATATTCACAATTTTTTTCACTTTCACAGGGGTCCATGAAAGTGGAGGGTTGACTGTATATATTTGTTATATTTATATCTTTTCTTTTCCTCCAGTGAACACAAAACAGCATATATGGCTGTTGTCCTGTCCACTTTATCCTGACAACAAGCTTGTGGGGAAGGTCAGGGTGAGAGTGCCTTGTCCAAAGTCACCCAGTGGGTTTCATGGTTTAGAGCAGACATTAACTTGGACTTCCCCACTTTAAATCAGGGTTGGAGAAACTGCTGATGGTGACCTGTAGATGGTGGGGCATCTTGACACCAATGTGCAGATGTCCTTGCTTCTCCACAGCAACTGGGGATGATAGAAGCCTCCCATTGAGAGTAATGGCAGTGTATTTCCAACCCTAATATCTGTGCAGAAGAAGAGTGTTTAAAAGATGTTGTAACTGGGGAAAGTGGTATTAATCCCTCCCTTACCCACTGCACCCTTTGCACCACAGTGTGGCTTGGAAAAAAGCCTTTATTCTAGTGAGAAATTTTTTTAAAAAAAGATTTAATTGCTGTACAGTGTCAGGTATGTTCATATGTGTGAGGGAAAGTGTGCATGTGCACATATATGTGTGTGTTGTGTGTATGTGGAGGAGATGGGATAGTATGTGAATGCACATATGAGATAAGTGAATGGGGTATGTATGTGGTTTTGGCCTTGGCCATTGTTGGCATTAACAAGATTGCCTTAATATGGATCTTAAGCTGAAAAAGGGCAGCTACCTTGGCCTTAATGGCATTTTTATTTTCACATTTAATAAATAGTATTGCTTGAAAAGACAACAGTGCAGTCCTGTACGTATTAAGAAGCACGCCACAGTGTCAGTGTCGGTGGAGCGTACTTCAAAATAAAATATCCGTAGAACTATAAGCAAGGAATTTAGCATAGATGCCATGTTTAGTTACTATTTCCACCACTTCCACCTTCTCAAAGGCTCTATTCTGAGCAGGTTTCAAAGAAAATAAGTTTGTAAGTGTCTCCTATGTATGTGCAGGAAAAAGCAAGCCAGTGGGTGATATTCTCAGGATTTCTGCTCCCCATGCGTCTTACTTCTTTCACCTACTAAGCAAGTCCTCCTTTCAGATAATGGAAGTTAATGGTTAACCTGTTGGGAGCAAATCCTCTTATCAGGCAAGCCTGTACAGTGGGGGGAGGGAAAGGGCTAAACTGTCTGGAGCTTTGCTCAGAGCCCAGTGTTCGCTGTATTTGCCTGTAAAGTACTAAAAGAGGTCTTTGCGCAAGCAGCTTGTGTCTCCTCACACTAATTCATCACCTTCCAAGGAGGAAACAGGGTCAATGTGGGGAGACTCTAGTTTTTAGTATATTGCAGAGGGAGGATGTCAGTATTTAATGCCAAGTTCCTTAGAGCTGGATTGAGCATCTCTGGGTTTTTTCCCCCCACAAGCAATTTGTTTGAGAGGGGAAAAGAAGAAAACATGGCCTAAATTGGGATGCTTGAACAAAAAATGTGGGAGTTGGTTTTAGTTTACCTTAGTATATGTGAGATGGAAGATTATCATCTGGATATAAGCTATAGTCACCATTGGATGGTCATGTTTTTGATGCTATATAGGAGAAGCTCCTTGTTATTCTAGTTTTATTTTTCTACATCAAAAGGTTCCCTAATGTTCAGTTGAAATCTACCCTCTGGCAAGAAAACAAACCACAGCTGTTGTAAATGGCTGCAGCAGCTCCCTCAGCATCCATATTTAGCAGTCCTGAATAGGCACTGAAACAGAACTTGGAGCCTCCCCTGCAAACACCCACATACAGTGCCTGTTGGCTTGCCCCTGTCCACCCTGTCCAAACCACTTTTCTGTGCAAGATTACATCTGTTGGTAGAGCTTAGAGTTGAGATTAGTGGTTTACCCATCAACAAGGAATTCTTTGGTAGAGACAGGGTGGTGGTGAGAACTGAACTGTTGTTTACCTCTTTAATAATATGGTAAACACCATATTATTGCTTGGAGAGGATTGCATTTTCTGTTCTTTGTCTCTTCCCATCCAAAACAAAAGAAGAGCTGAATTGGATGTTAGGTGGACTAAGATTCTACATTTTTCTTGGACACGGGATTAGATAATGGGAATAGCTGTTTATATTAGACAGGTTTCTCTAGCCCCCAGAATGTCTGTATTTTCATGGCTAAATGGATAAAGAATTGCATCTATCCATGTTGTTGGCTGAGAGGCAGAAAATCCCTTGACAACTGGGTGGTTGGCCCATGGAGATGATGTGGAATGGAGTCAGATACCTAAAGCTGAGCATAATGTTGTTCATAGGTGGTTCTTAATCCAGGTCCTCATACTATGCCATATTCAACCTATACAATGAGTGAAATTTTGGGGAGAAAAAACTCAAATGAAATGTAAGCAGTGATAAAACTATAAAGGATAGTTCTATTTGGGTTTTTTGGGATGACAGATGGGTCTTTGTTACTAGATATAAGATGTGAAATGTGACAAGAAACTCTTACAATTTTTTATTATTTTAAATGGAGAGAGGATAAAGTATGAGAATTTAGATATGTGTAATTGCAAGGCAACTAAGTTTAATAGAAAAGGTAGAATGATATACACTGGTAGTGGCAGAAAATTTGAAATGGGCATAGCAAGAAGGATATGTGTTTAGATATGGAAAAGTACTTGTAGATATTGCATCTTTGAATGATTGCAGAATGATTAAGTTGCATGCTTTGATTAAAGAAGCATTATCAATGATATTTCTAGAAGATTGTTGGAAGAATGGGAAAAATAATGAAGATGATGATTGTTGGTGTCATTAAATAATTTGAGTTAATTTTATCGATGAAATGTAATTCATAGATAAGATAGAGATAAGTCTTAAGGTTTAAAATTTAACTGCAGAAAAGTTAGTTAAGAATCATATTCTTATTTGTCTATTGTGTTGTACTCTTTGTTATATACTTAGGTAGTTTGGATTTTGTGTAGGAAGGTAAGTTTTGTACATCGATTTTATAGTTTGTAATTTGTTTTTATTATTTGTGTTATTCAGTTTTTAATTTTTTGTAGATTTTGTTCAGTAAAAATGGGGGTGAAAAAAGAAAATCACTAAATGGTCTTGTATTTCATTCCATGTAAGAGAGAGCAAATTCTACAGCATATTGGGTTTTCTTGTTAACTAGTTTTGTGGACTGGAAGTATGTTCAGTTGGCCCCGACTTTCATGGGATCAGGATATGCAGATTTGATCATTCACAGGTTATTTTATTTTAAAGATTCTTTAGTTCTCCTGCCATGGAAAACAATGTTTTCTTTAGGAATATCTAGGTCCTCCAGTGTGATGCTACACAGTCATGCTGAAGGAGCTAGAAAATCCTAGAGACAATACTTCTCTAGTCATTGCTGGGTCCTCCATACAGCATGACTCTGGCCGACCCTCGGTGGAAGTTGACCATAGAATCACACTAGAGGATTTGGAGATTCCTAGAGAGGTGTTCTTAAGTTTTAAAAAAAATCACATTTTTGTTTTTATTTGTGGTTTTTCCTCTTTTGCGGAGGTCTTGCACCCCTAACCCATGTGAAAGTGGAGAGCTGACTTAAGTACTTTTGTTAGGCTTTGTCACTCTGACAGCTTTTTCTTTTCAGATGCAGCCTTAGGGAGGCTAGTCGTCCAAAAAAGATTGTCATCAGAGCTCTTGAGGTTCTTTGTCCTTCGTTATAGATTTTCTGATTTTTCAGAACTGAAAATAGACTGATGAAAGATAACTAATATGAATGCCTCTGCTTGCTAACTACAAATACTTCTGGGCATTGAGGGAGCTGTGTTAGCAGTTGCATGAATGACTTGCACATCTAGTGCAATGCAGTGCACAAAAGAGGAAGAGTGGTGTTTGTGCTTCATATTACATATGTGAGCTGTGTCCACGTCTTGTGCTTATGCTACTCTCTGAAGAGGAATGTTTGCATTTTCTCTCTGTAGTACAGTAGTGGATGATTCGCTCCTCAATATCCAGTACTGGCAAAGGAGATCTTAATTTAATTTTAATTTTTAATTAACTAATTTTTCATAAAATTAGAGTATTAGAATCTTGAGCTGTATCTTTGTGTCTAGCCATTTATTTCTAGCATCAAGAACTAGCATTGAGTAAATGGTTAGTCTAATCACATAAAATATCTTTCACAGTTTATGTGAGTGGACATCATTAAGAAATTGCTGAATTTTAGCTGTTGCTTAATTTGAACAGACATTCCTGCAGTTCCTCCAGTTTTGAGGGAGAAATAAGAAAACCCTTATCACATGGATTCTCTTTACTAGACTTTATTAACCTTGTGTATTGGTATGCTGCTGAACTGGGTGGCCGAACTGGTCCTTGTAAACTACTAAAAGGCTATAACATAGCAGATTTATATTCTGCCTGCAGTCGCAATTTGCAGCTGAGGTGAATAGAAACTGGGCTTGTGTTTGAGGAGAGATGCGAGTGTGTGAAACTTTGGTAAGTTTTCCTAAGAGTTAATAGTGAATTTATTTCCAGACATATTATATTTTATGCTAGCCAGAGATTCAAGTAATTGCAGTAATTTAAGCACATCAGCTGGAATCCTCTTGGGCAGGTACGAATGCATAACCACTCTAGTTATGCAGCTATGCAGTGACTCCCAGCCTGACCCACCCATCCATATTTACTGAGCAGCAACGGCTGTGGTGGATGGGGGTCCGTTCTGCTATCACATTCAGAAAGCATCTGACTGACATTCCCTCTCCTTCCTATGAGTGATCTCAGTTGCAAGAAGCAGAAGCAGGGTCAGAACTCCTCCTTGCGCTGGAGATGGCTCATGGCGGAAACAGCAGTCAGCTGCTTCTTGATCAACAGAGGAACAGACCCCTGTTGCTTGCAGTAGCTGCTGCCTAGTAAGTGAGGTTTGGGGGGCTGTCACAGTATTATATTCATGTGTATTTCAACCTCATACATAAGTCGAGAACAGGTTATGGGACCAAAACGATGAATTCTGATATAACCTGTGGGTAAGGTGAGGGTACACACATGGTTAACAAATTGATTAGACTGATACAGTGTGGATACTGATACAGTGACAAAAGACAAGAGCTTTGTCTGTGGAGAGCTTTGTCTTTGGTAGCTTTCTACAATACCTGGGTGGAAAAATGACAGAGACGGTGGCATTTTGGTGCTTCTCTGCTGACCTCTGCCCACTGCATCAGGGAGTGGTGACCTCTGTCCACTGCATCAGGGAAGCGCCAAAGAGCTGCCATTGCTACCATTTTTCTGTCCAAACATTGCAAAAGGCTGCTGGAGACAGTAGAGGGGTTTGGTTCTTTTTAAGGTTCTTCTGGGACAGATTACAGTGAGAACTTAATCTGTCCTGGGAGAACCTACTGTATAAGAAGCACCAGCTCCCCCGGTTCTTTCTGCCCTGGCAGGGAAGCACCAAAGAGCTATCACCACAGTGGGGAGACTAGCGGGTATTGGGGCTTTTTTTTAGATTGTCCTGGGACAAACTAAGATGAGAGCTTTGTCTGTCCAGGGAGAGCCTAACGGAAGCGCCCACCCCGCTCTGTTCTCCACGCTGGGCTGGGGAAGCACCAAAGAGCCGCTGTCACTGCCATTTTTTTGAAGTAGACATTACAAAAGGTCAGAAGCAGTGTTGCAGCAGACAGAGGTACCTTACTGACAGGTGTCCTAGGTGGACCCAAGTTTCTTGGATTGATTTTTTGGCATAAAGTTTTCAACTTATGCATGAGTATATACAACAGACATGGATAATTTATGCTCAGTTGTTTAAAGCCCAGTGTTTCAGTACGTAATGTAATTCTTGTTTTGTGTCTTTCTGAAGGATTCGCCGTTATTTGAGCTTATAAAACAGTCAAAGGAACGAGATGGGCAGGCTGATGACCCTGAACCTACGAACTATATCACCCAGCCTCTTCAACATAATCACACTGCTGCTGACCTGTAAGTAAAGTGTTACCCTGTTTACTGGGGGTCCTGGGAGGGACACTGAAGCGCGCTCTCAAAATATCAAAAGGTGGGGAAATTAGCACAGAGCACAAGTTAGCAATGCGAGAGGCAGGGCAATGCAGCGGAATCTTTTACCCAATGTGTACGGGGTCAGGCCAAGCCAAGAAGCAAACTGGAGTTTAAGAATAATTGTGATCTTTATTAAAATACAGACAAACAGTGTATGCAGCACATTCACACAGATAACTATAGAAAATAAAGGTTGGAGTGGGATAGAGGGAATTTTCAAGAGGGATTGTTGGTTTGGGCAATACTACACCTGTCCTGAAGCCCGGGCAGTCTGAAGATTGAGTTTGTTGGTATGGAGTCTCAGTACATAGGACTGAGGGGAAGGCTCACCAAGCACAGTGGCAGCAAGGCGGGATGGAAGTTGGGAGCGATCCAAAGAAGTTCTCCAAGTCAGAGATTTTATAGGGAAAATGTAGCCGTGGGCTAATACGTACTTAAGGAAAAACAATGAGTTTCAAGCTGGAGACAAAGTCTCCGAAAGGTCAAAATTTAGCATGGTTGAGTTAGGTCTGAACTGATAACAGAATAGCCGGTATGCAGATGCGCAGCGCTTGACAGTTTAGTGTTCAGCTTGTCAAGTTGCCTGCTCAGGGCAGGGAGTTCTTTGTAAGCAGCGTGCATACATAATAGAGTACTTGCCTTTGAGGTCTCCTAAAGCGGTGAGACGGCTATTTCTGGCTTGGCTGTATTGTTTGGAATATTACAGCAATTAGGGGCTGAGCCTGACTGTGAGCTTGCCTGGTGGACCTCGCAGACATGTGGAGAGGGATGGTAGAAGAAAGCCAAATTATTGATATCAAAATGATATCTGACATCCCACAAGTCCAGGCTAGAAAACGGCAGTAACAAAAGATATGGGCAAATGAATGTCAATGTGAGAAGGTGCTGAGATGATTGGGCCATCTGAGACCTTATGCATACCAAGCAGGTGCTCTTCTTAGGTTCCATAGAGGCTAGTGTCAAATTATTAAGACATGAAGTAGAGGGGAAAGAATGTGTTTCTCTTTATATGTATTGTGTATTAAAGTATTTCTGGATGTATATCAATTGATTTCTGGGCAGTCAGTAAATACAGTGCAGCCTAAAACAACAGGACTCCACAGTCCATTGATAAGACTAAATCCAAACCAAGTTGATGAGACCTTAACTTGGTGCTCTGATGAAGGCAGTATTGGTACCAGCCAGCCCTTCCAGAAGTATGAAGAGATATTCCATAAGTAGGTGCTGCAGCCAAGTAGACCCTCTCTTGAGTTTCTGTATAACATACTGCTCCCAATGGTAGGACACAAAAAAATGCCCCTTTGGCTGTTCTGTTTACTCTTGCCAGAGTACTAAGAAGAATCATATTCCAAGCACCAGGATTGCTTCATATATCCCTTATTATCTTCCTTCCTCTCTGGAAAGTGACAAGCTGCCCTCTATTCAAAGTGACACACAGATTTTTTTCCCCTTGAATGGTATATTTATTGGTCACTTTATAAAAATACAATTCTGAAAGCAAACAAAACAATAAAAAGACACCTCCATCAATCACAGTGGCTGCTGCCCAGTATAAAAGGATTGGGAGACTTGTGGTCCCTGTGTATCTCTTAAACTAGAGCTATGTAGGGACTGTGAATATGAAACAGTTGTTAGTGCATAACTCTAGGTTACACATTCAAAATTGCCCAGTAGGATTCCAGCCCAAAACTAAATCTGACATAACAGATAAAATTGTCCAGGATGGGTCTTAGCAGGGACACAGCAGACTGTATTGCTTCAGCAACCACAGTGGGATGCTACCATGGTGTAGAGGTGTGAATTCCTTAACAGTGTGAAAATCTCAGCTGTGTTACTAGCAATGTGGTTGTATTTCATAAAGGTAGAGAAGATACAATAAAGAAGGACAGGAGCTTCTAGGCCCCTTCCATTCTTGAACAAGCTGCCATGTCTGAGATAAAAGTGGTACTCTGCTTCCTTGGAACTGAAGTACATTGTGTAAAAGTACTCAGTGATTCATATGCGAGAACTTCCCTTCAAAGAAATGGGCTTCCCTTCCTGCCTGAGGTTTTCAAATGATTGATTAACTTGGAGTTCTAATATCTCTCTCATCAACAGCGTTTCCCAGAGGAACTTACAATTAGTTGGTATGACAATTCCCTTTCCACAGGCTTACAAACTAAATAAGACACAACACACGAGGAAAAGGGATTGATGGGGTGGGAATTAAATTCAGCATACCTGGCTGTTTGTAGAGGCAAGAGCAATGGCAGCTGGAATGGAGTTTCCAACAATGGAGCTGTGTCTGACTGCTGTTCTGTTCCTCACTGTGCCCAAACAGTGATGGTTAGATATGGAATGGGGTTGCCACCAGACGCCGTGGCCCAGGCCCAGTGGAGCTGTAACTGGCTGGTCTAGCCTCTTCCTCAGGGGGTAGACCAGTGGCAGTTGGAAAGGAAGGAGGGGCTCTCACCAGCAGTTGTGGCCCAGTGTGATAATGGGGCTTCCCATGATCTAGACTTGGCTGAATGGGGATACTTCCCTCTTCAGGTAAACCAAGGGTTAATGAGGTGTTGGGATTAGATTACATTTTACTGTGGGTCAGCCTCACAGGTCACAGGGGGAGAATTGCCCAATCAAAAGGGAAAAGAGTTGAGCATCTTGGAGATGCTTCCAGATGCTTCTGAAGGAGAAGTTATAAAACTCCTTGAGAGGCCATGTGGCCGAGAGTCAACCAAGGAACATCCTAGAGATGAGATCTGTGCCAGTCGTAGGCTGCAGCCCCCATAGGCTGCGCCTCCTGGCCTTACTCTTGTCTTAGACCATCTAAGTTTGTGACCCCAAATGTGAGTAGCTAGAACTAGGTATCTAGTCGCGTTATGGGCTATTTATTATTTTGGAGGCTGGCTGATATAAAGAATGTATCTGTGTTTTGTATAACTCCTTGTAACTTAAGCGTACCTGGGAGGGAGGAGCCTCTCATGTGTATTATTGCCTTGTTTATTTGCATGCCTTGAAGAAATGCTTTTCTGTAAAACCTCTGTTTCCTCTCCATCCCCACGCCATACGCTAGATAGAACTTTCTCATCCAGAAGGTGGGGGAGGGAAGGTCCACACCTTGGGATTGGCAGTCTCCTGGCAGGGTCCCACTGTCCTGTCCAGTTAATTCAGAATTCAGTGGGTGGTGGTAGCAAGGATTAGTAAACGCTGAGATAATTTCCAGATCCTTTCAAGAGTAGAAGTCAGGCTTGGGGGTCTGGAAATAAAATCAGTATGACACCCAGGCATGATGGATCTCTCTGGTGTTAACATTCTGTCAGTTTTCCAATAACCTCAGCTGATGATTCTTTCAGAAATAGATCTTATGAACATTTCAGTAGTTTGCCATTTTTGATTGTGGGATCTGAAAAGAAGTAACAAATACTTTTGTGTGAGCCTTTCTAAAGCCCATGGTTTTTATATATAACTAAAAGTATTAGCTCCCAAACAATTTGCTAGTGGCTGCTGCTTCTGCTTATAGCTTTCAGAATTTAGGGCTCTAAATTGGATTTATATGCTTCCCAGAAAAACAAGGCAACATTGTCCCTAGCTGAGCAGTCTCCTGCTTTGTCCTTTTCAAAGTGGAATAGTTTTTGCCCAAAGGAAAAAACTATCTCAGATGTGACTGGATTGGGAATTTTATAGGTTTGCTTCTTCCCTCCTCTTAAGTAAGAAGTTGTTGGTGTATGCCTTTAAGTCATTTGTGACTTATGGTGCCCCAAAGGTGACCCTGTCATGGGGTTTTCTTGGCAAGATCTGTGCAGATGGGGTTCACCTTTGAGGCTGAGAGAATGTGACTTGCCTAAGGTCACCCAGGGGGCTTCCGTGGCCAAATAGAGATTCAAACTCTGGTATCCAGAGATTCCAGAGTCATAGTCTATTGCTCAAACCACTACACAACACTGGCTCTAAGCAGTAAGTAGTATTAAGTAATACTGTTCTTCTGAAGTATTACTACATTTGAACAGCCAAGAGAATTTACAGAAAATATGAATTAACTTACAGTCATAACATTAATGTATTAAAACATTAAGCAGTTAAGGTGCAGCAACCAAATCACATATACAAATGGTATCTCACTCTCTCTCCAGCTGTTGAAGTTTTAGATTCCACCTTATTGTTTTATATCCCTGTCTATCATAGGGATTTATTGGGAAGATGGCAAGCCAGCAATATGGATTTCCATAAAAAATAGAACTCCAGAACTTTTTCTAGTGCTCTAATGTTATCTGATTTAGTACATTTGGTTTAAATGTCTTATTCAAACCCATTCAAAGCTTACATAATTGTTTTATTGCAATATTTCTAGTAATACAAAGAGAAAGGAATATTCTTCTCTTCTCTTAACAAAAATGGTTATACTGCAAGAACACTGTTTTTAAAGACACATATCAAAAGAGGGCTGTACCTGATATATCAACGATTTAGCTTTCTTTTGCTGATATGCGACAGTATAGCTTTCAGCTTCATTTACTTTATGCACTATCAGTTCCACTTCAAGCTGAGAAAAATCTGATTTCAGTATAACTGTTTAAATGATCTATTTCACTAAAGAATAGATGTGAGTCTGTGGACACAGGCAGTCTCACATTTTGCCTTTACTTCTTCTACTTGGCCAGATTGAGAAGCAAGAGATGTTGCAAAACATAAATAAGCTTTGCAGTACATTGGTTAGTCCCGTAATTCTCAAACTGTGGGGCATGACCCTAAGAGCACGTGCAATAGTTGCTCAGAGGGACACAAGACAAGTCAGCCTGCAAACGCAGCAGATATGAAGAAGAAAGGCAACTCTGTGTGTATGTGCATGTGCACATACCATTGACAATTGACTACTCCCTGCAAAAGAGGGATGCAAGAGTCCCCCCACCGCCATTATGCTTTCCTCCAACCTCAGGCATAGCAAAATTTGGCTTCTCTTGTTTTAAGCTTTTCTCACTCAGCTTCTCCAAATGTTCTGTTGCTGGTGCAGCATGTGCATGCGTCTTAACAACCACACAGCAATGAGTCGGGGAAGAGATGTGAAGCGAGGGGGACACAACATTCACTTGTAGATGTAGAGGGCATCACAGGGGTAAAAAGTTTGAGAATCGCTGGGTTAGCCTGTTCGACTGAGCGCTAGGATTTGTCAGTGCTTCTTAGAAGAGTAACTAGAAGTTCATATGTATTCAGCCCATCTAACATAGTTATCCCAAATAAGTATGGATAAAAAGATGTGTGTATGTGTTGTATGAACATTTTTCCACAGAAAAATATGGCAATGGAAAATTTTCTACCCCGTGTCTCTGTGACAAGTATATAGTGCTGTTGCTGTCCGGAGTGGCTCTCAGGTAGCTAACCAAAACTGGTACCTACTACTGGAGAGGAACAGACAATTTTCCTTCATTGCCAGAAGATTGTAGTGGAGTAGTGGGTTACCCTGCATGCCGTGTAAAAAATGTAGTTGAACGGATAAAAAAGAGAAAGAAAGGGGGAGGGGAAAAAAGGAACATGGCAGCACCTTTAAGACTGACTCGTTTTTTATTTTAGCATGAGATTTTATGGATGTAAACTCACTTTTTCAGATACAGTACAGAGTGATAACCAAACATTAATTTCCCTAGGCTCAAAACACTAAGAAGATTCCTTTTGTTATATGTGCAATAATGAAGATTCTAGCATCAATGTATATAGTGCACTATGAAGCCATTGTCTTTGTTCATACCTCTGCTAATGGATTGGAATTTGTGAGTGTAATTCAATCCAGCTCTTTCTCTTCCTACTCTTCCTCTGTAATTTCTTTGTTCAAGGACTACAACATGTACATCCATTACTATATGTCCAGGGAGGTTGAAATATTCTGCAAATGGTTTTTGGGTATTGCCATTTCTGATGTCAGATTTGTGACCAATTATCCTGTCCTGTTTGTCCAATGTAGAATGTAGAGGGACATTGCTGGCATAGGATGGCGTATATCACATTGCAGGAAGAGCAAGTAAATGCACCTCTAATGTTGTGGGTGATGCTATTGGCCCCTGTAATGTCGTTCCCAGAATAGATGTGGATACAGAGTTGGCATCTGGATTTGGAGCAGGGTCTTGTCCATGTATTAACATCCATTTATGTGTCCTGTTGTGAATAGTTGTTTAAGATTTAGAGGCTATCTGTAGGCCAATAAAGGCCTGCCTCCCAGAGCTTATGAGAAGGCTCTATTATTCTCTGAAACTGGTTGTAGCTCATTGATGATGTCTTTGAGTGGTCTCAGCTGGGACTGTAGGTGGCCACTAGGGTTGTTCTGATTTTTGTTGTTGCCTTTTTTCCCCTTCTGTTGTAGTAGATGTAGGTATTAATCTTGCCTTGTTGATTTGTTTCTTCACCTCTTTAGGCTAATGTTGTATTTTAGGAAATGTCTATTGTATATTCAAGAGTGTTGAGTCTCTTTCTTGTGGGTCTGAGCAGATGTGTTTGTATTGGAGGGCTTAGCTATAAACAGTGGATTTGGTAGCATGTTCTGGGTGGAAACGGGAGGTATGTAGGTATGTGTAGCAATCAGTGTGTTTTTGAAAGAGCATGGTGTTTAGAAGTCCATTGTGCAGCTCCACAATGGTATCTAGAAAGTGAATTTGTTGTGTGGATTATTCTTGGCTTAGGTTTATAGTAGGGTGGAAGTTGTTGAAATCCTGGTGGAACTTTTTGAATAATTGCTTTCCATGTGGTCAAATTATAAAGATGTCATAAAGAAATCACAGGTAGAGGAGAGATTTTGGGATTCATTTGCTGAGGAGGCATTGTTCCAAGTCAGCCATGAAGACGTTTGCATACTATGGTGCAGTTGGGGTGCCCAGGGCAGTGCCACTGATTTGGAGGTATATATTATACCCAAAAGTGAAGTAGTTGAGTAACTATAGAGTGGCAGAGTTTACTAGCTGTGTCTGCTGTTGCCTTATTCAGGATGGCATTCTTGATGGCATATGGTCTGAGAACTGACTCCATATATCCAGATATCCCAATAATGGAGCATCTAATGCTTCAGACAATAGTCTTCCTAGATTGCCTCATTTGTGTATTTTGCATAGTTGCCCTGGTGTGGGCCTATGTTACTGGGCTGACCATTTCACTGAGAAATGGTGGGATTGCAAAGCCCTGGCTCTGCTTCCCCTCTGAACTGCTCCCTCCTGCAAAACAAAAATAACATTTGGAAGGCTCCTTTCAAAATTTTTCTTCCCACACTGCCACAGATGATAGTTTTGAGTGCCAACACTGGTGTAGAAATGGCCAACATTAATACACAAATAGGACAAAACAAGCAGTTGACTAGAAGAAAATGTCCTAGGAGATGGAAAAAAAGTTTATCAAAGTCGAGTGGTTCCATTCCATGTCTAACACCTTTGCCTTAGCATTATTTTTAGATGTAGGTCCTCACTACATGTGTTGGAAGAATGGATTTGTCCTTAGGCACACCTGGTGAAGAAGTATAGATGATCAGTACCTGTTTCATCTTACTGATTCCTTCATCAATAACAATAGCACTTTTTTTGCCAGGCTGCCTCAACTTCACACAGTGCAGATGTCTCAAGTACACTCCTTATATGGACATACCAGTTTTGACACATGGTGCCACACCATGATTGTTGTCCAACCAAGAGCTCATTATCAACTCAAGTCTATTCTAAAGTGCTTACAGTGGCTACTGTAAATGGGAATTAGCCCTGTGTTTTACCTATACCTCATCACTTTTTTAATACAATGCACAGAGTACTTTGGGCTATTCAAAACTTTTTCATGACCTGGCTTTTCTCTTAGTGATGCTGATTAGGCATGGGATTAGAATGCAGCTGATGATGAAAGACTTAGGCTATGGTGTTGTACATTTTGAAAAATAAAGCATTTTGAAGCGAAATCTTAGCTAATCTGAATATATTTTAGTTAGTCATTGTGTCTTATTTGCATTCTTTTTTTTTAGGTATCTATCCCCTACAAAATCTCCTAAAAGAAAAGCATCTTCCACTTCAGTAGGTTCCCCTCCAGATTCTCAGCCAGTACTGGCAAATCAGTCTCAAAAACTATACAAATCTACCTCCTTATCATTGTTCTACAAAAAAGGTTAGTAAATCATTTTTTAAAAAGAGAAGTTGTGTTTTCAAGTTTTCTCCTCTGTATTTTATAACAGGTAATCATAACTTAAGTATCTGGCAACTGTGATTTGGATCCAAGAAACTGCATACAGTGTACTGTTCTGTGGGTGTTATAGAGCTTTTTCCTGATATAGAACTTTCTATTCCCCAAATATTTCTTGTGAGAATTAGAAGATCCTCTGGAATAGCATGTAGGAATGGAACTGGTCAGTCACCTGAGTGAAGCGCTATTTCTTATGCCTGTACAAGTGTCTTTTTGGCTCTGATGCTTTAGACCTCTATTATTATGTGCTTCAGGTCAACTTCCAACTAATGACAACCCTATCTAAGGTTTTCTTGGCAAGATTTATTCAGAGGAAGTTTGCCAGGTGTCTTCTTCTAATGGGACTGAAAGAGTGTTCCCAAGGTCAACAAGTGGGGATACAAAGGCTGGTCACTTGGAGTCCTAGTATAATAATTAGGCTACTGTGCCACACTGGCTCACGTGAACTCCCTTCTTGATCTGCTTTTACTGCTATTTAAAAACAATCCTGATGTATATTGTTTAATTGTAACATTGCAATGTAAGAATTTTCACTTTCTCCCACATTGTTGGTAGGGTGGAAGAAAACTGTGAAATTTCCCTGTTGGTTCTGATTTATTTTGTGCTTCCTTAAATTTGTAGTTTACCTTTTTAAGCTGGTTACTCAATGGCTTGTTATTACTGTAAAACATTTTTCCTGAATTAACAAACATAAAAATCAGTTACATAGTAAGTTTGCATTTCTGTGCATACAACCCACTACTATGTATCCTTTGCTTGAGAGATGTTGTACTCTTGCCAATATGCTCACCTTGAGGAGCAGAATCTTGACTTTGTGGTATTTAAAATCACAGCACATTGGTACCTTCCTATAATGTTACAAAATTTTATCATTAAGCAAAGATTTGAAGATGATTCTAATCTCTAGAGTGTTTTCTCTTCTCTAGTGTATTGGTTGGCTTATACACGATTGAGCAACTTATGTGTCCGTCTTCTCTCTGATCACCCTGAACTCAAACACTTGATATGGACCCTTTTCCATCACACATTGCAAAATGAATATGAACTTATGAAAGACAGGCACTTAGACCAGGTAATAATTCTGGTAGGGGTGGGCTGACCTCAATTGAACGTAAATTAGATTTGTTTCTCATCTTTAACTAGAATCTCCATGGTCCACCAATGTGTGGTATACTTATAACATGAGAGTGTAGTCTCACAATCTCTGAACTAGTTAAAGCATAATTGATCTATCTTGGGTAATCATAAATATTCACTCTTGCTTAAGAACAGCAGAAGTATCTTCCTGCATTATATTATGGTCCGTAAAATACAGCATTCTTCCAACCCAACCCAAAGTCTCAGCAATCAACAGGAACTAGATGGTCCAGTATAAACTGACTAGTGGTTTCCAATGAATAATATCCTCTCTTCTGCTTGCCTTGAACTGTGGAACATATTGGCTCTGTATAAGTCTTTTATTCCGACATAAAGCTGTTCCTCGAGTGTATTCAAAACTGGTGGTGAATTAGTCTAGAAGTCCATTCCCAAAAACTCACAAGTCTAGGTGGTTTCATGATATTTATAATGGAATTTCTGCTTGATAGGACTTATTATTGGTGGAGATCATTCTGTTTCCTACTATAGTAGGGCGGTGTGCTATACTTTTATTGTCCCTTTGAACTATGAACAATGCACAGGGTATTATATGTGGGCTTCCTCAGGGATCAGAGAGAACCTTCAGCTGTTTGGCTTGATGATTCTCAAGAAGGCTAATGGAGCAATACACAACTCTCTGGGTTTATCCCCTTGCACCAGCTGGCCAAGGCAGGAAACAAATGTTCTAACCCATTAATATTGTTGCCTCTACCATCTCTCCCTCAGTTTTTCTATTCTCCTGCCTTGCCACCTGGTCAAGGTTTATTCCCTCAGGGTACTTAACTATATTTAAGGCCATTTTTAGGAGTTACGGACAGTAGCTCATGTGTTAGGAAATTAGATACTAGCATGGCATCATCAGGAGATGAAGAGAAAAAGAAACAAAATCAGAGGACCAGGACAGAGTAACTTTGTGCCTTGCAGTCCAAGAAGAAGAAGAAAATGGGAGAAGAAGTAAATTATGCTCAAAAGGCTGGAAGTCCATAGACTAAAGAGTGAAACAATGACTCTTTGGAGAAACTTGCTGATCAGTTGGAGTTGGACAGGTTGACCAGTGATCAGGCTAACAACTCTAGTGCAGTCCTGAGAAACATTTTCCTCGTTTCAAGCAAAAGCAAAACAGAGAGAAGATCCCCTCTAGCATGTGGCTGCTAATGGTAAGGTCTAAAATGGGGCTTAGAAAATTAAGACGGGTGGGGGAAAGAAAAAAGACAAGGCCAAGGGCTTACCAGTACTTTCCCCTCAGTTGGAGAGGAGTAGAGCACTAGGTTCAGTCATTCCAGCTACTTCCTTCCAGAAGGGGAGGGGAAGAGCAAGGAGAGGTGCAGATCAATCAACAGCCATTACAGAGGCTAACATGCAGAAGCATGCCGGGGAAGGCATGCCTCAAAAGTTGGAAGGGGGCTTCCCTTGCTCAGAAGGAAAAAAAAGTCCGTTTTAAACACAAGTCTCACAGGCCTGGGATGAGACATACAAGCGGACGTGGTGCTGCTGTTGGCAACATGACTACAAAATGTGAAAGAAAAATATTAGGAAAGACCAAAAAAAAAAAAATTGGAGACCAGAACGCAAAGCAGTACACATAAAAAAACATAGTTAACTCTTTGAATTTAGTTGACTGTCTTAACTTCATGAATTTATTGAAATAAATTCGTTGTAGGCATATTCATTTAACAAATTTAATGAATCTATGTAATGTGGACAAATTAGCCTTAATGAATGTATTAAGTACACAAGGGAAAGCATGTGACAGGAAAGAACAAAGAAGTGAGAGTAGCAATTCAGATAAAATATAGAAAAGACAGAAAAAGCAATTGCGAGAGGAGCCACTTACAAAATGTGTTGCTAGAACAAAAATACTAAAGTGAAAGCAAGTATTTACAGAAATGAAGAGGAGCAAAGTTTGAACTCAGACGTGGAAATGGACAAAGAGAATGAGTTTCTCAAAGAGGGTGATGATGTACAATCTGAAACTGATAATTCCCCAGATGAGGATGAAATACAGGAAGGAAACCAGTTTAGATTTTTTTGATGCAGCTAAATTTAGAGGGGTGCTTAAGAAAGTGCGATTGATTTAGGAATAGAGAAGCCAGTACAGGATATGTCACAAACTAAAAAAAGAATACAGTAGCTTCAGTGTGCAGAAGATTGGCCTCTGGGTCAACTGGGATACTAATGCCAGAAATTATTGCAGAATTCATAGATTCAGAATGGGAAACCACAAGTGGTCCAAAGAGGTTTATAGTTACAGTAAAAACATACATTTGAGGAAAAGACAATGAATAAGCTGTCAATCCCATTAGTTGATGCTCTAGTATTGGCTTTTGTATCAAATGCTGTTGTTCCTTGGGAGGGGGATGTGTTGTTAAGAGATGGGGATGAAAACAAATACAAATACAAAACATCCAAACAGTTGATTTCTCAGCATTTAACATTTGTTTTATATTTGTAATCATTTTGTTATATGTACTTAGTTTTGATAAAAATATTGATAAAAAAGATAGGATGAAAAGAGGATAGATTTGGCCTTAAAAAGAGCATGGGGCATTGGCAGTATTTATTAGAGCCTCAGTGGCAAGTTCCATGTTTGCAAGAGCAGCTATCCTTTGGATCCAGGGGATTTTAGGATCAGAGGATGTTTCAGCCTGAACAATTTAGAAAGTAATGGTTAAGTTAGAGCAGATTTTACAGTTGTCACTGATGTGCATTTGTGGCTAGATCAGTAACGGCAGTAACAATGGGACAGAGGGCCCTGTTGTTGAAACATTGGGAAGCTGACACAAAGTCTAAAGCAAACCTAGTGAATGTCCCATTCCAAGGAAAGTTACTGTTTGGAGAGTCAACATTACAAAAAGTTTTGGTGGAAGGAAAAGATAAAAGGCAAGTACTTCCATTATTGCAACAGAAAAAGATAGAAGAAATGTTAGAGGAGAGAGCTATTCCTTTTGAGGAGGAAGAGTTTTCCAAAAACAAAGAGGATACAGGCAGCAGTGGAGCAGCAAAAGATTTCAGTTCAAGCAGCAGAATCAGCAGTAGTCAAAACAGAGCAAACCAACCCACTAGGACTGGAAAATGGTACTGACTTAAGGTCCCTTCCAGTGAAGAGAAAGTTAATTCATTTGGCCATCTTTGGGAGAACATAATTGCAGACAAATAGGTGCTGCAAGTGGTAAAAAAAAACATTCTCAGTTTTCTCAAAAATGCCAAAGGGAAAACATCTACCTTCACCAGTTCCAGGAAACAGCAACAAAAAAGAAATAGTGCAGGAGAAGATGGAATACTTGCTAGACATATTAGCAATAGAGTATGTTCTTCAGAAACAAAAGTTCCAAGGGTTTTACTCTGTATACTTCACAGTTTCCAAGCGCAGTGGGGGAAATTGTCCTGTGCTGGACTTGAAATTTGTGAATTGCTTTGTGAAGTACAGAAAATTCAAGATGAACTACTGCAAACAGCATTGGACTACTTGGAAATGAACGACTATTTGATTTCTATAGATTAGAGGAGGCATATCTACATGTGCCAATGAGCAGTAATTGCAAGAAGTATTGAGATTCAGTTTCAACAGCAGCCATTACCAGTTTAGGGTTCTGCCATTTGGCCTAGTGTCCACACTAGGAATCTTTAAGAAAGTATTAATCTCCATAACAGCTCATCTAAAGCCAAGGGGAATATAATTGTTTCCCTAATTTAGATGATGTATTACTGAAGGTGGGGTGCAAGGGCAAAGGTAGAAGGGGATCTCAGATTAACATTGAATTGCTTCCAGGATCTTGGTTTCCTTATCAGTTTCAAAAAGAGTCACCTAGTCCCCTCACAAAAGATTGTATATTTGGGGACAGAAATAGATATGACAAAGGCTGTGCATTTCTTTCAGATGAGAGAGGGAAGAAGGTCAGGAAAGAACTATGGATAGTGAAAAGAAAGAAGGTGGTAGACATTATGCATTTGGCAAAGGTAGTAGGAATGATGGTATCAACTATACAGTTAGTACCTTGGACAAAGTTCCATCTGAGATAATTGCAAATGTTACTGAGACCAATTCAGGGACAAATTGTAAGGAAAGCCCATGTGAATGTCAGGGTACCAAAGCAGGTGCAAAGGGAAATGACGTAGTGGTTCAAGTGCAGGAACTTAGCACAAG
This sequence comes from Ctenosaura bakeri, assembly GCA_948474755.1. NCBI lineage: Eukaryota > Metazoa > Chordata > Lepidosauria > Squamata > Iguanidae > Ctenosaura > Ctenosaura bakeri. Next base: position 84,026 of record CAOLHI010000865.1, read on the forward strand.
AGGTTTCATTTGTTCCCCTAGACAAGACAGTAATAACATCAGATGCAAGCTTATATGGCTGGGGCACTTATTTCAGTTGTCAGACATCTCAGGGCTGATGGTCAGATGCAGGGAGGAATGTCCATCCAGAGGAAGGTCACGATGCTTTACAACTTGACAGATCAGAAGGACTCCTGTATCTATTCCCTCCTTTGTTGATAATACAAAAAAATAAAATGGCTGATAAGTTGAAGATAACAACGCTGATTGTGAAAGGCTTGGGGTCTGTGATAAAAAGGAAAAGGATGGAGTCATTGTTGAAAAAAGATAAAACAGATATATGTTTTTTACAAGAAGCACATCAAGTACAAGATGGGATAAATCAACTTAAATTGAATTGGGTTGTTATTTATGAGAAGGCATATGGTACATCCAAAGCAAGAGGAGTAGCAACTATAATATCTAAAAGATGGAATTTTAATGTAGATTTTTAATTTTACAAGGAGAAATGGAGGGAGAAACATATGTATTGGTTGATGCATATGCTCCAAATGAGTTAAAAGATTGGATGAATATAATGACGAATAAGATAAAATAAAGGAGAGATTACAGGGTACTCAGCTATCGTGGTTTAATTATATACAGCTAGAGCAGTGGACAAGGAATTGGAAAAGGAATAATAAAGGTTTAAGAGAATATACTAAATTTGAACAAATGATTATACAAAGAGAAGGTATGGAGGAAAATGAAATATTGAAGGGTACCACAAGTGAAATATACAAAATGTTGGCAAAATTTGAAGGTGAAGATGAATATCTTAGCAAAATATGGGAGGAAGAATTAGCATAACAAATAGATATTCAGGACTGGGGAAAAATTTGGAATCACTGTCATTTAAAAAACTTGTCCATAAGGATAAAAGAGAACTATTATAAATTGGTTTGGAGATGGTACCTAACACCAATAAGGTTAAGTTATATAGATAAGAATTACTCAAGGTTGTGTTGGAGGGGTTGGAGAATGGTACATATATTCATATGTGGTGGAATTGTGAAGGTGTACAGAAATTTTGGCAAAGAGTGTTTAAAGAGATAAAAGAGATAAGAGAAATTAATTTACAAATATGTCCAGGTATAGCATTATTATCTGTATTTGATAAGGTTAATTGTACCTAGGCAATGGAGGATTTAATTACAAATTTATTAACTGAAGCAAGGTTAATTATATCAAGAAAATAGAAAATTCATGGAGATTTTCAAATAGAGGATTGATATAAAAAAAGTGTGGAAAATTGTGATTAATGATGTTAACATGTCGAATTAAAGCCAAAAAAGGAATGATGAAAGGGAATAATTTTGGAGCAATATGAAAGATATTTGTGGAAAAGGTTTTAATAAAAGAGGAAGGTATCATATCTCCACAAGAAGAATGACAATTCTGGAAGGTGGAGTAAGTTGAAATATAATTGGTTCTGGGGGGTGGGTTTATTTTTAGGAATAGTTTGATATATTTAGTAATAAGATCATATTTAGTACAAGAAATAGATTACATGTAATAGAAAAGTATAGAGTTAAGAATGAAATTATTATAATAATAATAATGAATATAATGAGAATGAGATCTAGATATAGGTAACCAAAGTATATAAGCAGTGTGATATAGAATATGTTGAATAAGTATATGATTGCAATGGAATTGGAGAGAAATAACAATATAAGCTTGTTTTTGTTGAAATTCCTTTTTTTCACTTTTATTTGTATCACGTGGGTGTTTTTCTTTTTTTTAATGTTCTTTTCTTTATCATCAATAAAAATAATAAAAATAAAATAAAATTGACAGATATGTGTCAAGCTAAGTTGTATTGGAAGAGTAGTGTTGCAGGTGGTAGCACAGGATTCAGGAAGCCACTGCCCCCCCCCAGTTAGTACACCTTAGGTATGTCCCTGAAAGTTGTGGATTGCTCCTTTAGCCTTCCTAAGAATGAGAGGTTGGTACTCACTGGGAAGGATTGTTCTTGGAAGGCCGAAGGAGCAATCCACCCCCCTCCTGTGGCTGCTCAAATTAAAAAAAAAAGATTAAGGAACTAACCAGTTAAGTAGCATGCAGAGGATAAATGGAGTGCAGGCAAGGCTGTATCACAAAACTGAGGGAGAGATGGTAGAGCCAACAATATTAACAGATAAGAAGATTTGTCTCCTGCCTTGGCCAGCTGGTGCAAGGAATAAACCCAGTTGTGGGTTGCTCCTTCAGCTTTCCTAGATTGATCCTTCAACAAGTCACTTTACTGACAAAACTACGTCCATCCATTCCAACTTGGATAGTGTGTTGGTCATGATACAAGTACAGGATGTTACTGGAGAGGCCTTCGGGCATGTTTGTTTGGATGATTTTCAGCTGTTGTAGCCATGGATGTGGACAAGATGCTTGGAGAAGTGAGGCCTGTGTGCTCATTCAATACTTCTTGGCAATGTCTAATTACAGAGGAAGTCCTGTGCTATTTGGGGAATTTTGGAGGACTGGAAGGGGTTTGAGGCAGTACAAGACAGTATTGAAGAAAACTTGGCCCATTTAAATCTGGTTTTATGCCCAGGATTACTGCTAAAGCTACACTGATTTGCCCTATTAGACTGATGGAGGAAAGACAGGGTACCCTCCCATTTGCCTGTCTGTGGGTTGAGGCCATTTTGTTGTGAGACTGTATTTCAGCTTTAAGACATTCCTGTTGTTGAATTTCACTGGGTTCTCTTTTATCTCTCATGCCATATGGACAGGATAGGCAAAAGTGCAGTCCTCCAGATGCTGTTGAACTCTACTTGTCATTTAGGGTGGAATGAGGTGCTATGTCTGCTTCTCTTTCATGTTAGAATCTGAAAAGAGATTTTCTGGAACTGGTGCTGAGTTGGGTGAAGGGCTAATAAATTGGTGCTCAGTTGCCAATGTTACTGGGCTAATTCCAAATATTTTGCTTGCCCCAGATGGGATTGTTCATCCCCTTAAAGAACAAAGGCCCTCTTATAGAGTTACCGAGAATATTACATTGAGAGTGCTTAAGAAAAGTCTTCTCTCTGTGTGTGAACACTCCATTCCTGTTGCTGGGAAGGTTTGAAAAGGAGAGTTAGGTGCCTTATTGAAATGTGTTCCAAGCACTTTCCATCAGTGATGTGCACACTTCACTAATATGGACAGGCAGCTATGTTTACCTGCCTCTCCTTCCAGCAATAGTTTATGTTATGTCCTGGTTCCCAGGCTGATCAGGCAGCACTTTAGAAAACGGTACCTATACAAAGAGAAAGGCAGGATATACTACTACATGTAGCCAAGCTCTTGTAGCACCTAGGTTGGATTACTCTAGTGCTTTGTACATAGGATTGCCCTTATATAATGTTCAGTTTGGTCAGAATACAGTCGTCAGGTTCCCTGGAATGTTTCTGTCTGAATGCATTATCTCCTGGGTTGCTCTCTTGTTTCTGAGGCACAATTCAAGGTCCTGTTATTCTACCTTTAAAAATACGAGTTTGCCTCTAATTTTTTCTAGTAGTGGTTTTATGTTTTATCAAGCATCCTTTCTGGACAGTTGAGGGAAGTACCACTGATTTTATTATTTCAGCAACATTGTAAGCTCTCTCTCTCTCTTTTTAAGGCTTTTAATGATTAGTGTGATTGCTCTTTGAAGGGAAGAAACCATTGTTTTACTGGTGTCAGTTTTTTCATTTTTATTGCGATTGTTATGATTTTATCATGTTTTTGTTAAGTAGCCATAAACCAATACTTATGCTAAACATTTTAATATATTCAGTTTTTTTATATCAGATGCATAATTCAAAAACTACAGCAAGCAACCAAAGTGTTTTAATCATAAATACATCTAATATCAATTTACTAATTACAATTAATTATAAAACAATCTCTTTGTGTTGTTTTTACATCACCGCCATGAATCTAAAAGTTCCACATTTTAATTTTATTTAAAAAGTTAAAAATAGAAAATATATACATTTGCATATGACACATAAACACATTAAAATATCAGTATATAAACAAACATACTATATCCATCTTATTTCTATTACCAAAACTGAATTGAGTTTTGAAATTTTTAGACCTATTCAGTTCATTTGAAATACTCTATATCTAGCTTGAAATTAGACCTCTTTCATAAGTGTTATCAAAAAGTTCCCTCCATGATTCACTAAGAGCTATCTTCTGCCTATATCTTTTCAATACAAAATTTTAGTCAAAGTGTGCCACCTGTACCACTTTCCATATTTTTGTCAGCATTTGTCATTTAGGTCAGCATCTCTCCCCCTCCTCGTCACCACTTTGGCTGCTATTAACAGTTCATGTTATTCCTTGTTCTTAGATTTAACATTGCCATCCATCCCATCTGGTAGAACAAGTAAGGAAATGAAAAGAATTATGTATTTAATTGTCAAGATTTATGTAAGATTTATTTAATTTTCCTCCAGATGTTTTCTATTTCTGAGCAAGTCTATGATAGCCTTGACTGGTTTATCCTTGGCTGGTTGCATCCCCAGTGTTACTCCACATCTTAATAAGTTGTCAGATAAATTTATTGTAAGATGTTATAAACATTTTCTTTCATTTTTATACATGGTTGCTATGGAGCATGCTGAACGTTTATAACCAGCAATTTCTAGTAAAAATTAAAATGCCTAAACACTATATTTCTTAGAAGTTATTACTCTTGTGTCATTATATGGTATTAAAATTAAATCTGTTAACAACAGTCTTCAATTTGATTCTGCCTGCTTTGAGAGTATGATCATTGCAAACAAAATCTTCCTTAGGTTCTGATTTATAAAATCTCTTTAACTGAAAGAAGTGAAACCAGTTTACATATGTATTAATTTTTAAATCTTTCCTTCATCCTTGTGGACCCCAGGGTAGTATACCAAAGCAAAATAAAAATAAAATAAAAACAATCCTCTTTCCCAAGTTAAAATGTCACCAAAACAAGGAAAAGCAGCAAAAATGATGAAACAGGCAATTAAGATGCCTTGACAGACAAAAACGTTTTGAGCTGACCTGAAATTGTTGCCGTGTTGACACCAGTCACACCACCATGGGAAGGGATTCAGCAGTTGGAACTCTGCACTCCTGTGTTGCAGAGTGTACCCTCGTGACTGGGAGAAGAGCCTTCCCAGGTCATGGACAGTTCTGCTACAGGAAGAAACGTTCCTGGAAATGTTTGGGTCCCAGCACATTTGGTAGATAGACCAGTGTCTTGAATTGGATTCAGAGACCAACAGCCAATGCAGATCCTTCAGAATTGTTGTCATCATTTGATTTACACTGCTGGATTCTGCACTAGCTTCAAGGGCAGAGGCCTTACGTAACACCTTACAAAAATCCAGGTAGGATTGTTAGCCAAATAGCTGCACAATTTCTGCAAGATACATTTAAATGTTAAGCCATTTAAAGCAAGGGTGGGTGGTTTGGTTTTCCTTGAAAGAGGTTTGGTTTTAGCAAGCGGGGGGGGGGAATGGTGTGTAGGCTTAATGTGTTGTCACTGTTTATCAGCTCAAGAAGGAACCTGATGAAGCTGAGGTTCCTTCTTGATTATCAGATCTAATAGCTTCCCTCTACTTTTTGATAGATTATGATGTGTTCCATGTATGGCATCTGTAAGGTGAAGAACATTGATCTCAGGTTTAAAACTATTGTGACAGCATATAAAGAACTCACTAATGCTAATCAAGAGGTATGGAAAATCTTACTTTTCTCTGTAACTGTTTAAACTAAAAGCATTTAATGGCACTGTTTATCTGAGAAAGCTTTGAAAGCCTAGTGAAAGAATGGTAAAGTTCATTCCACTTGCCAGTCAGATGTGGCTTCACCAAGTGATGCATCAAAGAAGGTCCCCACCCCTCCAACAGTGGGCACATCAAAAAAAGTTACAATCCCATTGTATCTTGGCACCAAGAGAAATTTAAACACAAAAGGACTTTTCCCACTTTCTTTATTAGGCTGTTATTGTCTCCAGCAAAGGGTAGTCTTAGTCACTTAGAATCATAGAATCACAGAGTTGGAAGAGACCCCAGGGGCCATCCAGTCCAACCCCCTGCCATGCAGGAACACCCATCAAAGCATTCCCATCAGATGGCTATCCAGCCTCCGCTTAAAAACCTCCAAAAAAAGAGACTCTACCACACTCTGAGGCAGCATGTTCCACTGCTGGACAGCTGTGACCTCCCTGATGTTCAAGTGGAATCTCCTTTCCTGCAACTTGAATCCATTGCTTCTTGTCCTAGTCTCTGGAGCGGCAGAGAACAAGCCCGCTCCCTCCTCAACATGACATCCCTTCAAATATTTAAACATGGCTATCATGTCCCCTCTTAACCTTCTCTTCTGCAGACTAAACATTCCCAGCTCCCTAAGCTGTTCTTCATAGGGCATGGCTTCCAGACCCTTTACCATTTTGGTCGCCCTCCTCTGTACACGTCCCACCCAGATTGTCAATATCCTTCTTGAATTGAGATGCCCAGAACTGTACACAGGATTCCAAATGAGGCCTAACCAATGCAGAATAGAGTAGTACCATTACCTCCCTCAATCTGGAATCACGTTGACTTTCTTGGTTGCCACATCACACTGCTAACTCGTGTTCAGCTTGTGATCTACCAAGACTCCTAGATCCCTTTCACACGTGCTGCTATCCAGCCATGTGTCCTCCATCCTGTATTTGTGCATTCCATTTTTTATGCCTAAGTGTAGGACCTTACATTTCTCTCTGTTGAAATTCATTTTGTTAGCTTTGGCCCAGCTCTCCAATCTGTCAAGGTCATATTGAAATTTGATCCTGTCCTGTGGTGTATTAGCAACCCCTCCCAATTTGGTATCATCTGCAAATTTGATCAGCATGCCCTCCACTCCTTCATCCAAGTCATTGATGAAGATGTTGAATAGCACTGGGCCCAGGACAGAACCCTGTGGCACCCCGCTAGTCACTTCTCTCCAGGATGAAAAGCAGCCATTGGTGATCACCCTTTGGGTTCAGTCGGTCAACCAATTCCAAATCCACCTAACAGTGTCCAGCCCACATTTTACTAGTTTCTTTACAAGAATGTCGTGGGGAACTTTGTCAAAGGCCTTACTGAGGTCAAGATATGCTACATCTACAGCATTCCCTTTATCTGTCAAGCTTGTAACCCTATCATAAAAAGAGATAAGATTAGTCTGGCATGACTTATTTCTGACAAATCCATGCTGGCTTCTAGTGATTATGGCATTGCTTTCTGAGTAATTACAAATTGACTGTTTAATGATCTGCTCTAGGATCCTTCCTGAAATTGATGTCAGGCTGACCAGGTGATAATTATTAGGATCCTCCTTTTTCCCCTTCTTGAAAATGGGGACGACATTTGCCCTTCTCCAGACTGCTGGGACTTCTCCTGTTCTCCAAGAGTTCTGAAAGATTTTTGCAAGTGGTTCAGAAATGACTTCTGCGAGTTCTTGGATGTAATTCACCTGGGGACTTGAATTCATCTAGTTTAGCCAGATATTCCTGTACTACTTCTCTGCTTAGTCTGTGCTGCATTTCCCTCACTTTCTCACCTGCTCCCTATGCCCCAGGTTGGGTACTTCTGGGAGAAAACTGAGGCAAAGAAGGTATTGAGTAGTTCTGCCTTCTCACTTCTCCATGCAGTGATCCTATCATTTCCTTGTTTTTCCTTTTGCTGCGGACGTATCTAAAAAAGCCCTTTTTATTGTTTTTGATGTCTCTGGCAAGCCTGAGTTCATTCTCTGCTTTAGCTTTTCTGACCTTCTCCCTACATCTCCTGGCTATTTGCTTGAATTCCTCTTTGTGGTTTCAACATTCTTCCATTTCCTGTACATGTTGTCAATGTCATGCGGCGGCTTAAGCAGACACAGAGGCAGGAGCCGATTTTATGGCTTTAGTAATAAAGAAATCAAGAGGTTACATCACCAAAACAAACATGTGAGTCCCAGAGGCAGCAAATTCAAACAGCAAGGATTAGCCTGGAGTAGAACGCCCATGACACAGGATGCAGATTCCCGGTTGGTAGATGGTTGTTGCCCCACGCCCAACTCCCACAGCTTCTGTCTTAAATACACAGTCTTTAGCCCAGCTGGGGCTGATCAAGTGTCCGTTGGCCCAGCTCACAGCTGGAGCCCCTCAAGACTTCAGGACCGATTCATCAGATGCTTCTCTTGCAGCTGCTGCAATCTCCGAATCGCCCCCTTCTCCAGCCGCCTCTGGAGGAATGTGGGGGGAGGGCCTGCTGCAAACTCTGGGCTGGAGTCAGCCTCTGCCTCCGAAGCACAAACATGTGCCGTGTAGGGTCGCTGGCAGACTCTGAAGGAGCCCCCTCCCCCAAAGGCCCCTCCAAGGGATCCTCCCGCAGCTGGGAGTCCAGGTCTAACTCGGAGTCCCAGTTTGAATCGGCAGCACGCTCACCCTGGCTCATGACATGTTTCTTAGCTCAGCTGAGAGTTCTTTAAGTCAACCATTCTGGTTTCTTTAGACACCTGCCATTTTTCCTCCTTATTGGCACAGTTTTCAATTGTGCCTTCAGTATCTCATTTTTAAGAAACTCCTATCCATCATGAACTCTTCTCTTTTAGTATTCTTGACCACAGGATTTCAGCAAGTAACTCCCTAAGTTTAGAGAAATCAGCTTTCTTAAAGTTTAGGATGTGTGTCTGGTTACACTTGGCTTCTCCTTCCCACTGAATGACTAACCCCCAAAAGAGCATGGTCACTCCCTCCTAAGGATCCCACCACCTCTACCTCATCAACTAGGTCATCCCTACATGTCAGGATCAGATCCCTTGTTGCCTCTTCCACCTTCTGGACCTTGAAATTGTCTGCAAGGCAAGCGAGGAACCTGTTGGACCTTGCAGTCTTTGCAGAATTTGACTGCCAACAAATATCAGGATAATTGAAAATTATCTTAAATTAAGGAAGGTCTTGAATTATTGCAACAACTAAAACTGTTTTTAAATATTGTATTCATACTTATTATTCCGCTGAGGTGTTCCAAATCCATCATCATTTCTGGTGACACACCCTTACAAATCCCTGAAACTAGAGCTGACATGATGTCCTTTTGCTAATCTCTGTGCAGGTTTTAAGAAATCCCTGGAGCAATTGGCTTGTTTTCAAGGTGTGTCTCTGTATGCTTCATAATTTAAGATTTAGGCCAGCTGAGGAAACAGATTTCTTGTTTAAAATTCAGAGGAAAAGTTTCTCAGATGAACAGGCTTTGGAAACAAACCTTTTGTGCATTCAGCTTTGCTAACTAAAATATTTACCTTTGCGTGCATCTACAGAATGTTGTATTAATTGAGTTAGTGGTTATGCATTTGGCCAGATGGTTTTTTTGTTCTTTTTCAGTAGGTTTCTTGGTATATAATTGCTGAATTAGATTCAGATAAGCATTTTATCAAAAGGCAGTCGTGGAGACAAATCTAACTACATGATAGAGCATACCAATTAGAAGTGTGCTATATAATAGAATTAAGAAAAATGCTGATATTAAAGATGGCTAACGGAGAACTTTTCTAATCTTCTCTAGACCTTCAAGTGTGTTTTGATCAGGGAAGGACAATATGATTCCATTATAGTCTTCTATAATTTGGTGTTCATGCAAAGACTGAAAACTAATATTTTGCAATATGCTTCTAGTAGGGTAAGTAATTGTGTTCCTGTATGTCTCCAATACAATTTAACCGAAGTTCACAAAACACCACAGCACTGATTTATAATTGTCCTTTCACAGCCTCCAACATTATCACCAATACCACAAATTCCTAGGAGCCCTTACAAGTTTTCTAATTCTCCTTTACGTGTTTCTGCGGGAAACAATATATACATCTCACCTTTGAAGAGTCCCTACAAATTTTCTGAAGGATTGTTATCACCCACCAAAATGACACCAAAAACAAGGTTGGTGATCTCTTTCTTTAACTAAATAAATGAATGAAACACAAGAAGAATCTAGACAGAATGTATCCTTTTTTTTAATAGCGGAAATGATCTGCTTTCCTTCATTGTGTGAATCCAAGATAGCAACTTCACTGTAAGAAATACCTGATTTTGTTACTTAGGAGCTGACTAGACTGAAGAAGAAAAGTGGACCAATGGAAACTAATTGGTTTTAAATCCAACAGTATGCTGGCAGATGTCCCCCTCCAGCCTGTCACATTTAAGGGAACTGGAGGGGATTGCAGGAATCATTCCCCACCCAGTTCTGCTGACAGAACCAGTTGTGTTGGTGAAATGATACCATTGGACCAGATCTAATCCTTTGACTTCCAATTTTTAGTTCACTATGGTTACTGTGAGTCACTGTCCCATAAAATACCTATCCAGCTGAAGGACGCCTGTCACTAGATTGCATTCATCCACCCACAAGAAAACTTCAGGGATCCAAAGAAATTAACTGGAGGAACCCTAATCTTCCCTTGCTTCCCTCACCTGGTTTATATGCAGGAGATTAACATATTAGATATTTTTTCCCTTTCGGCTGTCTTTTTTCAGCATACCTACAGCTGGCATGCTTGGCATTTCAGAAGTCTGTAAAACACTGCAAGTTGATTGTATCAAGAATATTGTAACCATTGGGACTTTGGGATGAAGGAAATTTTGCATACCATGGTTTGTACCATGTCTTGTTTTGACATCCATTTCACACTCAGATTAAATACTGTTCTTTGTTTTTGCTTATACAGAATATTGGTTTCAATTGGCGAATCCTTTGGGGTGAGTTTCCTGTTCTGAATGATAATGGTTTGACATAAGTAGAGTATTAAGGCTAAGCTGTGTATTGCACAGATTTCTGGTACTTCTCATCATTTTTTAAGAAAGGAAGAGCAAGCTCTAAGAAACTAACTGTCCTCTCTCTTGCAGTTTCTCTGCTTCTAGCTTCAAGGCAAACGTCATGATAGAGAGTGAACTGAGGTTACTGAGTGCTAGTTAGTTTGGAAAGGGACAGGGCTGCCCAGGAACAAGACTGGGATTTCTGCATACTTGATGTAGTTGTGCTCTCAAAAGACATACCAGCCTGGATAGCATGCAGGTTGGCAGTACCTGGGAAGAAGAAAGTGAAAAGGAGGTTGCAGAGGGAGAAGGAAAGGAAGACTCTCTACACCTCCTTTTGGCTCTGGCTTCACACTGTTACTGGATATGACTGCTGGTTGACTTGTGGATTAAGAGCACCATCTAGGAAAAAGGTTCTCTATGCTGCGGTCTGAAGCAGGGCTTCTGGGGCTGAGCAGTATCCTTTTTCTAATGTGCTAGGCACCAGTACTATACTTGTGCCCATTGGCTACAATGCGTTTTCTGGAAACTTGCTGTGCGTTGGCAGCCAGTGGCTCATGGAACAGGACCAGTCCATAGACCATCCACTGAGTAGCACTATTCTAAAGAAATCAGAAATGTAGCATACTTTGTGGATTTATGGGTGTGCTCTATAACTGAGAGCAGAATGTTAAGCTTTGTGTTGAAAAGGGCATGTGCGTGGAGGGCAGGTTAAGGGCAGATGGCGTATTAGAGTCGGATCAGAAAACAGACAGCTACAGGGAGGATAGAGAAGGGGGAGGGGGAACAATTAACCTGTAATGTCCCAATAGGTTAGAATTAGGTATTCTGGAAGTGACAGAGATTAAGATGGCATCTCTCACATACCAAAATTTATAGGACCATCCAAGAATAAGGATGGGCCAATATCTTTCCCCTTTCTCTATCTCCTAAACCATCTGTTCTCTACCAATAAATTACATATTTTTGGATCTGACAGCCATGCCCACCCCTGAAAGCTGAGCCTTCCAGCACTAGGTAACACAGCCTTGGAAGAACCAGAGAAAAAGACATGGATTTTCTCTCTCCACCAGAATAGGCCTGAATACCAGTCTCAGGCTCCTCTTGCAGATTGCCTGGAACACCGAACAATTCCCACTCGTAGACAATTAGGGTGCAATGTAAACTTCTTGTTGCTGATCCCATTAATTTTTTTTCTATTTTTTTCTAAAAGAAAATGATATAGAATTGCACATAACATGTGGCCATAGTTATAAAAATTACCCAAAGACATTCAAGTTTATTTCAAAACAGTTATTTAAAATGTACTATGTATCATATATTTTAAAACAAAGGGTTACATTTAAATATTTCTGCCGTGCTGGGTCCCTCTAGACTTCTGAAAAGCTGCAGAAGATAAACCAGATGGTGTGTAACAGCGATCATCATCTAAAACGTAGTGCTGAAGTAAGCACAGCTCCCAAACCTCTGAAGAAGCTACGTTTCGATATAGATGGACAGGATGAAGCAGATGGAAGGTGGGTTCCTTTTTAAATCAGTCGTTTCTGCTATCCTTGATTCTCTCCTAGCTATTTTTTTTTTAAAGAAGGGGCAATGGAATATTTTGATTTGTGCATATATGTTTGCCACTGCCATAATTCAGCAAAGGAATAAAGAAGTGGTTGAATTTTCTGAAGTAGAAAAAGGTGTTGGAAAATTTCATGAAGTTTCTGATCACACATGGGTTTACTTCTCTAGTGAGTATCTTATATTTCCCCTGGACTGCAGCCCATAGATGAAATTGAGTGTATTTGAAATAGGCAATTTGAAGGGGCTGTCTGTGTTTGATCTGTGTTTAAGTCATAGCTTCTTTGTTTGTAATCACAATGTACATAGTGAACAACTGATGGCTAGTTAGTGTTCTCTGGCTGTTTCTTTTGTTAAATTTCTATTTGATTCCTAACTGGTGAATTTTATAGCTTCAGAAGCACACCATTAATGAAGGGGCGCCTTCAGTGTATGTATATGGATGTGCCATCAAAGAAAGCAATCTCTGAGGAATTAGTTTACTGCAGTTACACCTACCACTGTCATACAGCTTATTACTGTGTATCGGTTTGTCAAGTATGATATACATAGAACTTTTTAAGTTGTTGTCTTAGATGCAGTTCAGGTGGTACATCATTTTTGTCAAGCTAGCAGAAGGTGGACATGGCAGGCATGTGAAATGGCTCTAGTAAGCCACAGTAAAGCACACTGTCTACCTTAAAAGGTTAAATTAATATCATCTTGAGTGACTTACTTACATTTGTATGAAAAATGTAGTATATACAGCTGTGATCCTCCGAAAGATGTTATAAAGATTGTCTTCCACATCTGGATTTCTTCCTTTAGTCAGAAATCCTACATTGTGATGCAAATACACATCCAGAGGAGAATAATCCAGTGCAATTCTCATCTGCACTATGTTACAGAGATGGTATCTACATTCCTATATACTGTGCAGCACAAATGGGAAGATAATTTGCTGTCCTGGGCCACAAGTCACGTGCAAGACATGTTCAGATCAGTTTTATACAATTCTGTAATCACCTTTCTCCTTGCTGTCTATAGGGAGCACCTCTCTGGAGACTCCAAATTCCAACAAAAGCTTGCAGAAATGAGTAAGTACTTGTACAAACTATTACCTTCAGTTGAGAAAGCATCTGTTCAGCCACTTGCTTGAAGACTGATCCAAGATTCAGTTTCATGTGGACTTCTGAACTAGTGACAGAGGTGTCATGTGGCAGACCATTCTGAAAAGTGAAGGGACTTTAAAAAGCAGATTGTGATAAGGCAGCGAGCCTTGCTGCTTATAGGGAAATGTTTATTTTTTAAAAGAAATACCACTCTGTATTTTAAAATTTTTTGGATCCCAGCCAATATTCAACAATGAAAACATTCAAGAATTATATATCAGCCAAGATCCCAGATTGGGAGATATATTACATTTTAACCCCTGCGTCCATGACCTTTTCTTTGCTGCAAGCCTCCTGCCAGCAACATGGCCATTTTCTAGCCAGTGGAGAGTGGGAGGAACAGCAGAGAAACATCTGACTGTCATCACCCTCGGAGACCTCTGAAGGATCCCAGTCACTGTTTGCCCAGAAAATAGCTGGAAATGAGGGGGCCCTGCTGTAGAGACAAGGTGGGTTTGGGGGGTGAGTTGGTTGCTGCATAGCCAGCACAGAATCCTGACCTCTGCAACAACCAAAAAAACTGGATTCCAATAGTACAGATTGCCCTCATGCTATCATAACTTACTAAGACGATGCCAGCCATTATCTGTCTTTATAATATTCAGATGTAAAGGCTTTCAAAAAATCCAAAGGCCCCTTGTTATGTAATGAATCTTTGTAATTTTCCCATTTTTTATTCAATTGGTTTATTAACTACTCAAAGAAGTATGTCATGTATGCTAGTTTTAATAATTGGTGAAATTGTTTTTTTCTTTTTTCATCATTTTTTCAAATTTTCTGTGCAAACACTTTAGTGTCATCCTTGATGTGACCTACTCATTCTGTAATCTGATTCACATGCCTTTGTCTGTGAAAAGACTGTGGTAGTGAGTACTAGTTTCTTAGAACAAATGCCAGATCAGCTGCTTGTTTCTCTTCTGCTTTTGAAGAAATAGATGTTCTCTTTATCACAATTTAGACTAACCCTCTTTTAAAAGAAGTATCATGCTTGCTTTTCCTAGCATCTACTCGAACCAGAATACAGAACCAGACACTGAATGATGGAACTGATGTATCAACCACTGAACAGAAGTGAACTTCCATTTGGACTCGTTAAGTGCACTGCGTGACCTTTATGGTGCCTTTGGCATCTGCAGTTTGGCATGTCTGATAGCTAAAGTGTTTGGAGTTTTGTGTTCTCAGTGTTTTATGCAATGTGAGGCAGCACGTATGTAATATTAGCCAGTTAATTTATACATTAATTTGTTTCCTTCCCAGTGCAGCATTGTTGTTTTGATATTGTTTTATTCTACTTACACTGATCTCTTTTGTCTAAAATAGACATTTTAAGTTTAAGTAGAACTAGTTCAAATGAACTAGTATGTTCTTAAGAAATTCCGTTAATAGACTGGATGCACTCTATTTACTTACTTTTAGCATTGGACATCCCTTCCCCCAAAGCACTACTGCACATGTGGTTGTACCTTCCTGCAGAACTGAGCTCCACCAAAACACATCCAACCAGACCATAAGGAGCAAATTCAGTGAGCTGGAGTCTCGCTTAGTAAACTAACAGTCTAGATCCCAACCCATTGTACTGTCATGCTACTGAAGTATCTTTTATACATTAACAGACTCATTTTTCTCTGTTAAAACATGCATATAAGCTTTTTTTCCCCCTTTTAGCTTGCTTCAATTTCTTTTCTCAACAGAATAGCAGAGGTTCCAAATGTTTAGTGTGCATTTTTCTGTCCATATCATGAACAAGGAAAGACGTTAAATGCCAGACTGTCTAAATGTGTTGATTTCACATGCAGACCAGTAGACTGCTATGAAATTAAAAGTCCTGCTTTTTAGGATTTTGGGTAGAAAACTGCAACTGGCTTATTATAACCATGTATTCTGGCAAACTGATGATTATGCAGTATTGTTCAATATGGCAGTATAGCACTGTATACTAATAAATATTCCTCCTTTAAAGATTAATAAAATACTTTATAAAAAAAATAAGCATGGATCATATTTGATGGTATAATGACTTTTAACTATTATACTCCTGAGCTTGGCCCTAGCATGAATTTTTATGGAGCAAGGTAAGGTAGGCTCTTCCTTCTTTCACCTTATCTCTAAGGCTCCACTCCAAGTGGGAGCCTTGCCACAACATGCTAGCCAACTCTGAAAAAGAACAGTAGGGAGTAGTGGGGGCCAAATGAGAACAGAGGGTGCTGTTGGAGCAGGTGCTGACCCCTGGTGCGACACTGGAAGTTGGAGAGAGGGATCACTATTGGCAAAATAAGCCACCACTCACTTCAGACAAAAGCTTGTATGTTTATGAATAGAAATGAGGTGGCAAGGTTGAGGTCTTTTACAGAGGGGTTGCTGAACCCTCCCCCCTTTCCCCTCCCTTCCTTCCTTGGCTGTTTCAGTTTCCTCTCTGAAAAAGGCAAAAAGAGGCAGGGGAGTGTTTGAGCATTTCTGCTAGTACTGGACTGCTCTCAGCTGGAAACAAGGGAATGGGGAGAGAGAGAAAGGAAAAGGACAAAAGCTGGCTGGCTATCAGCTCTGCTGTCACTCAGCTACTGAGCCTCCCTCTCCCTGCAGCAGAGCTGACCTGACAGGCAACACACAGGCCCAGACAGTCAGTCTGCCTGCCTCTTTTTGCTCTGTTGTGGGGAAGAGGCAGGTGGAGCAGCCTTTCACGAACCTCCTCTGAGAGCATCACAGATCCCAGGTTAAGAACCACTGCTGTAGAACGTGGCCAGTTTTAAGTCCTGTTGTAACTATTTGTGATATACCCACAAGAATATATGAAATCATTTGATTTGAAAATCTCTTGTCATTTGTAATTAGTGAGGAAGAAAAGTAGTATCTGTGTAGCTATTTGAATAATTAAAAAAAAGTCACTTTAGATCTGTGTAGTGATCCAGACAGATTGCAGCAGTCACTGCCATTTTTAAATGCAGCAGCAGTCCCCAAAGCCTCCCCACAGTGCATCTTACATTCTTCTTTAAAGCACAACTTGAACAGAAATATACTAAGTGCCCCGATAGCAATTTCCCTTTAAAATGGTTTTGCACCAATCCTCAAAACTGTTTTTAAAAACTGGGTTTTATTTAAGAACTGGTCTGGAGGTTCTCTGCAAGCTCTCTCTTGAAAATGTATGTGGGACTAAATGCTAGCGCAGCAGGGCCAGGGAACCTATGACTTTCCATCATTTGCTGGCTTCTATTTCCCATTAACCCCAGCTAACCTGCCTAGTGAAGTGGCACAACTGGAGTTGAGCTACAGCTTTTGGAAGGTAGGGGCACAGGTTCCTCAGATCCGTGGTATGTCCCATGTTGGAAGAAAAGTAGGATATAAAATAAAGAAATAAATGTCAGATGAGAAGGGGAGGGGATGAGGAAAATGTAGTTATGGATCAAGCACTTCATCCCATCTATAGGTCTTCACCTTCCACATTATCAGAATAAATTAGACTAATTATGCTAGATGGAGGGATTTAGGCATTTACTGATGCAAGGTTTCCCTTCTATAAGGATGGAACAGACATGACTTTCCTTGGTAAGCACTCGGTTCTCTATTCATCTTTCAGAGTGATGCAAGACTGGCAAGAGCAGGTCTATAGGGAAGCTGCTCGGCATCAGATGCTGCTGCTTGCACTCTGTGTGCTGCGTCCTCACTTTTTCAAATTCATAATACTTCGAGTTCCTTGACTGAGTCAACCCATCCGTAATGCAGTCTTCCTCTTTTCTTACTGCCTTCTATCTTACCTCCTTTGTAAAAGAAACACTTCCCGAAAGATCTCCAAGTAGAAGAAGAGGAACAAGGTCACATTGTTAAGTCCCAGCCAAAGGCCTTACTATCCTGCTATAAGTGCAGTTTACATACCTCCTGTGGGTAAAGGCCTTAGGCAGCAGGAGAGTTCCACAAGCAAAGCAGCAGAAAAGTAGTTAAGGAGCAGATCATTTCTTAGCTCTCCCCCACCAACCATCAGCTAAATAGGATGTGTTCACTTACTAGGTTCTTGGTAGCACTTTTACTTCACCACTCTGTATCATTAATATCACTCTGTAATCCAAATGCACCAAAGAACAGTTTCCAGTTTTTCCCCCCAAGCCAGGACAAATGACTTCAAGGAGAAAAATACTTCACATCCTACCTTAATATTAAGAGGAGTTATCTGATACGTGATTTTGAGTCCAGCTGCTTGCCCTTTCAACCCACAAAGTTGGCTTTCAACTTTGCAACTCACATTGCAGTAATATTAGCTTAAAGCAGGAGTGCATTCTATGTCCAGGGAGTATCTTGGCACTTCAGTGTCAGTGACGCAAGCATCCACACCAAAAGAAACTTTTGTTATGTTTGATGCAGAAGTCCTTCCTTCAGTTTTTAAATGCTCCCACTCGGCTGGCTTTGCTGATGAAGTTCTTCAAGAGGTCATGGTCCATTTCTGCAAAGCCTGGAGACTGTGTAACTACAGTCAGGTGGTTTATGCAAAATCGGAAGCAAAATTCCTCTAACTCCTAGGAATGAAATTAGTGTTATATTAATAAAGGTTCTTAAAAATGGGAGTGCTGATGATGGAGCTGCAAGCTAAAAATATTTGTCAAGCAAGGAGCATTTCTAAGGAGATGTAAACTGAAAATCATTCAGTCCAATGTCCTTTCGGTGAAACAGACTCTCCCAAATTTTGGCCACAATCTTGTATGGCTCAGTGTACGGTAATACAGCAAGCCCACATGGAGACATATGCCAGGGTGAGCCATACTGCCCCGCCCCCGCCGGACTTACTGAACAGCCTCTCAAGCCTCCTTGCATCCCCATTCCATGCTTCAGGAGAAGGAGGGGCAGGACGATAGAAGCATCTGGCTACATCCCCTTAGCCAGACATTAAAGAATTACAGCAGTACTAAGGCCTCTGGAAGACCCAGGCATATATCAACACTGATGCCATAATTTTGTGTCTGACTATGGGAGGGACAGCCAGCTGCTTCTGCAATCCAGCTGACTCTCCACAAAGGAGGGAATGGAGGCTGTTCAGTAATTTGGGGAGGACATGGAATGTCAGTCCCTGCAGCTAGGACATACGCAGGCGCAAGGGATACGTCCCTGATAGGGTGCCAGCCAATGTGGCAAGGAAGTACCACTTAACAAGTTCCCTGAAGCAAGGCAGGATACAAGCAACAGCTATCTAACATCTCTTTCTGCTCTTAAGACATCGCTGAAAAGAGTATGGCCATCTTACTTGTGTAGCATCCCTGCAAATTACATTTTCAGAATAAAGGTGAAGTATTTCATTATGGCTCAAATAATTTCACAATATTCATCAGCTTTAAGAGTAAAAAAAAAATATATATAAAAAATTGTTACAACTGATGTGTCAATAGTTTTTAACAACTGTACAATAATGTGATGCCAGGGGAATTAACTGATGCACAAATAAAGATTTTGCAATAAGAGAAAAGCTGTGGTTGCTAGGGTCAGTGAACTCCAGCACACAGTTAAACTACTGAGTCTTCTATGGACTGGTCTAACTTGTTATGCTTCCTTGTGTTTTATATCTTCTTTCTAGTCACTGCATCACATGTATGGATACTGTACCTACACAGAGCGAGCCTCAGCCAAGAACCTTCTCAGCCAGCCCAGGAAAGCCCTTCTCACCCTGCTCTGTAAACTCAAACAACCAACAAACTTGACATGAGAATGTTCACCTTTTCACATTCTGCTGCCTTGAATGTGAAGAAAGAGACCCCTTCTCTTGCTTGTTTCCTTTAATGTCAATTATTCTTTCTTTCTCCAATGTGCACTTCAATTTTTCTTTGCTTTAGCTTTTCTGGAGGCATTCTTCCATGAGCCTTCCAGTGGACGTACTTTCAGTTTGCCCTGTCCAGGAGGTTCCTGCCTAATGCTCTGTGCAGCAACAGAACTCAACTGGTCCAGGATGCAAACATGTGCAGAGATAACCACCCAATCTGCCCTTTCATACAACAAAGCACACTGATGTTCTGTCTGTTAAAATAAAGATAAGGCCATGCCACTTGCCTCAGTCTCATTAAGTCATATGGAATATCTGGACTGAAAACAGCAAAGGCAGAGCTCAAGCACTTTGTTAGGATGGATGACTGACTCCTTTCTTAAGAAAAAAGATTACTATGAGTTTCAGATTAAGATTATATACTTAGCATCTGTATAGTGCTTCAGGCATTCACAGTGCTTCATGTACTTTCTGTTCTTTTTGCAGTCATCACTACAAACTTGTAGTAATATGTCCACACTGTAGGCTAAGAAAACAATGACCTAAGGCAATCCTGTGAATTCATTAACAGGGTAAGATTGAAGGGAGCATCCTCCTGAATCACTGCCCAGTCTCTGAGTCACAAGCATATCATAAATCATTGCCAACATAAATGGCTTTCAAACATCTCAAAGAAGTCTGGACAGGTAATATGTACACATTCTCCATACCTTTGCTTCATACTTGACTGCAGCTGAAAGTAGGGCAATCGCATTATCTTCAGAAATACCCTGCTTGATGGTTTGCTGGCAAAGCCGCTTCAGTCGATTTTCCTGATAGAAGGTTGCCAAGTCTAGCAGACCTGCCAGGAGAAAAAAGAACCATTAAAAAAGTTGATAGGCAGACTAGAAGGAAAGGAAATCTAGATTTTTTCCCCCAGTAACACATCAATACAAAAACTATGGAAAAAATATCTGAGGTCACCTCAATTGAGGAGACGATGTCAACTGGTGAGTAAGGCGTTGTGTGGACCCTCCCCTCCCTCTAGTTTTTACAGGCACAAGGCAAGACAAGGGCTACTAGAGAAATTTAAAGTAGGATTTCAAATTGATGGAAATTTAAAAAAAAATATCCAGCAAGCAGCATGCTGGTGATTACCAGATGCAAGCAGCAGCAGCACAAGATCTCTCCCTCATGCCCTGCTTACCACCATCTAGCCACATATTTCATGGAAGGTCACAGAAGGCTAGACCAAAGGTGAGATCCAGCAAAGTCATGCTTTTAACATCTTACTCAAGCTATGCTCTGACAATAAGGAACCTGCCCATCTCTATGTACCATTTAAGGTTTGGCAGTTTATGTTTTTTACTCACTTGTGTATGCGTCTTCAAGTTGCCTGTTGACTTATGACAACCCCATGAATTTATAGGGTTTTCCCAGGAAGGCATACTCAGATGGTTTAATAAGGTTCCACTCCTTCTCTGAGAGTGGGATAAATGCATAAACTGATTCCACTGATACGCCTTGCCCAACGTTTATCATAAATCAACAGTAAGGATGTCACAAGTCTGGATATAGAAAGGAATGAAGCAGATTCCATTTTGGCACTTGTACAAAAACCCATTCAAAATGGTCAGAAGAGCTCATGGCAAGATATGGCTTAATATGATGTAAGTATTATGTCAAACACAGTGAAAAGTTTAGTCTGCTGAAATAAACTTGAATCCCATCTTAAGGGAAATATGAGGTATATATTCAATAATAAATAAACTTTCTGTTTTTCCCAATTACCTACTGCATCCTCAGGAGGAAGGCTGATGCTGTCTGTGTAAAGATATTCCAGAAAGGCTCGGTAAACAGGATACGAGAATTCACTTATTTCTATAATTTCATCATTGTTGTTGTTTAGTACTGATCGGAAATGCTCACACCTGAAGAAGTGCAGACAAAAGAATGTAGAATTAGGACAGTGGCTAACAGCTTGATGCCTGCCATGTGACAAGAAAATAGCAGTAGTAAAGGAGTTTGGACTCTAAATCAATTCTTAGAGAGTACAGTTGGCAACACTGCAGCCATGGGGGAAAAAAACCATAAATCCGAGCAAGGGTACTCCCCACCAAGTTTTGGAATGGGGAGCACAGTGTGAAGGAAGGTAGAGGTGAAACCAACTAGTCTGGGTTGGCTTGTAAGCTGAGATGCCTAAAAAATATTCTGCCTCTGTGGTTTTCAATATCAGTATTTCCTAGACTAATACACATTTATCTGCTGTATTTCAGACTTCTTGAAAATTCTGACAGAGAACTTAGTTGTAAAAAAATTAAAATTACATTTAGAATTGTTTATTTAAATGTACATTTATGTGCACATTAAGAAATCACTATGAAATATGAAAATAGGACAGCAATAAATTGAATGCATGCAAAAATGACAGCTAGAAACAAAGATTTTCCTCATTTCTAGTCTTCTTTCATTCATTGTGCTCTTACGTTTTGTGATACTGAGCAAGTCGTATCACTGTTCTGGAAGGGAAAAGGAGGGATGCACACAATAATTAGAGTAGTTGTAATGCTTTTTTGTGCACATACAGGGAACTCAGTAATTGCTCAGGCCCAAATCCATGTAACAGCAGTCTACAATGCAACTACAAGATGTTAAGACAATACTGACTTCACTCTGCATATGACTTGCTGTTACACATAATTTATGTGATTGCTGTGCAGTATGTTAGCTACATGTGCATTTGTTGAACACCTCCTTTTGTTTCTATGTAACTGGGGGAGGGGGGATGATAGTGCTCTCTAGCTGAAACATGCATATGGTACAAACTGGTCTGGAAAGAGATGAGTTGTACATTAAGGGCAAAAAATGGGATGGTTCACAACATCAATTTTTCAGTAGGGCCTTCGTAACAGCAAACTTATTGATCCTATTCTAAACTGTGGGTGGGGGTTAGAGGATCTGTTTTACACCTACACATGACTATACACATCTCCACGTTACAACTTTTTTTCCTGTTTGCATGCTAGTCCCTTACTTATAAGGCTTGCACATATTGTGTGCCTTCAAGTTACCTGTCAACTTAAGGGGAAGTGCACATATCTTCCATTTTCCAGGTTTCCAGATTGAAAACTGGAAAGCACTTTTCCTTAGACAGCTGTATAGAAGAGGGAATTCCAGCAGGTGTAGTTTGTTACCTGGTTGTGTGACAAGGAACACCAGCTGAAATTCCCACTTCTATCCAAATATTAAAGGGATAGAAGCCCTCTCTAAGCACTACAAGCACTTCTGGCTAATGTGTGGAATAATGTGTGAAATATAGGCTACAAAACTCAGTAGCTCTGAATTAAGCCTTGACATCAATTCAAAACAAACAAAAATGGCCCTCAGAAAGGCAGATAAAAGGGTGAGAGTAGAGTCTTAATTATGTACCTAATCTTGAGAAGGACTTTATGAACATGAATGTACTTTCCATCCACTTGAAACCTCAAATCTGCATTATCTGGGTTGTCAAATTCCTTCTTTATTGACTGAGCTACTGTTAAATGGTCATCAGGTTCTAAAAGAAAGACATCAATGAATATACATTTAAAATGTTGACTCTCACTTCCATACTTCTAGTATTATATAAACATACACAACAAAACAAAATCAAGCAAGGAGCAGTATTTCACCCAGTACAGGTTAACAGAAATGCCGTGTGGTGCAAAGGAATGCTTCACTAACAACACAGCATAGAAGAGGAGGGGGAACATAGGAATAGCACTTCAGTTAGCATTCTGGTCTGCACAGCATGACATTTGAATTTGCCACATCAGCACTTCTTTTCGTGACAGGAATTGCCCTGTCTGGCTTAACCACATCCTCTTTTATTAGATGTGCAAACAGAAGTTCTCACAGTTTATGTCAGTGATTCTTAACCTGAGGTCTGTGGATCTCTGGAGGGGGGCTGCAAAGTCTCCACGACTGCTTAGCTGTCTCCTCCCCACAAGACAGGAACTAAGGCAGAGGCAGTCAGGGAGGCTGGCTGGGCCTGTGTACTGCCTGTTACATGGCCACTCCACTGGGAGGAGGAGGCGGGTTACCAGCTGAGTGACAGTGGAGATGACAGACAGACAGAAGAGTGAGATGGGAGAAAGAACGAGGGAACGAGTTTACTTAACATCAGTGCCGAGGAGAGCTGCCAGACCCTTTGCTTGCTAGTACACCCACTCTTTCTTTCCTTCCCTCCTTTGCCCATTCCAGTCTCTCAAATTCTGTCGCTACCTTTCCCCCCAAGTCAGGGCTACAAACGGAAAGGTAAGTCACTGCCAGACCTCTTCTGTGCCCCCTGCTGCTGCAAGTTTGGGCACGGATCTTTCCAACTGCATGTGGTCTCCAGCCCTGGGTCCTTCCCAGGTGCCAAGTCAATGCTAAAAAATTCACATGGATTGGACCAGCTGGGTGGCCCCTCTGTGTAGTGGATCTATTCTGACGTGGGAGAGCAGCCTCAGTGTTCTGTCAAACCATCTAATCTGTGTGAACTATAGCTCTGAACTGCTGCCTGGAAGGACTCAGGGATGGAGACCACAAGTGGGAGATAGATCCATGTCTGAGCTTCCAGTGGGAAGGGGCACAGAAAAGGTCAAGTGGCAACATGACCTTCCTTTACTCAAGTCTGTCCTTCCTCCTATCTGAAAGGTGTTCTGCTATTAGACAGAATTTTCTTTTTTTTTCTTTCAATATCATTTTATTAAAGTTTCACAATTAAAACAACAATAGTATTATTGCTATTTCACATGAATTATTTCTTGGATCTTCCAAACTGATCTAGACTTCATTTTCAAAATCTGTTAACATTGTTATATCATTGTACTGCATTTTTCAGCCATTTTACACGTTAGTACATAGCATTTCCATTACCATATTCCTGCTTCATGATATCTGCCGTAATCATCACAATGAAATTTTTCCACATATTACCATGAATTATAGACTTCTATCACAGGTCACCCAGCAATCACCTACAATTTGCCATTCTTTCTGAATTTCATCATCTGATTTCCCTTTCAATCTTTGAGAGACTATGTCAGCGTTTTTATTTTCAATGAAGGTTCCCCACCATTGTTCTATTGTAGGTATTTGCTGTGTTTTCCATACCTTAGCATATTCAATACGTGCTGTTGATTAGACAGAATTTTCTAGTGGATGTGAAAAAGGCAGCCACTAAATGTCTGGAAAGTGAGAAGAGGATGGAAATCTCAAGGAGCCAATTAGCATATGCTGTGGGGTTGGTCACTTCAGCTCAGCACAAGTGACCTTTTTGTGTCACTCCAGAACATGTAGCACTTTGTTTTGGATAAGGTCTTGTGCAACCATGCTGGCTCAATACACGAGTTTATTGCACTTGCATTTGAAAGATGATTGACATAGTCAAAACACTCTTAAAACATTTGTGCAGTCTGCTATTTAACACTTATTTCTGCTACATTAATTATGCTTGTGTTACAGCCAGAAAACTTATGGCTGAGAAAAGTAATAGAGGATGTCTCTTGTACTGGCATACTAACCAAAGTACTAATAGAGTCCTCCTTCTACATTTTCTGGTTTGACCTTTACAAATTTGATTATTTGTGAACTGCGTACATGGCTTCTGCCCCATTCTCTTCCTCCTTTGTGTTTTGCTGAGCACAGAGAAGGACGGAAAGCATCCGGACAAAAGGCAAAGGAATGGTGAGGGAGTCTCTCCTGCACCTTCCTTCTCCCCGCTGGAGCTCCCCCTCCCACGTTCTTGACTCTGGCCCCAGCAAGCGAAAGGCAAGGGAATGAGAGAGGGATCATGGAAGTGGTGTGATGAGTTATTTGTGTTTTTTTCACTTTCTACACCCTGTTCTACACCCTGAGCCCTTGGAAAAGTGAAGAGGCCACTGTATTTTACACGAATGTTTGAAAGATTCTTCTAAAGATTCATGTATCTTGAACGGCCTTGGATTTTTGGGTTATAGCAGGCCCACCATATCTGTCAGGTTCTAGTACCTCTTGCAGAAATCAAAAGTTGTGCATGTTCAAGTTAGCCTTGGCAGACTGGCAGAGATACTGCAAAGATGAGGCTTATAGAGCAAGCCGGCCCGTATTAAAAATAGGGTAGGGCAGCAGCAAGCCCCAGCCCCCGGACATGATGCAGTCTTCAGCTTTCTCCATCTCCAGAAAGCTCAGCTGCTGTGCTCCCTGGAACTGAAGGATGAAGCACACCTGGCAGCCCGGGCTTGCCACCACTTCCACTGCTTCCTTACAGCATTTTTAATACAGGCTTACTGTATTGTATAAGCCTCATAAGGCTTGGAGAGAGACTCTGAACCCTTGTGAGGTGCAGTTTACACAGTGAGCTCCTACAACATTAAAAATAGCACCAGCTGTCTGCTTCTACTTTGCAAATGAATCCCACCACCCTGAAGGCAGAAGTGGGTGGCTAGTGTGTTTCCCTGCTGTGGATTCAAATGTACAGTACTGTGTACATTTAAACTCATGGCAGGTTAAATTTGCAGATCCCAGCTCACAGATACAGCGGGCCCACTGTATTTAGATGGAGATGTCTATCATAAGTATAGAAATCCTCTCACGTGTTAAAATTTGATTCAATTTTCTAGTGTTAATGTGAAGAACAAAGAATGCCTTGACTAACTGTAGAAAAGATTTGCTCATCCTTTTAAAAAAATGTTTAAATAAAGCTGTTAAAAAAAACACAGAAGTGACCACCTATCTGTTTCTGGCATACTGCGTTTTGCTTGATGCATTTTTATCTAATTTTTCCTGCTGGGAGATGCTCCTGCAGTGTCTCAGAAAGAGGCCAAGGGGAGACATGCAGCCTGCAGGCCACACTTTGTCCAGCCCAGTGGTAAAACCATTCAGCGGCCAAAGAAAGCCTCTTCCTACCGTCCTTACAGATTTACGCAGATACTAATGACCCCCTTTGCCCTCCTCCCATACTTCAGTGAGAATAAAGAAAGACAGATCATTCTCTCTATTTCTATTTTACATCCATTCCTCTATCAACTTCTCAATTCCACTAGTAACTGGTTTCCTTCCCTGCAAATGAAAGCAAGCCACCACAGAGTCTCATTTCCCTTCTCATTTCCCACTTTTCATTTCCCTTCTTCCTCTCTCCCATTTCTAGAACAGTCTTCAATAATTAGATTGCTATTTTGCTACAGCTTCTCAGTTAAATTCTATTCCTGGAAAAGCTCTGATGTCAGCCTCTGTTGCAACTCCTGAGTATCGTATGTGGGCAACCTGCTAACCACATTAAACAATAAAGATTTCTCATCCTTGGCTCTCTTGCATTTTGGGATGCTAATTTCTAAGATATTTGTTTATATTTATTTGATTTATATCCCACTTTTCTTCTGAATGGGACTCAAAGTAGCTTCTGGGCAGACATAGCTTCACCCTCAGCTGCAGAACAGAGCCAGAGGTTCAGTGGTAAACAGCTCCACTAACATATTTGAGATAAATCTCTCTTTCCTTCAATTATTCATGTTCCTTAAAGGCTTATTGTGAAGCAGTCTGTAGATATGTTCACAGGTGGGCTTGGAAGAGGCATGGAACAATGACAACTCAGGGAAAAACAGGCACCAGTTTGGAAGTGCTTGAAGGCATACTTGAAGTCTGATGTTTTAATTTGCAATCTCTATGAAATCTCACATTTGGGTTGTACAGATCAATACTGAAAAGCCAGTAAAATCTTTGGGACAGACGCAGAAGGAGAAACACTCTCCTCCTTTTCTTTCTGACTGCAACAGCAGCATTTGAAACTTTATCCAACCGTTAATGAATGTTTAAGGCACCCAGAGAACACCAGACTGAAAGGATCTTCAAACAGATTAGAGTGAGTACCAATTCCTAAGCTCCTATTCCTATTAGGTATGCAAAGAAGCTAGCAGAAAACAGGGTGAAAGCAGAAGTTTGTGTTTTACCTTAAATAAGAAACAGACAGGATGAAGCAGAGCTAATAAATCAAGTGAATGTGAATTATCTCTCACCAAACTGTGATCCAAGACACACTAAAGGCTGCTCTGAAAATAAGCTAATTTAGATAACTTCATGAACAGAATAAGATGCAGTAATGCAGACAAAAAAATTTCATTTGAAGCTCACCTACTGAAAGAAGACGCCACGTAACTGCAGGTGTAGCAAAACAAGCAAACACGTCATCAGTGCAGGTGAAGTGGGTGAGGTATGGAAGAGTGACAGACTGTCCCCGGCACTGACCCCACATGTACACTTGGCTACCCTGGGTTTTAGCAGCAGAGGTATGAGCAGAGTGACATGCAGCAATCTCTATGACTCTACATTTAAAAGCAAACATAAAAAAAAAAAAAAAAAACACAGTAGTATAAGAATAACATGCAGTGACAAAGCCCAGGAGTCCTAGATGCAGTTGGTCAGTGTCCAGGCATCATGTCCAGTACAAACCTAGTGCAAATTGGTAACACAGCCCCTTTCCCTGTCCCCTCATTAGAAAAGGCCATGTCACTTTGAAAATAGATGATTTGCCCTTTTTTTTTTAATCCCCTTGTATTTATGTGTCTGATTTCCATTTCCACACAAAGAAGTATGAAATATGCTTGGGGCATGCAGGTGTGTATTCCTGAGACCAAGTTTAAGTCTTTTTATACACTGGATAACAGAGGGCCTACAAAGGTCCAAGCCAGATACTCACTTACATTCCAGAACCTTTACAGTCTCTCAGTAGTACAGGCTTCCTCTGTTCTTGGGATCACAAACTCAATGTCCTTAAGGTTTGTCCTTTCTCTCGTACCAGAAAAATTGCTAAATCCTTTAGATTCTCCCTGCCTGTGTACATCAAATACCACCAGGAAGAGCAGGGTGGCATCTTTTTAACTCTTTCTAGCCTCATGACACAAAATCATGGTTTATGCTGACAGTTACTAAAACTACAGAAACTGTAGTTTGAGCTTTCAAAAGCACTACAGGAGAACCATAATTTTGAACTGTTTGTCTGCTTCAGTTTCTCAACAACTCAGGACTCAGCTTCACAATTCACTCCTGTCTCCAAGGTATACCAGTCTTTTGGGGCAGAATAGTTACTCGAATGGGGGTTTGACAACAGCCTGCAAATTCAGACATAACTGGAAACCTCAGTCAGCAAAAACGGTAGTTTACAGTTTCAGGTATTATCAGCTACGTAAATACCACTGAGTACAAGCCTAGGTTCAGACAATGGCTGTGTTCAAGCCTCACAATAAACCAAGTGTAAATCATAATGGAAATGAATATAACTGAACATTAGGCTCACCTTCCCTGCCCCCTAAGTCACAGCCACAGGAAGAACCAGAAGCTTTTGTTGCTGTTACTGATGAACCGCAGTCTAGCACATTCAGTCCCCAGCAGAGGAGCTGTGGTGAATGCTCAGATGAGAAACCACCCCACTGCTCAGATATAAGAGAGCAGCTGCACACTCCCTTGATCCTGTCCAGGAAGGATCAAGTGGAGATGCTGTTGTCATGAGGGTTAGGGACAGAGGGACCTGTTTCAGACATCCACAGGCAGTCCACCACACAGCAGCCAGGAAGAGGCAGGGCCAAAGAAGGGTACAAACAAAGAAAACAGTACTAGAATCCTTTTGATTCCTCCTAACAAAAACCATTCTTTAGCACATCATCTGTTAAACAAACAAGCCACATGGTTGGTACTGGGGGCATGGAAGAAGAACCCTTGTTTTGTTTTTTTCAAGTCCTTTCCTACTTATAATAACCCTATCTAGGGATTTTCTGGGGCTGAGAGTGTATGACACGCCCAAGGTCACCTGGTGGGTTTCCACAGCTAAGTGGGGGAATCAAACCGTGGGCTCCAGGGCCATAGTCCAATGCTCATAGTCCAAACCACTACATCACACTGGCTCAAAAGAGAAACCCTATCAGAGTCTGAAACACCGAAACTCTTTGATGTTAATGAGCTGAAGGCATACTGCCCTACGGTTCCTGCAGCAGGTGCACATGGAAGACATCAAGCCTTGGGCAAATTGTGTTATCTTGTCTCAGACTGCTGCCATTTCAGAGCCACAATGAGCCTGTATACCTGCAAGGTACCTGAAGTTCGACAACAGCAAAACAACACAGATGCCTTTCAAGAACATGTGGACTCGGTTTGTTGAACAGTTTTGAGTCTACTGAATGAGCAAACATTCTTTTGGACATAGAACATTTTTATTCCCTGAAATGTACTGGCATTTCCATGGGATCAGAAAATATTACAGAAATCACTTGATCCAAGTTTTTTAAAAGAATCATCTGAATGAGAGTTAAGTGCACACATAGAGGCATAAATGCAGTTATGTATTCATTTTGGATCTAAAACATTGTGCATGAGTGCTTAAAAGCAGGACGCAGTTTTCTTTGACTAGAAAAATGAACAATACCCAGAGACATCCGGCTGCTCCAGCCCTTATCAGAAAAATTGTAAGCTGACACATTATATGCCAAATGTCAACTTTTCACAATTATTAACATTTGCTTCAGAAATAAACACCACATGCAGAAAAAGACTCCAATCAATAAATTCCAGATGCTTTTAAGCTCCAGAGGTATGTTTGTGAATTCCTCTCATCAAATATGCTGCTTTTCAAAACACATCTTTGATTCTATTACTGCTTTTAAGTTTTGACTTTCACTAAGTTAGTTTTTTTTTAAATTTATTAATTATATAACAAAAAACAGAAACAAAAAATTAAAACACCATGTGCTGGTACATAATAGTGAAACGAGAAAAGAAGAAAAGAAGAAAAGAAAAAAAAATACAACCTTACATTATTATTTTTCTCTTTTACCCTTAAAATCATAAACTTATTCAGCTTATTCTATGTCATACTACTTGTATATTTTTGTTACCTATCTTTAATTCTTATTCTCATTATATTCATTTTTATTATAATAGTTCCATTCTTAATTCTATACTTTTCGCTTCCACTTAAACTATTACTATTACTAAATATAATCTTATTACTTAACATATCAAACTATCTCTAAAGGTAACCGTTCCCCAAAGCCATTTATCTTTTACTTTTTTTTCTTTTGTCTTTTCCTTAACAAAATTAAACATCATATATCTTATTTAATCAATACATCAAATGTTTAACACACACACATAATAATAATAAAAAAATAAAAAATGATACCCACCCCCAGAGCCAACTTTTTATTTAATTCACTTTCCAAAATTGCCATTCTTCTTGTGAAAGGGTAGCTTTACCATCTCTTATCAAAGCTTTTTCCAAGAATATTTTCCAAATTTTTTCAAAATCATTCCCTTTTACTAAACCTTTCATATATCTAATTCTACATGTTAATTTATCATTAATTGCAATTTTCCACACTTCTTTATACCATTCCTCTATTTGAAATTTTTCATTTGTTTTCCATTTTTTTGCTATTATTAATCTCGCTGCAATTAGCAAATTTGTTATTAATTCCTTCCTTGCCTGGGTGCACTCAACTTTATTATATATAGACAACAACGCTATATTTGGACATACTGGTAACTCCATTCCTATAATCTCTTTTATCTCTTTAAAAACCTTTTGCCAAAATTCCATTATCTTATTACATTTCCACCACATATGCATATAAGTACCGATTTCTTGACATCCTCTCCAGCATAATCTTGAATATTTCTCATCTATCTGATTTAATTTCACTGGAGTCAAGTACCATTTCCAAACTATTTTATAGTAATTCTCTTTTATTCTTATTGATAATTTTTTTAAATGACGTTGTTTCCAAATTTTTCTCCATTCTTGTATATCTATATTTTGTGCTATCTCTTCCTCCCACATTTTTCTAAGATAATCCTCTTCTCGTTCTTTTGCCAATATTTTATATATTTCACTTGTAATACCTTTTAATATTTCATTTCCTTGCATATTTTCTCTTTGAATAATAATTTGTTCAAATTTAGTATATTCTTTAAAATCTTTAACATATCTTTTCATGCTCTTTGTCCATTGCTCTAATTGTATATAATTTAACCAAGATATTTTAGTTCCCTGCAATCTCTCTTTCATTCTATCTTTGTTTATCATTATTTTCATCCAATCTTTTAATCTATATAATTTTTGTTTTTTTATTTCTTTCTCTATTATTTCTCTCAAGTTTATTGGAAATTTTTCCATCATTACTATCGGAGTTAATGTTGATATTTTCGGTAACAATTTACTTTTATTTTTCTTCCATATTTCTATTATATTTTTTATAAAAGGATTTTCTATCTTTTCTATTTCTTTCTTTGAAAAATTCCTAAAAAATATATTTTCTAATTTCATCTCAATATTCATATCTTCTATCTCTAACCAATCTAAATCACCCTTTCCTGAAACTCCTTCTATGATATACCTCAACTGATTTGCGTAATAATATCATTTTAAATTTGGAAGTCCCAGGCCTCCTTCTTTTTGACTTTTATACCAATATTTCTTGTTAATCCTCGGTTCTTATACCCATTACAAAAATTATTTAATAACTTTTGCCACTCTTTTAATTCTTCCTCTGATACTTTTATTGGTAACATTCTAAACAAAAAATTAATTTTAGGCAATATTTTCATTTTTACTACTGCTATTCTGCCAAACCACGATAACTTTATATTTTTATAATCCTCTAATTTCCGTTTAATTTCTAATTTTAATTTCTTAAATTTTTTTTCCTGTAGTCCTTGTAAATTTTTAGTAATATCTATTCCTAAATATTTAATTGAATCTTTTACCTTGAGTAACATTCTTTTATTACTTATAAATTTTTGTACTTCTTCTTTAGTATAATTAACATTATTTCTGATTTGGCCCAATTTATTTCTAATCCTGTCTTCTCCCCAAACTCTTTTAAATGTTTATCTATCCTATCTATCTTTTTAACTGGATCTTTAATTGTTAACAATGTATCATTTGCAAATAAACTTATTTTATTTTTCTCCTTAATTCCAATTCCTTCCAAATTCTCATCATTTCTTATCACATTCGCTAATATTTCTATAACTATTGCAAATAATACTGGAGATAATGGACATCCTTGTCTCGTTCCTCTTGTTATTTGAATCTGATCTGTAAATCCATCATTTACCATCACCACAGATGTATTATGGGAATATAATTGATTTATTAACCCCTTAAATCTCTCTCCTAGTCCCATTTTGTTTAAAATTGTTTTTAACGCCGGCCATTCCACACAATCAAAAGCTTTAAATATA
Source organism: Ctenosaura bakeri (assembly GCA_948474755.1). Classification (NCBI taxonomy): domain Eukaryota; kingdom Metazoa; phylum Chordata; class Lepidosauria; order Squamata; family Iguanidae; genus Ctenosaura; species Ctenosaura bakeri. Next base: position 116,472 of record CAOLHI010000865.1, read on the forward strand.
TCTAATGCTAAAATTCCAGCTTTTTGTTTATCTCTATCCATTATATTTATTTTATTTATCGTTTTCCCTATTAAGTTTGACATCTGCCTTCCTTGAATAAAACCACATTGATCTTTATATATATACCTATAAATAAATTTGTTTAACCTCTTTGTCATTATTGCTGTCAATTCATTAAGTTAGTTTAAGTAAGTTAGCTCCTGGATTTTATTTGCTGCTATCTCTTTGTTTGATTTAGGTGGTTTCTTTTGGATGATTAGCCATACTTGACAAACAGAACAAATGGATGGGAGGCTAATTTGTATAGACACTTGTATATTAACCAATCAAATATGCCATCTCTTGATTTTCTTCCGCAAAACAGTGCTAAAAATAGATTATTTATAGGAAAGAGGAAACAGGTGAGTGGCAGGGATTCTTCTTGGCAAGGAGTGAAAGTAAGCAGTTCTCTCCCATCCACTGCTTCTCTACCCTTGCCAATTCTGTTCAGTTTAGAAGTGCAATGGAAAAACAGCAGCCAGATATCTAGAAATGCATGTGGACTGTGCAATCCTGGTCTTTTAAGAAAGAAAGAAAGAAAGAAAGAAAGAAAGAAAGAAAGAAAGAAAGAAACTATGATCACAGCTAGTTTACAGTTCAAACTTACAAAAATACAAATCCATAAGCTTGCAATGTAATAAAAAGGAAGGTTTCATTTCAGAGGAAAGCAGGGAAAACACAGAGCTATCCTGCATGTAAATCTCCCTCCTCTGACTTCCTAAAGCATTTTTCATGTGAGACTACACACTTTTGTTTCAGACAGTCTAATAACAGTATTTTCTCCCATATTTTCAATCACTGATATATAAGAAAAATGTTGAGCAATAATGAACAGAATGTTACCTGTCTTTATCCACAGTGACTGGCACAGGATATGACTGGTTGCTTCTATTTCCAGTGCCTAACTGGCCATAGGAATTGGCTCCCCAAGCAAACATTTGACCTTCATCTGTTAGCACTAATGTATGTGCATAGCCACAGACAACCTAGAAAAGAAAAGGAACTAAAATAGTTTGTGCCCAGGCCTTGACTCCCTGCCTAGTATCACTTGTCAGTGCCACTAGCAGACAGACACCCGTGGGTGAGGACAGGGATAGCTGGCTCTCTGCTTAAAAACATGAAGGCCCGGGGGGGGTGAGGAGAAAAAATTAAGAGGAAAGGGTAGAAGTCATTTTTTTCTGAAGTTTTTTTTTTTTAATGATGTATGGAATATTTTCTTTTTTGATTGATACATTTTTAAAAGAAAAATCTAGGTAAGAAAACAACTTCTACGTATCAAATCACTGAAATTCCTAGTCCCACCATTTGGGGACCCATGGTGGGAACCACTAGAAGTATTTGCCCTCAGCACCCTCTTACTAAGTAGCAACACTGGAACTCCCAGTCTGTGTTATGGCACTTGTCAGCTTTTTGGACTTCAAGGAGTTTTCTTTGCATTTAAGACTATGCACTTGTTTTAAAAGCAAGGCAGTGTTATTTTAACAGCAATGTGTTACTTTACATATGTATATGTTCTTAAGAGTTATCTCAGGAATGACAAAAATGACCAAAAATCCTCCAAATGATTTCCAAAGTGGTTGAAGTAATAGCACATATTGTATTTGCCAGCGTATAAGATGCAGCCATGTATAAGACACACCCCTTTTACACACTGGAAAATACCATCTCCTGAAGAATAAGACACCCTGGTGTATATGACATGCCTCATTTTCAAACAGTATTTTCGGGGGAAAAGTGAGTCTTATATGCCAGTAAATACTGTATGTATTATTTATTATACTAAAAAGTAACAGTGTTACATTTTCTATTTTTTACAAGTTACTTTTGAAATCTATTTTTAGGACAGCTAAAAATTTAGGTCAGCTGGAAATAATGTTTTCTTTATAGGTGTTAGTTTCACATTAGACTGTACAACTCACGAGAAAAAGACAGTATCACTTGATAAAATGGAAGGCAGCAGGAAAAGAGGAAGGCAGCATTATAGATAGAATGGCTCAGTTAAAGATGCCACTGCACTGAGTTTGCAAGATCTGAGGTGGGCTGATGATAACTGCGGCTCTCACAGGCCTTTCATGCATAAGCTGCCATAAATCAAAGTTGATCTGACAGCAAGTAGCAACAATTTTTTACAGAATCTTAGAACTGAAAGGGGCCACAAGGGACATCTAGTCCAACTGCCTGGCAGTAGGACTCCACAGCTAAAGCAACCCTTGACCCTTGTCTCTCAATATATCCATTTCTCAGACCCTCCTAACACTCTCCATGTGTTCTGAGCAATAAATTGAGAAGTCAGGAATAACCACCATCCCCATCACATGAGCCAGGTTCTTTTCTCCACCCCATCTACCACAACAAATTCTTTTTATCAAGATTTTTCAAATTTCTCTGAACTCACTTCACCCTATGCATGGCTAGGGACAGTTTGATCCGTGCTTTGAGAATGAGCTTGCTATTGGTGTACAGGATGAACTAGTTTATAAAATGTGTTTTCACAAAGGGCTGGAAGTGAAGACAAAGGAAACATACCCGTTGCACACGAATGCCTTGTAAAGCTGCTATTCTACACGGGGTTGGTTGATTTCCACTATTGCCCAATCCAAGCTGGCCATTACCATTGTAACCCCAAACATAAACCTCAGAAAAGAAGACAATTTCAGTTAGTGTTCAAGTCTAAGTGCAAAATAGGAGGAAAACAGGTGTGCAAAATTCACTGCAGTGTCTATAGAATAATATTATGAAATTAAAAAAAATCCTTTCAGTTGTGCTCTCCATTAAGATTAGATAAATGATGCCAACAATAATGTCATACTCCATGGAAACACTAGAAACATACCTACTACATAAATGTAGGATAATGAAATTGCCCACCTGGTCAGGGAAATCCCTGAGTGAGCCAGACTAAGAATGTGCTTGGGTAATGCTGGTCTCTTGGGTACTGTCAGCACTTCATTCCCCTCAGATCATAGGTGGAATTGTTGGATTGGAGAGGGAAAGGATGTTCAGTGATTTCTGCTGGATGAATAATTTCTCCTGCAATTGCACCTATAGCTGCCCGAGAAGCAGTCAGGTCAGCTGGTTTTATAATGTCATTGTTTTGGAATTCAGCTTATGAAAGTACTTATGCCTTGTAGATGAAAATTTGCCTGAAGAGTAATCCCCCATACTCCTCTTCCCATTGAATGCCTGTTTACCTACCCAAGAGAAGTTAAAGCCAACATTCTACTTGAATCAAGATTTTGGATAGCTAATGAATAGCTTTTTCTCATTTCCCAGCCCAACTCAAAATTTAGCTTTGATTCAATCTGTAGGTACCAATGATCAGCTGAGCAAAGCTGAGCTGAGAAGGGAAAGAAAGTGAAATAAGAGAACTGAGATCTACTGGAGGGCCCTTTCTCCATATCCTACCAGTAGGCAAAATAACATTGTGAGAGGACATAAAAGAGGGTCTTTTCTGCAGTGACACCCCAGTTGTGAAATTATCTTCTTCTGGATGCCCAACAGGTGCCAATATTAGACTTATTTCAGTGCCAAGTTAAAACCTGGCTTTTTATTAAAGCCTTTGGGCCAAAATGATTTTATCCAGGCTGCATATGTTTGATAGTTACATTATTCCAGATTGTTTTAGCTGGTCTTAAATTGTCTATTTTTAAATTGAAAAAGAAATATTTAACGTATTTTAATCTTTTAAACTTTTGTAATAATTTATTGTTTTAAGTTGATTTTTATTGTAAACTGCTCTGAGATCTTTGGATAAAAGATTGGACATAACTATTTTATTGAATAAATATCTTTTTAAAAGCAGAATTTTTGGTTTGGTAAATACCTTACTGAACGTGTTTTCTGATTCATTTATCTAGTATGTTAACAGTTACAGTACTTGAGGTCTGGCTCTGCCATCCACACCTGAGCTATTTTGTTTCCTTCCCCTTTTTCCTTTGCAACATCAAACACAACATTTCTCTGTTGGACATGGAATTTTGGAAGACCATCACATCTAAACACTACTGATCCAGGGCACAAAAAGGAAAAGTTTACATGTCAATTATTTATTTAATTTATATGCTGCTTTTCTCCCAACACTGAACCACAAGGAGACCCTCACCATGAATTAAAACAGGTACTTCTAAAAAAAAAACCCCTAACAATACAAACATCTGCCTCAAATATTAACATTGTCTATGGTAATATCTGAAGACAAGAAGAGAGGAAATTGTCAAAAAATTACTCTACAACATAACATAACACACCAGATTTTATAATACTGAAAAATAATCTTACCTCCCCATTATCTACTACTGCCATTGAACACATCTGGCCACAAGCAATGTTAACTGCTATCTTATTCTGTAGGCAGCTAGTAACTCTTCTAGGAATTGGCTGATTTGCTGTTGACCCAGATCCGACTTGCCCTGAATTATTATAGCCCCATGTATATACCTGTTAAGAAGAGACTGAAATTGGGTCACAATGTTATAATGCCAAATGCCAGCTTATGATACACTGTGCAAAAGTTTTGCATATGTCTACATTATTGTTTAAAGCTCCAAGCAACAAACACTTTAATTTTCCACCACCGTATTATTTTCATGGAAATTTTTCCATTTTTGTAAGTGTATTATATTATAAATTTAACCCAAACACATAATAAAATAACTATTAACCTAATTAATGAACACAATAAAAGTAATATTGGGCAAATGGAATGGATGCAATACTAGTAAAATCTAATATTAATGTTATAATTAGCTTTGACTGTCAGTAGGAAGCACATATATTACGTGCAAAGCACCTCACCCTGACAGAACTAATACAATTAACAGTTATCATTTTGTTCCCCTTAATACTGAAATTTAAATAGGGAATCTTCCCTGAAAAATCACAATTGATTAGATATAAAAAAGACAGTGCTGGGCATAATTTTTTGGATTCTGACAGGTAGTGAAAATGAAGTAGCACATAAAGAATTAACTGGAACCCTACAACTATGACATAACTTGCGTTGAAGAAACCAGGAGTAATGAACTTAATACCTCATAATTCCTAAGGTATGAATCATTTAGCCAAAAGCTATAAAGAAAATTCAGAAGAAAAAAGAGGAAGTGGTAACCTTTATTTTGGTAGCACAGGCAGAAGAATCTCAGATGGTAGATTTTGGATCACAGAACAGAGAATCTCCTACCAATGCACATTAAAACAGATGCAGAAAATAAGCTCTTTTTGTATATACCTACACATTTAATTGCTAAATAGTGTCTCCCAAGGTATGGAAAGATTTAATGTTCCCATTACAACAGATAAATCAAAAATTCCCCAAAGCATTTATTTTTATGGGGCTCCCTTACCTGCGGTCTCCCAATATGTTATTTTAACCAAATGCAACTGTGTCATGTCCTATACTTAAAATGGTGTCAATATGTATACAGATGCTCTAAGGCATCCTTATGCACACTGCCACCACTAGGTATTATAGAATATGAGCATTCACATTTTTTCTTTTACATGGAGGTCCTGGAACAGAACCCCCACATGTTAAAGATATTTTTTTCAACATTACATACTTCCATGGATAGCAAATATAGTCAAGCAAGGCTTAATTTCTTTTTGCAGAATTCATATATGATCACAATTTATTTATTCTGCATGGGAGCAGAATAGGGGTTATTACATCTATCTGAACATATATGACAGTAGTTCACCAACCACATAATGGCTTCTCCCTTATTATAAATATGCGTGAAGTCCATCAATAAATAGAAAGTGACCATTTCGCCATTTTACTATTCCTAGGTCCACTAATTTGAATTTGCAACACTAACTGAAATAACAAATCCCCTTATCTGACAGATGCTGGTGAAAATGATGTGATTTACAGTCCAGGCATAATTACTCAGAACTCAAAAATATGGGTGCAATGATTTTGCCTCATGCTGCAGGCACTCTTATCAAGAAATAAATTGATAACTGTGTAATTAAGAACTGTTTAATAAACTCTCACTGTAGTGCTGAGGAGCCTCCACTTGAAAATGTCAGTGTGTATGTGGCAAAGATGGAGAAAAGGGAAAGCAGAAAAGCCAATATTGTGCATAAACTATGTCATGCCGATTGTGTGGATCAAACACAGTGGGATACACAAAAACAAGACAATAAAAGGCAAAAATGCTGAACTCCTGAATGTGTAGATGGCTAATTCCAGTTTATTGCACTTTACAGTAGAAAGCAATGATTTTGTAAAGCTAGGAATCTTCTGTCTAGAAGCAATACGGGACAAGAATGTTGGTATTTAAGCTTTCTATCTCCTTATATCTTGCAAACTCAAGGCAGAAATTAAAACAAGAGATGTTAAATAAACTCAAGAGCACACAATCACCCTTGTTAAACCTTACAAAGGTTATATTTTTGTTTCCTAAATATGTTCAGGCTCTGGAAAAATGCTTGGGGACAACATTCTCTATGGACTCTTGGCATCTGAACTTAGCATGCACTGTATCATTCAGTGTAGCCAGGATGTTTGTAGAATGGATATGAGGAAAAGAAAGTTAACATTTACAAAAAGATTTAAAATGGATAGTGAGCTACTGAACCACTGTATACACGGAGTTACTAGTGACCATTTAAGTATTTATTAGCAAACAAGTTACATCCTAGTTTTATCTAATACAGAGTTTTTGGCCCTTCCTGTATTTGACGCGAAGTTCAAAAGCAACTTGCAAAAGATAATGACAGCTTTTCTCACCTCTCCATCAGATGTTAAGATCATAGAGTGATGGGAGCCACAGGCTACTTCAACCACTTTTTTGTTTACCAAGTTGGTGGAGATTTGGCAAGGCAGGAAACTATGATTTGTTGTTCCATTTCCCAGCTGACTGTAAGCATTATGGCCCCAGGTATATACTTCTCCTTCTGTAACATGAAGAAAGAATTTTAAAAGGGAGTAACAAACAACTAGCTACATTACACAGTTATGAATCATTTCCTAATGATAAAATTAGAGAAGTTACTTAGCAGTCCACATATTTTGCCCAAAAGAGTTTTTCTAAACTTTTTTCTTTTTTATGATTTAATGCTTACATAGATTACAACTGATTGTAACATTTCTACTCCATCATTTGCAAACATTAATGTATAAAAGAATGGTTCAAACCAGAGCTTTCCAAACTTTTCATGTTGGTGACACGCTTTTCAGACATGCATCATTTTGTGATACAGTAATTCAGTTTTACTAGCAAACCGGAGGTTAAACTGACTTATGTACTAATACAGACCATTTAACACTTGATTCTTGAGCACTTTCTTCTACAGCTGCTACATTTTGTTCATTGCAAATGTCATCTTCTCCAGCTTTTCATTTCCTAATCAGAAACTTATCCATTTGAGGGGTAATTCAACTGCAACGTAAGTAACTAAATAAGAAAATAACAGCACTCCACTCTCTCAGTGATAAAGTGAGAGAACAATCCCTTGTGGTACACACTTACAGAGCTCCCTGACCTTTTCACATTCACTTCCACTCTTTCCAACTGATCAGGCATGCGCAGTACCCAGAGGCCTATCTAGGGTGGGGAAAGGCAGTCCCCTCCTATCCGGTCCTGATCACTGCCGTCGCTCTTGCCAGGGTAAGGCCTCAATGAGAGTGACGGCAGGGAGAAAGGCAGCCCTCTCCCATCCGGTCCTGGCTGCCATTGCTCTTGCCCAGGGAAAGCCCCCAGTGAGAGTGACAACTGCAGGCCAGGTTTGGAGGGGAGTGTCTTTCTTGGCTGAGGCAGTAACACACCAACACACTACAGGCAATACACTAGTGTGTCATGACACTCCATTTGGGAAGCCCTGGTTCCAACACAGATACAGAGAAGGTGCACTATTAGCATTGCAAATATTTTGTCAGTCTTAAAAGGAAACAGAAAGTTATGTGACCCTTTTCTCTTTGGGGAAAAAATACTAATATGTTTACTCTTATCAGGCAATCTAGGACACAGTATTCAACCTTTGTGAAGCTTTCTCCTGCAAAGAGAGTAATACATCCCAAAAGTTCTAAAGCCAATCCTTTAGGTTTTATGTTGTCACCTCCCATTTCTATTAAAAAGCAAACAAAACAAACAACCATTTCAATCTTGCTGTTTCTTAGCCATACTTGTTCTGAGATACAGTACACCCACCTTACCACCCATGCTTGCAGTTCTGAATCCATAAGAATAGGCCTGCTGAGACTCCTTCCACATCAAAGGAGGATCCGTTTGGGGCAGGAGGTACAAGGCTTGTCAACTCCATTTAGCTCTGAAGAAATCAGTCACTCATATTTCAGTTACCCTCCCCCAAGGGATTTCTGAGCAGCTATCAGGAGAAAAATTGTTCCACATTTTTTTTTGGAATGCACTGTAATTTCCCCCTCACACTATTAAAATGTAAAGTCTCTCAGATAAAACATAACACACACAAATTCCCCTGTGTACGCCAACATTAAAACACCTGAAATTTCACTCACTGATTCCCACAGGACCATATTCAAAAGGAAGCGGTGCTTTTACCAGCAAAGTGAATTCTGAAATAATGGAACTTTTAACGGACATAACTGAATCAACACATAGAGTATGTTGCAGTACTTTTTTTTTCTGGCTCTTTCTACAGAGGGAGAAGAGGCTCTCTAGTGTCTTTAAGGCAAGTTTTGTCACCCAGCTTCAGCTACTGCTGCCTTCGTAGCTATTTTCTTGTCCTGTAGCCTTCCAACTGCATCTTGGCAGACTCAGGTCCAAGTACTACCTCCCAACACCCAACTGTGTCACCTCTGGGGGTTGGGGGTATATAATCAGTCCAGAACTGTTCCAACATCTTCTGCAAGGAAAATCCAGGAAGTGCTATTTTAACAGTGATAAAATGTAGATCCCCCCTAAAATTAAAAACTAAATCTCACTGTCAAGCATTAGACCAATGTATAACCACATTTAGAGGCACACAACTTACCAGCAGTTGCTGCAACAACATGGGGTCCACTTCCATAGCTGAGGCAAGTTATTTTTTTGCCACATAAAATATCTAATCTTCGGGGTTCAATGCTGCTTTGTGTGTCACCGATTCCCAAACACCCACTGCAGTTAGTACCAAGGGCAAAAACCTGTCACACATTGACACCATCAGTAAGAATTTTTAATTTATATTAGCATTTAATTTTGGACACATAAAAGTTACCACTAACTCCATTTATAATAATTTCACAAGTAAAGATGGTTGACAATTTGCCATCATAACTCTATCCTATATATATTCTGCACTACAGAAAAAGAAACTCAGCATAAAGAAAAGTTGAATTTGGCACCAAGTAAAACTGTTCAAATTAAGCACCTTTACTCAGTATCACTTATTCTCATGTACTGTGTTCTTCTGCTATCTTCTACTAAGAGTCAAAAACTAGAAACTATGCAGACGCTGAAGTCTCATATACTCGAAAGCCTGAAATAAAACTGTGCACATGCAAAAATTCTCAGGACACTAAATTTCACACTTGCAGATAATTATGGAATAACCACAGTCTGATAAATGAAATACAAACAAACTACATTTCACAATCATGTCTCCAGAAATTACCTCATCATTTCCAGTAACATAAACTACTTCATTGCCTGCACTGCCGAATATGCATGCCTGACGAATTGACTTCAGCTCTTCTGGTGAGCGGAGAGCAAATATTGGCCATTTCCCAACATCCAGCATCTTCTGTTCAGTACAATGGTATATCACACAGCTTGTCTAAAGATAGATAAACAGTATTTTTTGGAAAAGAAAACATTAAAAATATGTTTCACATCACTTTGCAGATGAGTTCACTGTTTACATGCACTGATCTCAATCAGGTTTGAAGATGGCGATTGCAAACTCTAGTCTCCCCCTCCTTCCATGATCCTGAAGCAGCTGAAACTGCTGTTTCCATGCCATTACTGACATTTTGCCTCACTCATCAATCCATGCTCTCACACTGCTTTGCCAAAGTATCTTTTCCCAAACAGACTCATCAATACAAGGAAAATTTTCTTTTCTAGAAGCAAGAACACTATCCAATTCTGTTGTCTGCTGCAGGATGTTCTTGTGCAAAGTGAAATTGGGCTGTCAAATGAAGCTAAGCTGTGCTTGGGGAATGAGACAGGGCTTACTTCAGATTGGTATGGTAGCTCCCCAATCTGATAAAGCACTCTGTCTTTTCCAAACAGCTCTGCCTCCTCACTTATATCATTACTTTTATGTAAAAGAGTGAAGCCTCTCAATGGTAGTGTGTTTTCTGTGTGTCTTTAAATACTATATACCATGCAGCCTCTCTCCAGGCTTACCCTGAGAGTTCAACCATTCCCACACAGTCACCTCCCTTGCTGATTGAGGGACTATAATCCAAAACTCTCTCTGGCAAGAACCTCTCACTGAAGGACTGCAAAAGACAATCAGTGTTTCCCTTTACATATCTTGTCTTCTTAGCCACCAACCCTTCCCTCACAGTACCGGGCTGGGTTTCTTTCCTGAGGTTGCCTGGCAACCTGTTCCTAGGCTGCTCTGGCACCATGGATAGCCACATGCCAAGAACTTCATCACAGGGAATTAGACCCCAAAGACTAAAACTAAATTGATGTGATCTTGGAATTGCCTTACCTGTCTTCAAATGCACTCTGGTGAATTTCATTCACAAATGATCTGAGTGAAAAACAGTCTGGGAGGAGAGGATATTATGCATGTCCACATACTACCATGTCACTGTATTAACTGCTTTAAGATGTACTGTTTTGCAGGTAATATAGATCCTTTTTTTCTGTTAGAGAGACAAGAGGCCAAGAAATATTTTAGTGGCTTAGCAGAGACTGTGAGTGTTACATTGCAGAACCACCTGAGGGCCTGTGGAAATGAGAACCAAATGCAATTATTAAGCGTGCATCCCTATCGGTCCGAAAAAAAGCTCTCAGAGCAGATGAAAGCTGAAAGAAAAACATGACAATACACTCCCAAGATACCTGCAAAAGCAAGAATGTTCCTCTTTCGGAGGACCCAAGAGTCTTTTCCTCCCTCATTGGATCTTGAACCCAAGTATCAGTGAGAGCTGTGTCTCTCCTCTAAACCCTTCCTGCTTAAGAACTATGTAGAGTTTGCTCCACTACTGGCTTGGGAAATTCCATGTAATTGTTTACTCATAAATGGAGCAAACACTTGAGAATTTCTCTCTGAGAGGTGCCTGGTGAATAATGTTGGGTTTAAAAACCTGTTTACTATTATGTAGTACAGTGAGATATTAAAATCTTCACGGAGAATGTAAAAATATATTGCCTTGAACTTCTACTACGGAGTAAGCATCCCACATTAAATCTCAATCAGTTTTTTAAAAAAATAACTATTTTAAGAGCCACCTGTCTGTAAAGAAAGTTTCTCCAGCTAGTTTATGCTTCTGAACCCTCTTTCATACTCATAAGACACTGCTGTTCAGCCTGAAATGTAAAGCTTCTATAATTCTTACAATTAAATTGCTTTTCAAAGTGACACAATAAGGGAAAAAGAACTTCAAAAATTTCTTGTCTTACCTGGGGAACAGAAGAAGTTTCTTCTTGTCCTTTTATTCTGTTCAAACATCTTCAGAAACTGTCTTTGTCTTTGACTGTCTTCAAAGATTTTCCAAAGGGAATGAGTACCTGCCACAGAAATGAGTAAAAACAAGTCCACCTCAGCCTTGAAATATTCACATAATAAATTAAAAGCTATATATTTAGCTGATACCATCTGCTGCCAGGTACAGGCAGAACAACATACAGCATTTAAGAGTGTATCTGCTGTCCTGGGCAGAAGATTTAATGCATTTGCTTAAATCCTACAGAGAAACCACAAACAAACTGTTGTCATTGGCAGAAGACTTAGTGAATCTGCTAAAACTCTGCAGAGAATTAAGTGCTGTTGAGATTCACATTCCAAGAGTTCCTTCAGCAAAAGAGGTGAAAATTGAAAAGATACAGTCTGTACTCCAGTTACGACATTTTAATGCATAAAGCTAACATCTGAAAGGGTTTGCATAGGACGGAGCCATTTTAAAAAATGTCTATCCACGGTTTTGGTATTTCAGAAAAAAATATGGAAAGGATGGGGCTTCTCAGTTATTGCTGGTCCCCACCCAGTCCCTTCATCTTGTCCGGATCATAATCTTGCATATTAAACAAAATTTAAAGTGCGTGCTTGTCTCCCATTCATCCCACTCTTCCCTTCCAGTTTTTTAGTAGTTTCTGTTTCATATGCACTGGGCTTCTGGGGAGTTTTTTTACAGAGGCTGATGATAGTGCGAGGCTACCTGAATGAGGAGCATCCAAATGGCACCACAGTCATTTAATCAAGGAGACTGCCTCAGAGGCAGCTGTTGTGGGAATCAGGGCTGTTCAGATCTATCTGCCTTTCTCTCCTTTTGTGTCATGCCCTTTTAATTTTAATCCAATTGCAAAATGGATTGTCATATTCTGTGTTAACTAAATAAGGGAATGAATGCCTCCACGTTTTCATCCAGTTACTAAGGTCATACTGGAGGCTGTCCTCTGGATCTGAGTATCAGAGAAAGTGCCTTCTCAGTAGTGGTTACCTGTCTAAAGAATGCCCTCGCAAAAGAGATCTGTCTGGCTTCCTTCTTAGTAGCATTTAGATGCTAGTGGGAGAAGGGTTCTGGACCTCAAAAAAGGGCAACCCTAATGCCAAGGTAAGACTTTCCTCCTTGTACATACTCAGTCTTCCATATTTAAATCATTTTGGTAGATTTATCTACTTTGGTCTTTAATACATGATTTTATTGGTAGTTACTGTTTTTCATACTTATAGAACATCATGGAGCATACTGCAGCAGCCAAAATTTAAGGTCAGAAATTAACATTAACACTGGTTGACAACCCTTCCTAACATAGCTGATTGTTATACACACATTTGGAATCTCTACTAGTGAATTATAAATAAATTGATGATCCTTCCATTGTGGTAGAGTTAGCCACTCAGCTGCAAGCAGAACTGCAATCCTGCTTTTGTATCTGTAGCCTGGTAGCTGTTCCTGCTTTTCACAGCCCAATATTTTTTGGGGGGTGTGTGTGGGATTAACTCATGGCCTAGGGGAAAAAATAAAAGAGTTAAATATATCATCCCTACTCAACGTGATCGTGATCCTAATGGGAGTGTGGGACTGATGCAGCCCAAGACAGAAAATACCTTCAATGGGCATATACTTGTTTGTTAATAGTTTCCTGTTTCTGAATGGCTTCCAGTAACACTGAGTTGTAAATGGCTGCTGAATTCAGTAAGACCCATAAGAGGAATAATGGCTCTCTTAAGGGGGGTTCTCTGTTTCTATCGCCAGGCAGCAGAAATACAAGCTTCTTTCTACCTCTGACTTTAATAATAAGGCTTCTAGCCTTCCCCTGAAGCGGGAGCCGCCGTCCCTCAGGCAGGGTGAGGCAGCTGCCTCAGGGGCTCTCCCTCATTTGTGCTGTGTGTTCTGCACCAGGATGTCACACCCTTTTCCACCCCTACCCTGAACAATCTTCTGAGATATTAACTCTGGTGAATGATAGGAGAAGATGACATCACTCTACAAAGGTGGAGATCTTGTATGCTTGCAGAATATGGCAACCAGTACTAGCTACCATCAATAATAAAAACAGATTTAAACTACAGGGATCACTGGTCTCCTTACCATATAATTTCCAGCCCTTTCTGGACTGAAAGGACAAACATCTCTATTCAGTAGAAAGTCCTGAAATTATAAAGAGAGACACTGTCAAACTCTGGGGAGAGAAGCATCATTCAGTTATTAAATTTACTGCTAACATTCAGTTTCAGAGTCGGACATTTACAAATCAAAAGCTGGAAAAAGTTGCTCTTCTGGACTACTTGGAGAAACTTCACCCGCCTCATCAGATTTCAAAGCACATTTGGTTCCACAAAAATTGATGTTGCAGGTATACTGTACACCACTTCATCTTCTTAGAAAGAAATAGTGTTCATTGCACCAAAATGTCTGGGTGATGCTTTCTTGTGACACATGATATCCAATTTTGATTTCTTTCTGGGTGGAGGTACTGCAGTGCATTAACTGCATATCAGGAAAAACTGCTGATATTTGTAGACATGATGTGCTTTTAGACTGTATTCTTATTAGACGGACTTAGTTGACCTGATGGTCAACATTTGCTGTGTAATCTTGGTGTAGCTTACAGTCCAAGTTCAGAAAGAACAATATTCATCATCTTTTGTCCAACAGTGAAAATGTTTACTTTAGCCATGCAGGAATGTGTATTATAGGGAATCAAACTCCAAGCAATTTTTAAAGATGCGTGGTCAGCTTATTTTAATGTATTTGCCTAATCCACAAATATGTCCTATGTATCCTCCTCACCTCTTCGCTCTGCATATGCCTCCTCTTCCTAACTCAGAATTACATTTCATGGTTTAGAGAAGCATTCTTTAATCCAGCAGTTTCTAAATGTGCTGCTACATTCTAAATCCTGCCATCTCCAGCCACCAGATAGAGGGATTTGTAGTGCGGAAAGAGCCAGACTGGGGAAGGCAACTCAAATATGACAAAAAGAATACTTTTGAAAGAGGCAATAACAAGAATTTCAGCTAGGAGGCAAGGGTGCCAACAAAACAAATTCTCTGTAAATTCCAGAGTGCCTTTAAAAATTCTTTAAGACTAATTAACTATCAATTAATGCAACAAATTAAACTTCTGCTATCCCTTCACCAGGAACAATGACAATTTTTCTCCTTTCTAACTATTGTTAGAAAGGTTTTTTTTAAACCCAAAGCTGGCAGAAGTAGAACAATCTTCAGATTATCACATCACTCAGCCTTGAGGCTCCACAAGGATAGAGATAGGATATGAAGAGGAAATGGGCAGAAATTGCTAGGAATCCTCTTGGCACTAATACCAAGTAAGCATCTTTTTTAATATAAAGTGAAGCCTCTGTCTTTTAACCCCAAAAATATAATATAATATAAAAATATAAGATAAAGTGAAGCCTCTGTCTTTTAACCCCAAAAATTCTATTTCAGATACTCCCAAACATTTATGAAACACTGTATCACTGTAACACTTGGAGGAAAACATACACAGTGAAACATCAATTTATATATTAAAGAAAAAGCAAAATTACCGAGCAAACCATTTCTGGAGGTGGTGGAACTGAACGTCCCACAGAGATTCTTGAAAATGCACAGAAAACATCTGAAGACTATTTCCAAGAGCAATATACAGGGAAGGCGAAACTGAAATGCAGCGTGATATGATTGCTTTTGCAATACCCGTATTTGCTGGCATATAAGCTGCACCTGTGCATTTATACGCTGGCAAATACTATTTACTGTGTACAAGACGCGCCTCATTTTCAACCAGTATTTTCCGGGAAGAAAAAGTGAGCAAACACAGTGGGCTGGCTGGGCCTGCGGCGTCTTTCCTCCGAGGGTTCCTGGGCGGGGGGGCCGGGGCTCCAGCGCAGGGGGCCCGGGCTGAGAGAGCGTCCACACCGGTGCGCGCCAGGGAACCAGAGGCCCCAGAGGTGACTCCGCCTCGGGCTGGAGGGGGGCAGCGTGGGCGGGAGCCGGCGGCGTCCCCAGGGGCCTCCCCCGGGCAGCAGCACCGCCGGCACGGCGACACCCACGGGGCCCACCTGCAAAGGAAAATGGCCACTCCGAGACGGCGGGAGAAGGGCCGCCCGGAGCCTCCCCAGAGCGGACCCGGCGGACGCGACCCTCCCCTCCCCGCCTCCCTCTTTCTGACAGAAGATGGTGGTCCAGCTCTGCCGCCCCCTCAGGCGCCGGCGCCCTCCTTACCCCGCCTTCGCCGGCCGCTCGGCCTCGTCCCCAACATCGCGGGGGGCTTCTCTCCCTCCGGCCATGCGCCCCCAGGGCCGAATTCGGGCAAAGCTCACCTTCTTCTTCCTCCGCCGCTGCCCAGGGAAGAGGAGGAGGAGGAGGAGGAGGCCGCCGGAGGAGGGGCGGAGACGTCGCGCTGACACCGCCTCGGCCGCCCAGGAGAGGGGGAGGAGCGAGGCCTGGAGAAGAGGCGCCCGCCCCGCCCCCCCTCCCCTCCTCCTCGGACAAGACTCGGCGTCCCCTCTGGGCCGGCCGCCATTTTCTGGAGGCCTCCGCGCAGCGGTTTTAGTCGTGCGCCCGGGCCCAGAGCCCAGGGGGCCCACGGACCGGGTCAGGCGGAGCGCAGCCCGCAGGGGTGCCGCCAGAGAGGGAACCGGCGAGGGCCCCCGTGGCGAAGGAGGGGGCCCTCCAGCAGGTGCCGCCCCTCCCACGGCCAGGTCGCAGCCCCTGCTGAAGCGGGAGCCGCCGTCCCTCAGGCAGGGCGAGGCAGCCGCCTCGGGGGCTCCGTGAGGAGCGGCCGTTCCCCCCCCGTTCGCCTTCCCACCCGCGTCTCTTCGGCCGGCCTCGCACCCTCTTCCGCTCCCGCGTTTCCGCCCCAAGGCAGCCTCAGGGGGGCGCTGCCACTGCTCGGGGGGGCGAGAAGGAGGACGCGGCAGCGGAGGCTCTCCCGCCCTCCTGAGGGAGCCGGGGGGCCACGCTCACCCCCCACCCCCCTTATCGCTGCTTCGTCCTCCGTTTCCACAGGGCCCGACGCGCCGCTGGCTGGTCGGCATCCCCCGGTGTCGGGAAGGAGCGCTCTCTGTCAGGCCAGCCCCCCTGCGCTGGAGCCCCAGCCCCGAGCGCCCGGCCTTTGTTTCACGGGAGGCCCCCCCACATTTTCCGACTCTAGCCAGGGTGATCAGGAGCCAGGAGGAGAGGCAAAGTACAGTCGCACCTCGAGCCACAGGTTTTGGCGTCCCTGTTAATAAAACTGGATTAAAGTCAAAAGCGTGTCCCAGAAGAGCGTGTTTACTGCGCCTGCAGCTTGGGCCTTTCCGCACTACACTCTTATAGTGCTGCTATTCCACTTTGAACATCCTGTGGAATTCGGGGGTTTGTAGTTTACTGAGGCCCAAGAACTCCCTGGCTGAGAATTCTAAAGGCCCGTCCCTAAACTGCAAACCCCAGGATTCCATTGGATGTTGAAAGTGGAATAAGAGCACTAGAACAGTCTAGTGTGGAAAGACCCTTAGTCTGGTAATGCCACAGGCAAGCGGGGACGTGAGGAGCGGGCTTGGGCTCCTCCGAATAGCCAGCCGCGGTTTTAATGTGCCAGGCAGGTTGGAGGAGCTTTGTTTTCTTGGGTGTTCACTCTTGAGCATGATGTTAGAATAATATTTAATTATTTATTTATATGCTGCCTTTTCGCTCAGAGTGGGACCCAAGGCAGCTTTCAAATTTTTTTAAAAAAAATTAAAAACAAAACAAACATTTAAAGCATAAAATTATAAAAACTTGCAACACTTTTTTTTAAAAAAAAGCTTAATAAATAAGTAAAAGGCTCCCTTGCTGACTCATTAAAGCCCGCTTGAACAGAAATGTCTTTGCCTGCTGGGGAAAGGAAAGCAAGGAGGGGGCCAGCCTAGCTTCTTGCAGGAGGAAGTTCCACAGGGCGGGAGCAGCCACGGGGAAGGCCCTCTCTTGTGTCCCGGCCAAGTGAGCCTGGGAGGGTAGGGGGACCAAGAGAAAGTCCTCCCCTGCGCATCGTAAAACTTTGGCTGGTTCATATAGGGAGATACAGGCCCTTTTCACACGCGGGAAGCCAAAACGGGGCGGCGCACATAGGGGCGGAGATTACCTGCGTGCGGTTTTCTCCGCCTCTGCTCCGTCCCTGCAGGGAGCGCGGCTCCGCCACTCCACACACCGCCGAATTTCGGCGGCGTTCGGCGGCGCCCAAAATGGCGGCTGGCGGCTTCCGGCGGCGCCCCACCAATCAGGGCAGTGTGCCAGCCGGAAGCCCGCCCCCAGGCAGATCTGCAGAGACGCACTAATGCGTCTCTGCAGATTCACACTGGGAGCAGCTGCAGATTAGTGCGGGCGAGTTTCATAAAAACCACCTGGGAAGGTGTTTTTTAAAAAACTCGCAGCGCCACCCTTGCGGCGGCACTCGAGCGGCACTCGAGCGGTTGGAGGGGTGGAGCCTCATCTTTTCCAACCGCACTAGATCGCCTGGCGGTGTGAACGACCTCCATCTCCCATCGTCTGGAGGCGGAGTTTTACCCCCGTGTGGAAATGGCCACAGTCTTTCATATAGTCCAGACCTAAGCTGTATAGCACTTTATAGGTCATAACCAGCACTTTGAATTGTTCCCAGAAACAGGAGTAACCAGCGAAGCTATTTTAACAAGGGAGTTATGTGCTCTGTGTAAGTAGCCCCAGTCAGCATACTGGCTGCCGTGTTGTGAACCTGCTGAAGTTTCCCAACACTTTCTGAAGGCAGCCCCACATAGAGTATATTACAGTAGTCCAGCCGAGATGTAATGAAGGCATATGTAGCCAGATCTGATGTTTCAAGGAATGGGCACGGCTGGTGTGCAAGTTTTAACTGTGCAAATGCACTCCTGGCCACTGCTGAAACCTGGGCATCGAGGCGCAGAGTTGAGTCCAGAACACCAAGGCTGTGAGCCTGAGATTTCAGGGGGAATGTAACCCCATCCAGCACAGGTAAAGTCCCTATTCCCTGATCTGCCTTTCGACTGACCAGGAGCACCCATCTTATCTGGATTGAATCTCTGTCTGCCCTCATCCAGTCCATTACTGACAACACACACAGGTTCAGTACCAGCTACCTTGGAATCAGATGGAAAGGAGAGGTCAACTTGGGTGTCATCAGCATGTTGGTGACACTGAACCCCAAAACTCCAGATGACCACTCCCAGCTGTTTCATGTAGATGTTAAACATAATGGGGGACAACGCAGAACTCTGAGGGATCCCACAGGCCAATGGCCAGGGGGTTGAACATGAGTCCCATAGCACTACCTTTTGAGTTCTCAAATGACTGGAACTACTGCATAACAGTGCCCCCAAGTCCCATCCCAGAGAGTTGGCCCAGAAGGATACCATGGGCAATGGTGTCAAAAGCCACAGACAGGTCCAGCAAAACCAACACAGACACACTCACCCTGTCTGGTTCCTTGCATAGGTCATCTACCAAGGTGAACAAAGCTGTCTCTGTCCCATAACCAGGCCTAAAGCTGGACTGAAATGGATCTAGATAATCAATTTCATCCAGGAACCGCTGGAGCTGGGAGGCTACCACATGCTCCAGAACCTTGCCCAAAAATGGAATATTGGAGACTGGTAAGGGCCTCACCCACGGCCTCTTTCATGCTGAAAACCTTCCTTGATGCAGTGAGGCATTCACCACTCCCCTTACCCACTCAGCCAGTCTCCCTCTAGCTGCTTTCGGAAGCCAGGAGGGGCAAGGGTCCAGTACACATGTGGTGGCTCTCACCTCTTCAAGGATCCTGTCCACATCCTCTGGCTATACAAATTGAAATGAATCCAATCATACAGGACATGCAGGTGCCAATATAACATCAACTGGACCTGTCTCAACTACAGCATTCAAGTCAGAGCGAGACTGAGCGATTTTGTCTGCAAAGTGTCTCACAAATGCAGCATAGCGAACTGTAGAGTGGTCTTTATTTCCTTCTTGTGGGGCAGAATGTAAAAGGCTCCTGACCAGTTCCAACAGATGGCACTGTGCAGATGTAATGGTGACAGAGAAATATAATTTCTTTGCTGCCACCGTTGCCATGGCACAGGCCTCCCAATGGTCTCTAGACCATGTCTGGTCAGACTCACTCCAAGTTTTCTGCCAATGTAGCTTTAGTCTCCATCCTATTAATTCCATCACCATCAGCTCTCTAGAGAGAACAAATTAATAGATGAAGGCAGGAATGCATGTACAAATATCTGTGTCATAGCGAAAGCTTCCTTCCTCAAACACACATCATGCTTATATCATTTTATTAGCTTCCTTTTTAAAAACAAGAACATAGAGACCTTCAGAGGCTATGATATCTTTCTATAGGCAGCCCCCGAGCACCCATTTGGCATTTATTTACAACTATAACACACAGCAAGACATTTTGGTTTTTTTAAATTATTATTATTGACGTTGCATAGGAACACACATCCAGCCAGATTTTTCTGAAGAAGAATTTGAACAGGCAGCAGAATAAGGCTGTCTGTAAGCAGCAAATATAGATAGGATATTGCACTGTTATCACTGACGAGGCCCTACAGCTATTAAACAAAAAATGCAGCTGCTTCATTTTATCTAAATGTTACCCACTAGAGCTGGTAAGGCTTAAGGCTGGGATTGCTGTCGACAGAGCTGAGGGACCAATTCAGTCTTGTTCTCTGCTCTTCTCTAAACGACTTAAGCAAATGCATTATGTGAACTTACACTTGTCTGTTCCAGAAGAGGAACCCACTGCCCTGAAAAGGCATATTGTGCCAGCAGAGTGTGTGTGTGTGTGTGAGTGAAAGGACTGAGACCTTGATAGATCACACAACCCGAAGCAGCCACTTTAAAAATTCAGAAAGAGCAGCAGAGAGACACCTGGTGCTTTGCTGCAGCATCTCCTTTCTGAACTTGATAAGCTGGCTGCTGGCCACGCTCACCCTCCACAGCCTCCCCAACCGCTTCCTACTGCCTTCATTTTCTGTCTTTCCTTCAGTCTGGCTCTCACTTTGTTTCTCTCGCCATTCTGTTTCTCTCACTCCCTCACACCACTTTCTCAGTCTTTCCTGTTCACACCTCCACTTGCTCTGTTTCTGTCTTTTTTTTTTTATCCCGCCTCTCCATATGGATCGAGGCGGCGAACAACTTACAAATAGCATGTATTTCAAAACATTTCTATACATGCCCCCAACAAGCTGGGTACTCATTTTACCGACCTACGAAAGGATGGAAGGCTGAGTCAACCTTGGAGCCGGGCAGGATCGAACTCACAACCTTGTGGCTTGCAGTACTGGCATTTAACCACTGCACCACCACAGCTCCTGTCTCACACTCACACTTGTTCTCTCTCTCCCTCTCTCTCTCCCTCTCTCTCTCTCTCCCCCTCCCTCCCTCCCTCCCTCTCTCTCCCTCTCCCCTCTCTCTCCCCTCTCTCTCCCTCTCTCTCTCTCCCCCTCCCTCCCTCTCTCTCTCTCTCCTTCATTCCTGCACACAGCTTATTTTTCTCCTGCATTCTGTCTCCTTAATTTCTCTGTTCTTCACTTAATCCAGTCTCCCTCCCACTTGGTCACTCCATCATTATTTTTGTTCCTTTGCTCAAGTCTTTCTCACTTCTTCAGTTACTGTACTGAGTCACTCTCTACTCCCACTTCACTTGGGAGTAAGTGCACAGTGTCTGATCTGGGTCAGAACTACCCGTCACTACCCAGAACTATTGTTAAGATCAATATTGACAGGTAGGTCATTCTTAGTTTTACCTACTTGCAGGTACATTTTACAAAACAGTTAAAACACACAATTAAAATAACAATAACTACAACTGAAGCAGACAATAATCTATCACAAAAGCAATGACAAAATAATGTGTAAATAAAAAAAAAGAGACATAAAAATTTTATTAAGCACAATGGAATGTCAAGCAAAGGAAAAATATGTAAGAACCTGTGAAGTGAACACAAAGGTGCCTATACCATTTCCTAATACATCCACCCCTCCATTAGATTACTTTAAAAGCTGTTGGAATATTTGAGTATACAGGATTGCACACATGATGTTCTCAAAATAAAATCCAAAACATATATATCTACTACATCTGAGGTGTAAAGACTCTCCTGATTCAATACTTGGACCTAGGAGTGTATAGAGAGGTGGTCACATTTGCTGATGACAGTAAATGTGTGTGTGGGGGGGTACATGTTGCATGCCTGCTGCCTTCAGGTTGCCTGTAAACTCTTGGTGACTTCCTGAATTTCACAGGGTTTTCTTAGGCAAGGAATACTCAGAAGTGTGTTTTCCAGTTCTTTCCTTTGAAATATATCCTAAAGTACCAGGTGTTCATTGGTGGTCTCCCAGCCACCTGTTAACCCCACTTAACTTCAAAGATTGTAATCGTACAGGATCTGGTGCCTTCAGGGTATTTAGACTTAAATGTAGTGTAGCTTGAACAAAAAGAGATTGTAAAAATCTCCAAAGGCATCTCTCTAAACTGGGGAAAAGGTCTTGAAAGTGGAAAATGAAAAGTAATGAGAATCAATTATAAAGAGATGCTTTGTTGCCGTGTGCCTTCAAGTTGTTTCCAGAGCATGGTGACCGTAAGGCAAATCTATCACAGGGTTTTCTTGGCAAGAGTTGTTTAGAGGGAGTTTGCCCTTGCCTTCCTCTGAGGCTGAGAGAGTGTGACTTGCCCAAGTGTACCTAGTGGGTTTCCATGACTGAGGGGGGATTTGGACCTTGGTCTCCAGGGCTGTAGCACAATGCTCAAACCATCACACCATGCTGGCTATAAAAGTTTTACTCCCTTTGTTCTCAGGGGCTGTTGGTTTGTTCTTTCAAGCTCTTCTGCTGCTCATACGCATGAGGAAGACTGGCAGAGGCTGATATCAAAATGGTCAGACTTTTCTTTCCTTAGCCATAGAAAAACCTGAGAACAGAAGATCTACTTTTCTGTAAGTTGGAGAGGGACAATTTTAGTTAGAGAGTATCAGGGATTGTTATTTTTGTTTCCCTAGCTGGTTGTCAGTTCCAAGGTGTCTTTGGAATATAGCCTGTTTCTGTAACTTTCTAAGCTATGCCTGGAGAAGCCTGCTCTAACATATGCTATCCAGAAACTTGATGCGAGCTTTCTTACTTAAAATAAACTCTCTGTTAAGCCTCAGAGTACTTTTGGCTACATGGTACACACTTATGTTCCTTTCTTTTCCAGTGGGAGGGAAGGAAAAAGTGGTTTTACTTTGGGTTACCTGTATTTCTGCCTTCCACTGGGAAAGGTGGAGAAGAAGATACTGGGGAGCATGTGGTAGGAGGGAGGAGTTCCCCTCTGACTAGCCCTCTCTTCTTTGCCCAAGGGCTTAGGATAGAGGAAAAGCTATGATGTGCCACACTTCCCCTACACAAATCCACAATCCATGATTAGAATACTGTGTACAGTTCTGGTCACTGCACTTTGGATGTTACGGAGAGAGAGAATGTGCAGAAAAGGGCAGCCACAATTACCAAAGCACTGAAGAAGCTCAGATATGTGGACAAATTGCAATGTTTAGGATTATTTAGCTTAGGAAAAAGGCAAGTAAAGGGAGGCAGGGTACATAAAACTATGCATTCCTTTTAATCCTAGAATCCAAGATCACCCGCTGAAACAGAATGGTATGAGATTCTGGACAAAGAAAAGTATAGAACATAGTTAAACAGCATAATTGAAGTGTGCAGTTCACTGCCACAATATGCATGGCAAGGGGCTGGATACATTCACATCACATCAGCCTATAGACCACTACTAGTCAGGATGGCTGTATGTGCCACCTTAGTATCAGAGGCAGAGGCAGTTGCTGGAGTGCTCCAGACAGAGGGTGCAGGTGCATTCATGGTTTGCTGGAAGGTTTTCCACAGACATCCTGTTTGCCCCATGTGTGAACAGAACGTTGGGCTAGGTTGTTCTCAGTCGAAACCAGCATGGTTCTTTTTATGCTCCTACATCACCTCAAAGGTTGAAGAATTAGAATATGTCAGTGAGGTTTTACAATAGCAATTAAAGCTAAAAAGAAAAATTGAGACTATAGAAAAATAAAGCTTATGCGCAAGCAAATCCACAAAAGTGTGGACCTCTTCCCGATCTAGGCAACAAGCAGAAAAACAGGGACTTCCATCTTCTTTCTGGGAAAAGTCTCATACATCCTAACTAAAAACAAAAGCAAATCCATAAGGAGACCAAAAAAGAAAAAAGCATACCTTTACATTTGGGTTATTTGTTCATATAGAGCTTCTATACCAGTGGTTCTCATTCTAGGGTCCATAGACCCCTCACAGGGGGTCCATAAAGCCCTTCTGCTGGACACTAGAATGCAGCAGTGGGAGTGGGGGGGTTGCAGTGTCAAAGCTGCCCCCTTGTTTGCAAGTGAGGGAGCAGTTTGGGCACATGAACATGGCTGTTGCTATGTCCCTTGTGCCAGGGACGAGACAGGAGGGGGTGGGGGCACCAAGGGACGTGGCCACACTGCTCCCTCATTTGCAAATGAGGAAGCAGTTTCAGCACCTGTGCCCCTCCCACTGCTGCATCCCTGGTGAAAAGGACACAGCGGCAGGCATGTGCACACACCCAAACTATGACTCTGGGGATGAGGGTTTGAGTTCCCACTTGGCCATGGAAACCTACTGGGTGACCTTAGGCAAGTCACGTTCTCTCAGCCTCAGAGAAAGGCAAAGGCAACAAATCTTGCCAAGAAAACCTCCATAAGAAAACCACCATAAGTCAGTTTTCAAAGGGGAGAGACATAATGGCTAGAAAGAACCTTCCCCTGTCAGAAGCACTTATGTTATTCTGTGTCTTCAAGTCACTTCTGACTTATGGCAACCCTAAGATGAACCTATCACAGACTGGTGTGTGTGTTTTTTTGTTTTGTTTTTTGCAAGATTTGTTCAGAGGGGGTTTGCCTTAACCTTCCTCTGTGACTGAGAGAATGTGATTTGTCCAAAGTCACCCAGTATTAGAGCAGGGATTTGAATCCTTGCTTCCAGAAGCCTTTAATAAATAAATATTTGAACATTTAAACAAATATTTGAATATTTAAAACTAACTTTAGATGTTGGAAAGTTATGTTTTGGGGGTCCTTGGCAACAAATTATATTTATAGGGGCTCCCTAGTAAATAAGAGTTTAAAAACCAAGGTTCTATACCATTTGTACTCCAGCCTTGCAACCCTTTTGGTTGTGTCTTATTGTTGCTGTTAGAAATTTGTCCCAGTTAAACACTGCTTCTCTTCTGATTGATCAGGCTATCATTATGACTACAGAAAAGATGAATTGTACATTTAACAGAAACTAAAGATTTATAGATATCTTATTAATGTACAATACAGTCTTTCTCTGTATTATGCACACCAAGGTATCGTGCACAACTTAGATGGTAATGGATTCTCCTTTACTGAGATTTCTTACCAGAAGTTGGTAAGTTCCGAGGGATGCTCCATGTTGGACTAGATTACTTTTCCATCTCTAATTCTTTAACTCAGAATTAAGCCATCAATGTCCCAAAGCCTAAAGGTACTGAGAGCTACGTGCTCTGGCTACAAATAAAAACTACTGAAAGAAATACTTTCTGGATGCTATATACTCTCTTACAGTTCTGCACTAGGCCTTTTGCTTATTTTTTTTTTGTCTAGCACATAAAGTAAAAACAGCTGCTGCAAACTCCTCTGCCCTATTTTCTCATTCCAGAAGGTAATCTCACCTTTAGCTCAATGAAGCAACTCATAAAGGCAATATACAGGCTTCTGAGAGCCACTGAGGCAGGTCCTCCTACCTCTTGTCGTGGCCCCTCCCAAAACTGCAAACCCCAGGATTCCATAGGATGTTGCAAGTGGAATCATAGCACTATAGTGCAGGAATGGCCTGGGTCTTCCAGACATTCCATCACATCAGCTACAGTAATTCTTGAGGGTACAGTCAGAAGAGAGAGTAACTACTCCCATCCATTGTTTTTCGAGCATCCTTATATATCAAGACTGTTATCAGTGCAATGTCTCCCCTCCATGTTTTCACTGTAGCTTATTCCAAGTTAAGTGTACACAGGCAGACTGCATGCAGCCTTTGGCATTTCTAGGAGGGTTCAGCTACAACTATACTGTATGTGAGAGGGTGTCTGCGTCCTTGATAATTTAGTACACTTCTGGTTGATAATTCCCGATGGGGCTTAACTATACTGTAGTCTTGATGGTCCAGTTTTGCCTCCTATTTTCAGGGGGACCTTCAAGCTCCTCCTTCCCCTCTTCTGAAGTAACAAAAGGGAGGTTTAAATGTTTGTTCCCCAATGACCTGTTTTCCAAAATCCATAACCTTGTTGGGGTTGGGGAAAAATAAATGTTTTAGCTGTTATCAGCCGAGAACCTTTTCTCCTCTATGGATGTAGCGGGTAATTTCTCAGCTTATGCTCCTAAGATTCTGCAGAGAGTGGAAATTTCAGGCTGTAAGCAGTTCAGGAGGGGAAGTTTAAACGTACCAGCTGCCACCAGATTGGGCTCATGTCCTTTCTCTAGAGCAGGGTGGGAAGTTGTGAAAGCCAAAGGGCTGTATTAGTTCCCCAGGAGACCTCTCCCTGCCAGCGTAGCTCCTGACAAAAAAAGGGGGGGGCTTTGTCCCCATACATTCTAAAGGGCATATCAGGTCATTATGACTCTGTTTTGTGGCCTTCCTGGGCCTATTTATTTTATTTAAATCCCACTTTTCTCCCAAACAGGATTTTAGTCCCAGAAGAGACCATCTTTAACACCAAGAAGTTAGCAGATGTCATTTCTTGTAAACTTTGTTTTGAAAAAGGCCTCTCTTGGGCCTAAATTGGCCAAGAGGGCACAAAATTTAACAGGGAAGTATACCTCATGCTCTCAGTGCACATTTTGGGTTCAAAAAATTGTTTGAAAAAACTTGCAGAAATTGCTTTTGACTCATGGGGAAGGCAAGGGGCACCCAAACATGGAATAAATGTCTTCCATGCACCCCTAGAGTACATTTGGGGACATTCTGATTCCCCCCCCCAAATATTTTTGATCCCTTGGGGACCCTTGGGACCATTCCTGCTTTGACATGAGGGTGGGAATTGTGTAGCCACTCAGATTTTGTTGGACTGCAACTCCCCACATTCTTCATCATTGTCCATGGTAGCTACGGTGCTCTCATGCTTGGCTAACATGCTTACATTCCCCGCGCCCCTTGCTAAATAAAAGTAAAAGAGGCCTACCAGGACTTCCCTGGAAGCATATTTTCTCTTACATTGTAACCAGTAATAGTTTATTGTTTTGAAGGCCATTTACACACTAGACTGTCATAGTACTATTATTTCACTTTCAACATCCTATGGAATCTGGGGGTTTGCTGTTTGCGGAAATGGCCGAAGTCTACTAAAGTAGGGAAAAAGAGAAAAGAAGGTGAGCCCACTCACCTTTCTCCTCTGGTCTGGGAGAGTCAGCAGAGCCCTCTGGAATCGGTAAAGAACCTCACTTACTCCCACCTACACTTTGTTTATCATAATGCCTGATATCTCATGCGTATGTTGGGTGTTTTCAGTTGCAATTTTGACACAAAGAAGTGACTTTTGAATTTTGTAGGATGTGCTACTATTGCAATGAGTCCTATTAAATCTGTATCTGTGACTAACACATGCTAGGCATTAGAGAAGTTCATATGTGCCCATCTAAATTTGAAAGGGTCTTTAAAGTATTAGACCATTCACATATGTCTAACTGAAAGTTACCTTTTAAGTGACTGTTATTGAGGATATCATGGAGAATGAAGGTACAAAATATAATTTCATGGATCTCTCTGGAATGTGTACAGCTGATTTAATGATGCTGCCATAACTGTTAAAATTCTGTTTCATATGTAGCTTTTAATGTACACTCTTTCAGCATTGTCTATTCTACCTCATTATGATGTTTTAACCTTTAGAATTATTTTTTTTAATGGATGCAAAATCTGAATGAAATTACTGAAGTGGATAAAATAGTGCCTTCAAGCACACACAAAATTTAGGAATATTTAGAACTAAATTAGTTATGAGCATCGTAGGAGACCTCACTGTCCTCACTCCAGTGCTTGCCTGTCCTTTTCTTCCTGTTTCTTTCAGCCATGACAATGGCAGCCACTACAGTAACAAAGACTGTAAAAGTTATGACAAGGACTGTTACTGTCTCAGCGATGCACAACTGTGTGTCCACAGAAGACAGAGGGAGGCCTCTCAGAATATGGGGCTCCATGCATGTCACATTATGGTAGTCATCCAATATCAGCCTCCTAACACTGTGCAGTTTTGCAAAAACTCTCTGAAGATCACAGTCGCAGAACCATGGATTGTTTGACAGCAAGATGTGAGTTCCAGGTGTCTGCAGAGATAACAGTGTTTTGAATCTAATATGTTCAATTTTATTGTGGATCAAGTTAAGTATTGTGAGGCTGCTTAAAGAAGTAAAGACGCCAGGAGCTATGGTTTTGATTAGATTGCCCTCCAAGTTCAAAACTTCCAAGTGTTGCAGCATAGAAAAAACCCCATTGTGCAAGGCATCCAGGTGATTGTTCTCAAGAAAAAGCTGTCTCAGATGGGTGAGACTGCGAAAAGCCCCCATTTCTATTGAAGATATATTATTATTTTGCAGGTTGAGCTTCTGGAGGTTTTCAAAGTGCTGGAAGCTCTTGTATCGCAACTCCTGCAATCTATTATAGCCCAAAGAGAGTTCACGGAGAGACATGAGCCCCACTGAGAAACTGTTTCCAAGGAATAAAATCTCATTTCTACACATATCAAGCTTCTGTAATCTCTCCAGGGAGACAAACGTCCTATCTTCAACCTTGCAGATGTAATTGCCACTCAAGAGAAGAATCTGTAGCTTCCATAGATATCTTAGGCCTTTTGATGGAACAGAATGTAAGTTGCTGTTTGATAGATCTAAGTGTTCTGTCTCAGAGGGGAATGTTAAACTGGAACTTATACTGACTCCTGAACAGTTCACAAACATTGCTCCATTTTTGCAAAAACAAATTTTTTGACACACATGTTGCATTTTTGAGCCACCAAGAGAAAGAGGAATCCACAGGCAGATGAAATAATGAAAATACATCTTCTGCCTCCTTCTGTACTTTCTTTTGTTCCTGTGGGACAACACAAAAATATGACTTAGAAAAAGTAGCACAATGCACATTCTAGATTAGTTTCAACTAACATCAAGACTGCTATCAAATGTCCTTCCACATATATAAGTGAATTCACCCAACAAACTAGGAAAAACGGGAACTTTTACAGAGGCTTGGTGCATAACATTTGCTCCTACAATGTGGTAACTAATAGTCGAGGAATTAGCTCACTGACAGAAAGTAAATATTACTAGTTTTATTTTACCATAAATGTTTACAAAAACGAGCATTTCAGTCCTTTTGTATTGGACCAGAAGGCTAATCTTAATAAGGGCACAGAAAGAGGCAGGGAGTTACGGTTTTTCAAATATTAACACTGAGATCTAAGGAAATAGCAAGATAGGACTTGGGAAGCCATGCAGAGGTTCCTTTGAGTTTTAATGAAATACTAAAACCTTAAAGAAAGCATTTTTGTTTCCCTCAAAGATCATCACTTCTAGTTAGATATTAATATTTTGAAGCTCACAGTGGGCACAAGATTCCTCGAATAATAAGCCCAGTTGTCCATATATTGTGACACACCAGGGTATTTACAAATAGCAAAAATGCTTATACCAACCATTCTGCTAGTGATTGTAAACAGAATTTTCCGTCTTGCTTGAGCCCTCTATATTGCCTGAAAACCAGTTCCACAGGATTTTTGAGCCCTTCAGGTCTGCTTTTGGGGGTGCAGATGGGGCTGTCATGGGGGAAAGAAAACAGTCTCCCTCCTGGTTCTGCTGGATCCTGATCTTCCACCAGGAGGGCATGACCACTGGATATTGTCCTGTATTTCTAACAGTGGTTGTATTATTAAGCAAAAGGTGACCACAGGCAGATTAAGCACTTCTTAGTGAGTCTAGAACCACTATTTACATTTTGCAAAGATAGCAATGTTTTGTTAAGAAGTTACTGATTTTATTGCCATGATTTTACACAGTATAACACAAGGAGTGTTTTGGAACAGTTCTAGATCTGCTCTCATATATAAAATAAGCACGCTAGTCCCATTTCTGAGCTCAACACTTGTAAGTCTTTACAGGTGAGCAGAATGGGGGTAGCATAATAAATCTAAGAGCATGTATTCTGCATTACACAGTGTGCTGTCATTTATAATAATGGCTACAAATCTACATGTTCTTGTTGCTTGGCTTTCCAGAACAAGGCTTCCTATGTAGAATGAAAGAAAACATTAAGAGCATGTTAAACAATAGTAACAGCACAAGTTCCATCTTCCAAAGGAACAATAATTATTTTAGTTGGTTTTTCCAACACTTTTCACAATTTTTATAAAAATTAACACTAAAAGCATTCTTACCTTTTCTCCTGCCTGATTCTCTTTCCAGAATGCTTTTCTCGTATGTCTTTTAAAGTGGCTGATGGAAAAGTACAGAGGTGAAAGGGTTGACTGTCATTGTGCTTAGAAAGACCAGTTGAAATGTGTGTGTCTGCAAAAGCTCAGGTAAAGCAGAAGGTCTATGTATTAGAAAGGAAGGTGTTAATAATTTAGCCAGCTGCAAGAAGAGATAACAAAATTATGCATGCCACCTGCTTCTCCTCTTAAATAACTACAATAACTTTGTAAGAGTGTTGAAATCTTAACAAATGTACAGGGTCATATATGAGTCAAACCTTCTTAATAAATGAGTATACTGAGCACATAGATACAAGATGTAGGTATCTTGTATAGGCACATGAGTGCCAGTGTGGTGTAGTGCTTTGAGCATTGTACTGAGGCCATTTCTGCACCACACTATTATAGTGCTATTATTCCACTTTCAACATCCTGTGGGATTCTGGGGTTTGTAGTTTACTGAGGCCAAAGAGCTCTAGGGCTGGGAATTCTAAAGGCCCCTCCCGAAACTGCAAACCTCAGGATTCCATAGGATGTTGGAAGTGGAATAATGGCTATGACTGCCTAGTGTGGAAATGGCCCAGGTAAAAGTATTTTTCTACCGACAGACAGGATTTTACGAACTGTTTAAGGTTGGACTTTTAATGTTGCGTGGCTCTGAAGGCTTGTATATAGTCTTTTAATGCATTTTAATATTTTAACTTCTTAATTGTTTTTTAAGTTTTACACTTTCATAAATGTTTTGTATTGCTTTTAATTTGTATTGCTTTAAAGATGCTGTTAGCCACATGGAGTCCCTTTATGAGGAGAAAGGCAGGATAAACATTAATTTTCTTCAAAAAATCTAGCCCTCATTTTTCTTTATTTTTACTTTTACTTGCTGTCCACTTCTCCTTTCCCATAAGGGTGAGGAACAGTTAAATGAATTCCACTCAGACCTCCTAAAAACAGCCCAGTGTCCTGCACCTGTACTTCCCCTTCTGTTGAGAAACGTTAAGAGGAAAAGCTTCAAGTCTCAAAGTTTGTGTACATGGGTGAACGAGTGGACAGAGAAAGTGAATGGATTGGTGTGCGTGTGTGTGTGTGTGTGAGAGAGAGAGAGAGAGAGAACTTTTTCAGACTGTAGGCACATCCTCTTGAATTATCCCCGGAGGAGTTATTAGTGGCCAAGCTCAGGACTGCCTAGCCTGCCTGGTAGTAACTTTTGGACAGGAGTCTTTCACAGCACTATCTCAATATGGCAGGACAGAATCTGGGATTTTTTGCAGGCAGTGTACATGGTGAGTGTTGTTATTGCTAATACTACTTTGTCCCACCTTTCCTCTAATAAACTCAATGTGGCATACACAACTCTCCTTTCACTACTTTATCCTTACAACACTCTTGTAAGGTAGGTTTGACTTCGCAGAAAAATTAATCACTTCCTTGAAGGCGTCTGTCAATAGGAAAGGTTATATAGGCATCTGCATAAGGTCTGGCTGTCCAGAACAGAATCTGCAAACAATTTCTCTACCCTCATGACATCGAAATACAAATGGGAGGGTGCAGAAGAAGCTCTCACACTCAAAGCCAAAGCCTCATGGGTTTTCTTAAAAGCTAGATCTGATATTTTCTTTTCTGGATTTTTAGTGGGGATCCTCATCCTTATTAGAAGTCAGGACACAGAAAGGAGAGCTACAATGGGTCAACCACCAAGGGAACTTTAAAAAGCTTTACCTGGCTTGAGATTATAAGAAATATACTATGCTGTAGGTTGTTGTGGGTTTTCTGGGCTCTGAGGCCGTGTTCTATTAGTACTTGCTCCTTAGATGCCAGCCACAGATACAGGTGAAATGTCAGGAGCGAGTACTAATAGAACACGGCTTCAAAGCCTGGAAAACCCACAACAACCTATGGATTCCGGCCGTGAAAGCCTTCGACTTTACATTCTATGCTGTGTTTGCTTCCTCTATAGAGGAGCACACCACTCTCCCTTGAATCACTCATAAAAACAAAGGGGGTGGGGAGACTGAGGTTGGTTTTGTTTGGGAAAAAACTAGAAGCACCAAGAGAGGAAGCATCAGAATTAATTAACCAGTTCCCAGAGGAGTCCTCCACCAGGACAAAATAAGGATCTTAACCCTTCTCCTTTTCTACATCAATGGAGATAAAGTTAATAGAATGCTAATAGAATTGAACAGAAGGAACCAGAGAAGGGGAAGCTTTTTACAGAAGTCCTTGGATTCCAGGGAGACGTAGTGGAACTTGTCAGAGGAAAAAAGGATCTTAGGAAGTTGTGAGCTCTTAAGTACTAGTCTCTGACTAGACCAGAGGTTCTCAACCTTCCTAATGCTGTGACCCTTTAATACAGTTCCTCATGTTGTGGTGACCCCCAACCATAAAATTATTTATTTATTATTTACAATGCCTCCCCCCCCAGCAAAGGCTGCCTTGCTGGCCAGGAATGGGGGGAGGGCAGGGAGGGAAAGAGGAGCCACGCGTCTCCCCCGGGAAAAAACTCCGAGAACCCCCCTGGGCTCTGCTTCTGCTTTGCTCTCATTTCCACTGGGGGGGCAGTGTGGGAAAAGTTTCCAGAGTGTTGACCCTGGCCGGGGGGGGGGAGGAATCCCAGTGCCTTTGTCTTTTGTGCCGGGAGCAGCTTGCCCCCCTGGAAAAGTGGGCCTTGCGGCCCCCTGGCCCTTCCGCAGTGCTCCCCTCCATGGCGAGTGGGGCAGGGGCCGTGGTGAGGAGGGGGCCTGCCCCCCGTGCTGCCGCCACCGCCCCAAGCTGGCCCGCCAGACGGGAGGTTCTCCCGGTAATGGAGAAGGGGAGCAATTTCAGTCCCTTCTGAACAGGGGGCAGGAGGATGCGAGCACGTGGCTTGCGCTTGCACACCACCACCGAGGAGGGAATGGAGCCTAAGACCATTGGAAATACGTATTTTCCGATGGTCTTAGGCGACCCCTGTGAAAGGGTCATTTGACCCCCAAGGGGGTCCCGACCCACAGGTTGAGAACCGCTGGACTAGACCTTTATGGGTGGATGTAGGGTTTGGTAGCCATAACAGGCCTTGTATACTTGCTTATTTGGAGGATGACTCGAAACATGTAATTCTTTAAAAAGCTTGCCTAACTGGTTAATCAGAATTTTTTTGGCCTCAGATAAATCTTGATCTGGTTAGGATGATGATAAAGGAGAGTTCCAGTAGCAGGAAAACAAGCTGGGGGCACGGAATTAATACTAGGGGCATTGTCCCAAAGGAATTTTGCGGGGGTCCCTGGAGTGAGTATCCACTGAGGGGATAGGAACTTGTAAATTCCCCACTGGCCTTAATGGCAAAACAGTCACCCAGTGGAAGGGTTACAACTGCTGGCCACTTGCTTTCCAGTGGCTTCTCTAGCACTTTCCTGCTCCCACTGACAGGGGCTTTTCCCGTCTTTTGCAGGAGATGTGTTTTGATTCCCTCAGGTGCTAGGAATGAAAGAAGCCAAGTTGGAGAGAGATAAAAGTTCTTTTTGTTTGTTTTTAAGGAAGAAAAGTCACAGGGAAAAGTGAAGCAACCACTGAATCAGGTAAGTTTCAAGTTGCAAAATATGTAAACATTGGAAATTAGTTGCCTGAGAAAAGACTGATCAGTAACTACTTAAGGAAAAAGATTGCCTTGGTGAGACAAGGAACAAACTGGAGGTGAAGTGAGCAGGCAGCTGTTTTCTTTTCAGTGTCATATAACCTTGTCCATCCTGAGTGGTAAACACAACGTAAGTCAATCTCTTAAATGCCTTCTAAACACTTGCTGGAGAAATAATACATTCCCTTTAATAGGCATAACTGCAGCTATTAAAAGAGAGTTCAGGTATTGTAGATCAGTGCCACAGATATGTAATATTCTAAAACAGCCTTCCTGAATCTGGGACATTCATTTCTTGGAATGCAAATCCCATAACTGAATGAGGAATTCTGGAAATTGCACTAGCTCACAGCTAGCGAGCACTAGGTCAGAGAAGGCTGCCCTAGAAGGGTCCGCTGTTGGTTCAACCGCTATTACACTTCTAAGGATATTTAAATGGAATGAACTGCATCTCCTATCAGCAGTTGTCACACCACAAGAGGGATGATCACTTGAAAACTGGACTGGATATGGAAGCTGTTGTGGCTATCATGTTTTCTGAGGCAAGTATGAAGATCACGCACGATGACAGTATATGGCTGTTAATTCAATCTTGACTTATAGTGATGCTGTGGATGAGAGGCTTCCAAGGCATTCTAGCATCAACAGTCCTACTCAATTCTTGCAAATTCAGGGTTGTGGCTTCCTTGATTGAGTCTATCCATCTATATTGTGGTCTTCCTCTTTTCCTACTGCCTTCTACCTTACCAAACATTATTGTCTTTTGTGTTGAGTCATGTCTCCTCACGGTACGGCCAAAATACAACAACCTCAGTTTAGGCATCTAGGGTGGCAATGATGAATTTCATTCATATGCCACCTTTCTCCTGGAGTGGAACCATGTCACTTACAAAAACCAACAATTTAACTTTACAGACCATCAAAACCCCTCACATTAAAACAGTATACAATAATTTAAAAGGCATACAAAAGTTAAAACTAAAGCACCCTCCCCCATTAGAAGCCTCCCTGTAATTACATATTAAAATCCTACTTAAACAGAAAGGCCTCTGCCTGCCAGTGAAAGACAGCAGGGAGGGAGCCAGCCAAGCCTTCCACAGAAGGGAATTCCAGAAGGTTGGCAGCAGCCATGGGGAAGGCTGTCTCCTGTGTCCTCACCAAATAAGTCTATGATGGTGGCACCACCAACGAAAGCCCTCCTTGGTGGATTATAAGACTCTGGCAGGCTCATATAGGGAGATAAAGTCTTTCAGTTCATCTATGATCAGTGCTTTGAATTGTACCTGGAAACCAGTTGATAGCCAGTTAAACTGTTTTAACAAGGGAGTTACATGTTGCCTATAATTGGCTCCAGTTAGTTTTTGGCTGCAGCATTTTGGATCTGCTGATGTTTCTGAATCGTTTCCAAAAGCAGTCCCACGTACAGTGTGTTACAATATTTGAAATGGGATTTAATTAGGGCATACCACAGCCATATCTGAGTTCTCCAGGAACAGGTGCAGCTGGAGCACTAGTCTTAACTGTGCAAATGCACTCCTGGCCACTGCTGGAATCTGGGCACCCAGGCTCAGAGTCCAGAACACTCAAGCTGCCAGCCTAAGAGTTCAGGAGGAGTATAACCCTATCCAGGGAGGCAGTATGGTGTAGTGGTCTTAGCTCTGACTATGACTCTGGGGATCAGGGTTTGCTTCCTGCTCAGCCATCGAAACCCACTGTGTGACCTTGGGCACATCTCACATACACAGCCCCAGGAAACCCCGTGATAGGGTCGCATTGAAGGCACACAACAATAATCCTATCCAGTGCAGGCAGAATCTCTGTTCCCTGATCTACCTTTTTACTAGCCAGGAGCACCCTGTCTTGTCTGAAGTTTTTTTTGTTTTGTTTTTTGCCCTTATCCAGTCCATTATTGACCACAAACATTGGTTAGGTACCATGGGAGCTTCCTTGGAATCAGGGTGAGAAGAGACAAAGTTGGGTATATAATTGGTGTATTGGTGACACCTGCAGTCCCTGGCAATCAGCTGGTCACTCTAGCAAATGGTTGACATGAACCAATGTGACAGGCCCTTATTTTTCACTAGACTTCATAAGGTGTCCTGACACTAGTCCCACCATTTAAACACAACTTTTGTGTAAAAGGGCTAGGGTCTTAAGCGTTCCCTCAGAACTAATCATTTTAAGGTAGTGTGTTCTTTTTGTTACCTTTGGCTTTAAATAATGCCTGCTGACTCCAGTTATAAAACAATTTGTATCCTTTATTGTGGTAACATTATAAATAAAGCACCCTGGCAAAGTTTGTGTAAAACGTGGTGTTGTTACATTAACCAGTTCAGACTTCTGACAGTCTGTGCCAGTAGCTCCCAGCCGTAGCTGGTTTTTTCTCAGTTGCTTAAACACAACTCAGCCACCCTCTCTGGCCAAGATCTCATTGAAGGTTCTCTTTACAAATGGAGTCTTTGCCTTATTCCTATCATCCGTAAGCCCCTCCCATACACACCACTGTGCTGGGTTTCACTCTCAAAGTACTATTCCTGTTGCTTCGCAACCCACCAAGTTGCACTTGTATTCCAAATAGCTGTCCCCCAAAGCAACAGTCAATAGTAGTCATAGTCAATAACAGATATGACAAGTAACACTAACATTTAGGGCTAATATTTGCATATGAAGCAACCTATCACAGCTTGACCCCAGTCTAACCTGTGAACAGACTTGTCAATAGGAAACTGAATTCATTGTACATGGCAAAACTAAAAATCATGATCTAACTATATTCAGTAGATAGAGAGCTAGCATGGTGCAGTGGTTTGACCATTTGACAATGACTCAGCCATGGAAACCCCCTAGGTGACCGTGGGCTCATCACACACACCCAGCCCCAGAAAATCCCATGATAGTTTTGCCTTAAGGTTGCCATAATTCTGAAATGACTTGAAGGCGCACAGCAATGTTCACTAGATATTGTACCAAAGCAGCTGCTACCTAAAAACAAGTTTTCTTGGATCCACAGGCCATTTAAAGTTTCGATCCAAAGTCCTTGAACTGGTTTAGGCACCAAGTGTCATGAACCCTTCCAGGAATGGGAGAACCTGTGGCAGCGAGGGATAAGATGTACTGTCCAATGTCATCTGCAGAGCCATGTGTTGCCCACACGTACATGAGCTGTAATAGGAGCTCTATTTGAGCACTTCCTGCCACATTATGATGTTTAATGCAACTGCAGCAAGAAACATTTTAGGATTATATAGCAATGATGCAGGCAAATATATTGATTCCAGTCATGGAATTCAGGACTGTTCGATTATTTTCTCATTACTCTCTTTCCTTTTTGTGTCATGACTAAGACTAATAGCAGTAACATTTCAGTTTTTTAAAATTTCTGTACAATGGTTAGAAAAAATCATAAATTTTAAAAATGTCATCATAGTCCAAGTATGTACATTAGCAAATTATTTTTTCTTGAAAGTCAGCTATTTCAATTGCTTCATGGTTCAATGAGGTGAATTTACACTGTAAATATGCATAGCAGATATAATTATATGTTTTTATGCGCTCTAATGTACCTGTTAACACATGTGAAGGGGTGGGAGAATTTGTCTGTAAATATTAACATAACACAGAAATCCACATATGCCAATTCCTTAGTTCAAAAAATCCAGTACTGAAAAATTCTAAATGAAATTGTCAGTTAGTGAATAGCATTGGGAAACCTGAATGCAAGTCTATAATTTACATTAAAGAAATTCAAAATTGAATGAATGTACCTTCCATGCTTCTTGAAATAAGCCAGTATCCCAAGAAAAACTTTTTCTCAAGGAATTACAAATCATTTTCTCTATTACTGGATACTCTCATAACTATACTTTGAATCCCAAAAGGACTTCCAGTCAATTATCCTATATAATTGTCATCCTTCCAAGCTAATCTAATAGTAGCTGAAGTATGTATGTGTACAGAAAACTAGAGTGGGATGCTATAGCCTTTAGACACCTGTGACAGTATCTAATAATCAATACCCATCTGATCACCATGTAATAATTTTAATCTAATCCTTTTCAGCAAAAAGTGCTAGGTACAAACAAAAAAGTTAACTTACTTTTCCATGCACAATGAATGTGCATCTTCATAAAGTATTTCCATTGAGCTGTCGAAGCTGATCTTCCTCCCTAGATAACAGGCCGTAAGTCCCAAAGCTTGAATCTAAAATCCAGATTAAATAGAAATCTGCTCTCTGTGGGGATTAAAACGATGACTGAGTGCCTCTCAGCAGTGTTTAAAGGTTTCCACCCAAATGGATAATGTCTTTGTATTAAATATTAACAATCACCAGCAGCAGCAAGTACTCTGGCAAGCTGCAGCAAAGAGTGCTGAGATGGAAAGCATGGCCATTCCACCAGACCTGCATAAAAGACACCTTCCTTATTTCATATCCTCCCCATCCCTTTTTTCTTTGGTACAGTGTCTTTTCAGATTGTTCACCTGTGGCCAGGCATGTCTCATTTTCAGTAATTGCCTGGCTAGAGTAGACACACTGAATTAACTGCTGAATAGCAAGCCAGCACTTCTTTAAATCCCACTGGATCAGTGGGATTAGCAATTGGATCCAGACCTATGTCAGCTGCTCTAGGAGACTTTTTGGTTGAGAAACAGGAGGAAAATGGTTGAATAAACAAATATTAGAACTCAACATTATTTAGTGAGGAAGTACCTCCCACCTCTCCCAGTTGATGATTGATGATTATTTCCTTTTAAAGCACCTCTTCCCTTAAATATATGCTGTTGCTGCTGTACTTTTTCAAGGGTATCAATAGCTCTCCCCTTTATTCCTGTATCAACACAGGAGCAATGTCTGGTGCATAAATAATCTACCAGGGAGAAACAAAAATATTTTATGATTAAGTTATTTGAGCCCTGTTCTTCTCTAAGAAAAATGATTGCACACTTGAGAAATTTGGCAAGATGGAGATAAATGAGCATTTATAGTGTTGATACTAAAGACCGCTGTAGGCCACAGTAACAAATGCATTGTAGGTGTTCTTACTCGATGTTCATCTTTAGTGAAGTTGTTTTTGAGCAAACCAAGTATCGGTGTTTGTACAGTTGCAAATCAGCTTTCAAATCTCACTTGTGAATGATCTTACTTGTTTGTACAATAGTTGGGTGATTTTGGTCAAACATGCTTCTGAAAAAACAACGAACCTGGCTCTATGATGGAGCTCCCTTTCTAATGAGAGGCTCTGGCTTTAGATCAAAATCTAACAACTTTGGTAAGATTCCAAAACAGGATAAGTGCTGTACCACATATCTCCAAATACCCTCTGGAAAGGGTTCCAACTGTTTGGTCCCATCTCTGAAAAATCCTTGTCTCTAATAAATTTTCAGGGTAGACTTGCAACAGTAAAATCTTGGCATCTATATATGTGTGTAAGAAGATTCTTTAATACATCATTCCTAGTTCTCACTATAGGCAGGCATTAAGAAAATATCTGAAGGTTCAATTGTGTTCAGACATCAGGCTAAACTAGGGTTTAATGATAAGCCTAGTATTCCCCTGGGCATGTGCACTCCCACCCCTGCAAGAGTGGAAGGAGGAATTTGTCCGTTTTCACTTTTGAGTTACCAAAATTTGTGGTCATTGTAAACAAGCTAGTTTCAGTAACTAGAGGCTGAAGTTGGCTTGTTTGAAAATAGCAAGCAGAGTCTGCCAGGTTCAGAAGACACAACAAGCTGTGGTTAATCACAAGGACACAAATAATCCACGTATATGATCACAAGGAGAGACTAAGCTCATTCTCATGTCATGTTACATCAAATTTCAGCATGACACCTGAATTCAGCCGCTGAGTGGATCAATACAGCAGAGGGGCTGAAGGAGCTACTTTCTTTCCAAACTCATGTGCACTGAAGGGGGCAGGTATGTTGCGGGCACAAGTATAACAAGGCACAAGAAGGCCTCAAAATAATAACATCCCTCTCTTTTGAAATAAATAAATACAATTGCAGCAGCTTTAAATTAGAATTTAGGTATCATAAACATTTAATAATTCTCTTTGAAATCCAAGAAGAAGCACTGACAGAGACATGCTGGCACTTAATATTAATAATACAGTGATGCAGACCTGTCAAACTATATGCTTACTGGAAACTGAAATATAAAACCTTTGATAATTGTTTTCACATGGAATACTTAAAACTATAAGCATACTAAAATATGGAAAAATATTTTATACAAATATCCGATGCAAAAACTATCATGTGGACAGACTCTTTTATTCAACTGAACATCGTTGTTTACTGATGCTGTACGTGCAAGCACTGAAGAATAAAGCAGGAATGGACGTCTTCTGTGCTTCAGATCCAGAATGTGTTCTCAGTCCAGATAAAGTGCTTTTTATGGAGACTGTCCTATATTTATACAAAGACAAGTTAATTTAATCATTTTATGAACATTTAATTTCGTTAATGACACAGGACACATGGAGTGCAGGGAAGATAAAAAGTTGATAGAATTTTATATTGTCTTTGGTTTAAAAATAGCATGGTTTAAAATGACCATTATGAATGGTAAAGGTCTTTCATCTTTAAAACTCAGTACATGACACTATCACACACTCTGGCAAACTTATTTTTCTGTGCAAGGTATCAAACTAAGTATGACTTGAAGTGAAATGAGATGATGCAACGGCTCATGTTTTTATTTACTATGGTGAACTACTGACATTATATAGCATTAAACAGATAGTAGAAAATTTAGTCTCTATCTCAAGGGAAAAAATAGATGCACATTCTCTGATTCTCCAGATCATAACTGAGAAGGTGGGAATCAATGCTATGTTTATACACTCCTGGTCTGATCATACATCCTGTTTAGGTTTTTTACACCCTGCAAGAAGAAAATGGTCTGCCTGTCATGAATTCCAGAGGACTCTGAAGGATTTTCTTCTTAATGCTTCTGGTAAAGCCTTGGTCACTCTGTGGAATGTGGAGATGTCTGCAATTAATATAATTGTGCTTGTGCACCTTCTCCCTTGAAATATGTCCAAATCTAATCACAGAGAGGTTTAAGGTCATTACTGGTGCTGTTCCTTGAGGAAAGGAAGAATACTTTTCCATGACTACTGCATTTTCTCTGGCCTGTTCAACTAAACTGTTCTAAATGGTTCAGGGCTCACTACAATCTGGGCTAGGGAGAGACACAAGGAGTGCTTGGTAGCATCATGAAACACTCAGAAGATAAATGTTCACATCCATGTCTTGAACTTTACAGTTAACATAGTCCTCTGAGCAAGAGGTGTACATAGCACCAACTGTTCTAATTTAACTGGGTGGCTTCCAGCTGTTGAAGCCAAGAACATATATATGGTGCTTTGTCAAGATCAGTTGATCACCTGTATGTATGACCCTTGTCTTTCATGGTATATTATGTCTAATATAGATACCCATCTAGATCTGAGAAGCTGTTAATTCCTCTTTAGGAGAAGGGTGATGGTCTTGTTATAGAACATAGTAATTAGGCTACTTCTGAAGAAACCTAACATAAATCCAGAAGATGTAAACCATGACAGGCCAGTAGCTTATATCTTCTCCTTGGGAAAAGCAAACAAGTTAATTGCTAAGCTAACTCCAGACACATTAAATTGACATTCTAGATCCAGTCTGATCAGGTTCCAGCCTTAGTTCTGGGATGGAAACCGCTTTACTGATGATGATCTCTGCCAAAGGGAAAAAAACCGGAAATATGGTCTTGTTGATTTCATTGGAGCTGTGAACAGCTTTTGATATAATTCTTCAAGATAGGTTGTCTTAGACAGAACTCGATGGTACTGTGTTGGAATAGTTCAGCTCCTACTGGGATGATTCCAGAAGGTGGTGCTCAAGAATCATCGTCTGTGTCTTGGTAGGTATGCTATTGTGTCCACAGGGCTCTATTTTATTCCTTCTTTTAACATCTACATTCAATCACTGAGAAAGGTTATCTGAGGATGAAGGCTAAGGGGGGGTCACCAGTTTATTGAAGGCTGTTTCATAAAGTCCATGGAAGGCAGTTGGTATTCTTAATCAGTCCCCAGGTAAATTAATTTACTGTATAAATGGCAATAAACACAGATTAAATCTAGCCAAAAATGGAGGGACCATGGGATGATCCTACCGCACAGTGGAATGGTTTAGCCTGTTCTAGAGGAGGCTGCATTTCCCCCAAAGGAACCAGTTCATAGTCTAGGGTTGCTCCTGAATCCAATAATTTTGCTGGAGGCATTGGTAGCACAAAGAGCCTTTAATCACGTTAGACTGTGATCTTATCCAAACACAGATTACTTAGCTAAATCATCTGTGCCTCATAACCTCTTATTTGTATGACTATGCTGGGTACTTTTGAAAACATGGGGCTACCTTTGAAAACAAATCCAGATAGTTTGTCTGGTCAAAAACAGATCAAGATTATTCACAGGTCTTGGCTCACATACTCTTATTATACTAGGGCTTTGTAACCTGCACTCATTTCCAGTTGGTTTCCAGGCCCAATCCTGGCACCCAGTGCAATTATTAATCTTTAAAGACCTATCTTTCTTGGTTCCAGATTACTTGAAGAATGGTTTTCCCTGGTTTTCTCCTGTACAAATCCAACCTTCTTCAAGTAGCCCAATGATTTGTGGCAGGTGATTACTACAGAGAAGGCCTTTTCACTGGTGACACTGACTGTAGAAAGCAACCCCTAGAGTGGCTTGTATGGCATTTAGGCTGAGCTCTTTCTGGCATCAGTTGAAGATTTATCCAAACAAACAAACAAAACTTGATGCTCCAGTTTTAACAACAGTGCTTGTAAGACCCTGGGTATTACTGTTGTTGGTTCTATTTTGAGAATGTCTAAATTGTTTTTAGTATTATGTTCATACATGAGCAGCAGAAATCCTTCTGAGGGCTCAGTCTAATTACATCTTGCTGTTATGTAAAAAATATGGAGGCACCTATTAAGCCAAGAGAGTGGCAAGAGGAAGCTGTTTTCAAGCACAGGCCTTGTCCTGGATCCACTAATTTGGAAGATCAAAGAAGGTGACAACTGGGCCCTATTATGTTCAGTTGCCTTTGAACTGTTTTGGGCACATATGACTGAGTCTGTGTATGTTCACACAATACGCCAAAGTGATATTAATAGCTGACAGCTATAATGTTACATCAGACACCTCTTGAAACTTATGTTTCAACAGCAGTTTTCAGTGTGTCAGAATATGGTGCTATTTAATAAACAAAGACATCTATTTGAAGTTATGAAACAAGTTTCATGATTCCTTAAAGAATACCCTTTGTGTAATCTAATTAACTTGTACA
The DNA here is from genome assembly GCA_948474755.1 of Ctenosaura bakeri. NCBI lineage: Eukaryota > Metazoa > Chordata > Lepidosauria > Squamata > Iguanidae > Ctenosaura > Ctenosaura bakeri. Next base: position 159,536 of record CAOLHI010000865.1, read on the forward strand.
CAGGGAGATATATAGAAATCCATACATTTCTACTTCTTTCCTATAGGAGGTTAGACCTCATCATGGCTACTCTGTGGATGCAGCAGAAATTCCCACAAGTATTTTAAAAGTTCAGTTTAGTTTACTTGGGAACCAGTGCATATGATCCACTTGCACTATCTGTACACTGTCAACACTCAGATGATCCTGAAAGAGCTCAGCATCATCCCAATCAAAACTGCTTTTGATTTTTGAAAATAATTTTTAAATGAGTACCGGTAAATGTGGTCTGGTTCAGAGTAGTGAGCTGACATCTGCAACCAAATGGGACTGAGGGTACCTGCCTTAAGGTTGCAAAACATAATGCGCAAATATCTCTGGCCACAAGGGTCATCAAAATACTGGTTGTATGTACTCAAGTGGCCGCTAGTAAGTGATCCTCTCTTGCTAGGGAAGTTGTATCTGATTTCCCCTCCCCCACTGTATCTTCCAGAACGTGGGCACAGGCAGGTACAGATATATGCACAAAGACACTTGAAATTTCACCCTGAAGTTCTTGCGCACATGGTTGAGGGTAGTATAACTCTTAACTTGCGACTTGTGGAATGGGAGGAAAGCATTCTCTGTTGTAAGCACCTCCTGTATTTATTAATCACTGAATAAATCTGTTTATTCACTCATCACTTTGTCTCATCATGATTGTGATCAGATCCTGATCCACGACATGCAGTAATCTTTTACATTTGGAAGCTAGGAAAAATATGGAATAGAAGGAAGATTTGTTTATTCTTCCCAGGTGAGTATTTGCAACTAATATTCTGGCTCTCTACAGCTCATATGTGATAAATAAATTTCTAATTATCAGATTATTTTAAAAGGTAAAATGTATACAAACATGTACATCTGCAGTGCAGTCTTGCATATATTCTGAAGTAAGCCCCCTGAATTAAATGATGTTTACTCCTCTGTAAGCAGAGTCTGCACAGAATGTTTTAATTATCAAAGAATTATTTTAAAAGTCATCATTTTCTTGTTTCCCTTGAAAACATTTCCAATAATTCATTTGCTTTTCTTTGACAAGTAACCAAGTAGCGAAGGAAAGAAATACAACTGGGCTAGAGAGACTTTGCTTCCATGTACAGAATATGATTTCAGAAAGAGAAAAAAATGCCTGCCTTGACATTCCGGCTATCTTACCAGGCATAAGAACTCCTAGCCTCTGCTGAATGGCCTCCAGATGAGCAATGTATTCAGTTAATGACTTATCAGGATCTTTAGACGAAGCTTGGGAAATACAGCAAGTCAACCTGTTTGACATAAAAATAACAATCTTCCCACTCTGTACATAAAACAGTTAGTTAATAGCCACACTGAAATGAACACAAAGAAAAGTTGTATCTTAAACTATCTCCTTTACTGGAGGTGTTCAAGTAGAAAAGCACTGGGTGGTGGTGGTTTCTAGACAGCTTAGAACCTTCTCTCTACAACACAATCCTATAAAATATTGCTCTAATCTAAATCACTCATCAAAAGTGAAGAAAGCATACAGCACAATATAAGAACGCTATCACTTTCAACTGCTAGCCTTTACCCCCCCACCCCAGTTAGAAATCTGCTGCAGTGAGATTGAAAATCTATCCAGACAGGCTAACCTCCTCATCCAGCCAGTCAGCTGCATGACTCATCTTTGTATTTTACTGGGGCTTCGACAGATGTGCCCTCTCTAACAGCCAGAAAATCCAAAAAACCCTTTGGAAACCATCTGGATCATATGAAACCAAGTACATTGTTAATAAGAAACTCATTTTTGTACTAATAGATATTTGTAGAAATACTTGCTTAAAACCTTTTTAGTTGACTAAGCTAAAAAACAAGAAGTGCAACAATAATGGGAAAATGAAGTGCACATTTTACAAGCTCATCAGAGATGGCACAAAAATAGATGATGTAGACAAACACAATGAAGTATTTGGATATTGTGGAAATACATCTCTTCTTACAGAATGAGCTACAAAACTGTAAATTTGATTTATAGGTTGATCTAAAATGAATGGATTAGTTGGGAAAAACAGAAAAATACAGAAAACAGAAAGAATGAGAATGTGTGTGTATGTCTATTTATCTATCTATATTGATATCTATGCGTAGCAAGACAGAAAAGGAAGGAAAAAAGAAAGTGCTCATGAAAATGGACAGTAAATAACAAGAGATCTGCAAATTTACTGAGGAGAATAGAGGAAGGAAAGGAAAAAGACTAATTTCTGCTAGCTGGAAAGGCAGGAAAACAAAAACGGGTGGGGGAAGTAATAGAGTCAGTGGACAAACTGAGCAATAACTTTCAAGTCTTGCCTCTGATGCCGGCATGCAAATGAAACAGCTCATGTAACTGTGGTTTACTCCTCTGCAGCACCCAAGGAATGATGTAATTGTTAGCATGAGAAATCATGTAAAAGACACACAGGCAAAAGCAAGCGGTACACTAACCTGTCGTGTGAGTGATGTGGTGACTTAGGTGAAGCATTCATAAGTCTCATGAGGTTCTTTCTGATGCAACATCCTGTTTCTTGAGCTGCATAACCTGAGAAGGGCTGTTGTATCTCTAAGGCCTCTGGTCTTGCTCCAGGGTCTGAATTGAACAATATACAGTGTTTCATTACCATGTGAATCCTGCTTAGAGGACTTAAAAGGCAGATAACATTTGCAAAAATAAGGACACTCCCACCCAACTATGGTCAAGTAAGAAAATATTATTATGCAAATAGGTATATGATAGAGAAAAATAATATAGCCTAGAACAAGTTTTTTTTTTAAGCCATGCCATTCAGGAAGCAGTCACTAATTAAGTAGTATTAATACAGCTAAAAGAGAAATTAATGGGGCTGTTGGGGGGGGGCTGCCTTCCAACACACTAATTTCTTAAAAATCTCTCTCTCTCTTTCTCTCCCACCCCCCAAAATGCCTCCTTACCAGGTTTTCAACCCAGGATAGTCAACTTCCAGTCCATGTTTTTCAAAACACAGGCTGATGAGGCAAAACATGGAAAAATGCCCCATAGGCCCCAAAAGCACTCATATAAAAATCGGTGTGTGTGTGTGTGTGTGTGTGTCCAGTTGGCTCGTGTGCCAAAGATGCCTCAAAATAGTTTTGGGGAACTCTACTCCCTGATTAAGAATTTATTGGATAGCTAAGTTTTGCCAATGTAAGCACATTTTAATGTGGAAAAATAAAATAATGTTTAAAGGTTTTAATAAACATTTATGTCTGTTAAGCAATGAAAAGAGAATACAAAAAAACTATAAATAGAAGTAAGCATAATGTCTTCATCTAACAGTAATTTGCAGACCTTGCTCTTTTTTGTACAACCCAAATCAAGTTATCACAATTTAAATAAGCATGTAAAGAATACACCATGGGACTATCTTTCTGTAGTGGTGGGATTGGGTGCTCCTTTGAGGCCAGAGGCTATGCTGATAGTAGCAATACTGCTGGTAGGGTCTCCTATGTGAAACAGGCTTTTGCTGAGGAGCCAGACTGAATGTGCCAAACAGCAACTGAACAATAGCACTAGTAAGGGGCGACAATGGCAGAGAAACAGAAGGTGACAAGGAAGAACAAAAGTAGTCTTTGACAAGATCTGAAAAATCAAAGGGAACTTTAAACCAAGAATGGGGATGCTCTATGACCTGCAGGGGAACACATTACATGACTAAGTACAAATAAAAGCCAGTGGAAACAATACACTGAAGACTTATATAAAAGAGATGAAAGGATGACAAATTCATTCAAGGAAGAACCATTTGAAGATAAATCTAAAATTTTAGAAAATGAAGTGGAGCATTTGGGAGAGATAGATCACCAGGACCAATAGAGCTGCTGCAAGCTCCAGAGACAGAATTTACTCTAGCTCTAAGATCTGTCAACAAATACGGAGAAAAAGCAATGACACACAGATTGGAAACACTCAATGTATTTTCTAATCTCCAAGACAAGGGACACAAGGGATTGCAGTAATCACAGGACCACCACATTAATCCCCATGCAAGCAAAGTCATGCTCAAAATTGTACAACAAAGACCATTACCATATATGGAGGGAGAACTGCCAGATATCCAAGTTGAGTTCAGGAAAAGAGGAGACACTAGGGATCATATTGCAAATATATGTTGGATAACGGAGTGCACTAAAGAATTTCAGAAGGAAATTAAACCATGCTTTATAGATTATAGCAAAGCCTTTGATTGTGGAGATAATGAAAAATTATGGATTGCTCTTAAAGAAATGGATGTGCCACAACAGTTGATTGTCCTGATGTATATAACCTGTACTCAGGACAAAAGGCTGCCATTAGGACAGAATACAGAAAAACTGAATGGTTTCCAATTGGCAAGGGGGTGAATCAAGGCTGCATATTATTACCCTATATGTTTAATTTACATACTGAACGTATCATATCATACAGTAGGATTAGACTCTTAGGAAGGGTCAATAGATGAAGATACGTGAATGGCATCATGCTACTAGCAGAAAATAGCAAAGACTTGGAATGATTACTGAAGTCAAGGAATACCATACAAAGGCAAGTTTACATTAAGAAAACAAAAATAATGACCACAGAGAATTTACATAAATTTCAGGTAGATGATGAAGACACTGAAATATGTAGTTCAAGATTTTCCATATCTTAGCTCAGTCATTAATCAGAATGGAGACTGTAATCAAGAAATCAGAAGATGACTAGGATTTGGGAGAGCAGCTATGAAGGAACTAGACAAGATGCTCAAGTGTAAAGATACAAATTGACTACTAAAGTTAAGATTGTCCATGTCATCCTATTTCCAATTTCTGTGTATCAACTCATTTGAAATGTGGTGCTGGAGAAGAGTTCTAGAGATACCATGGACTGCTAAAAGACAAATAAATGTGTTCAATTGGAAATCAAGCTTGAACTCTCTCTAGGAGCTAAGATGACTAAACTGAAACTGTAGTATAGGTTGTTGTGGGTTTTCCAGGCTTTGAGGCTGTGTTCTATTAGTAGTTTCTCCTGACGTTTCGACTGCATCTGTGGCTGGTATCTTCAGAGGATCCGATGGCATGGAAGTGCCACCAGATCCTCTGAAGATGTCAGCCACAGATGCAGGCAAAACATCAGGAGAAACTACTAACAGAACACGGCCTCAAAGCCTGGAAAATCCACAACAACCTATGGATTCTGGCTGTCAAAGCCTTCAACTTTACATGAAACTGTTGCACTTCAGACATATCATGAGAAGACATGACTCACTAGAAAAGAAAATAATGCTTGGCAAACTAGAAGGCAGCAAGAAAAGAGGAAGACCAGATTACAAGTGGATAGGCTCATCAAGGAAACCACAGCCCTGAATTTGCAAGACCTGAGTGGGGCTGTTTATGATAGGGTGACTTAAGAGATCTCTCATTCACAGGGTCACCATAAGATGAAGGTGACTTGACGGCAGTTAACAACAACAATAAAGAGGATGGACACATTCCCACTCACCTCAAACTATTTCATCTATAGGTAAGGTAGAAAAAGAAATGAAAGGCTTCACTAGGTACACATATTCAACCATCTTTCTAAACTAAAATTTTCCAAAATATGATAAACGCTTACCAGGGAAAAACAATAACAGAAAGATGGGTAAGATAAATGATAAGCACCACTATTGCTTTCTCCTTTCAATTTTCTGCATCCCCTTTTTGGTACCAAGAACTAGAAAGATTCCTAAATTTGGATATCCATTCCTTATACAATAGAGATGAATCTGTTCTGTTAGTAATCCTACTTTTGAAATTATTTGCACCGTAATTAAATCTTATGCTGCTAATTCAGATGGAAGAGGGGTCATTTCTGCATCAGGCTGTTATAGTGCTATTATTCCACTTTCAACATCCCATGGAATCCTGGGGTTTGCAGTTTAGGGAGGGGCCTTTGAAAGTAGAATAATAGCACTGTAACAGCCTAGTGTGGAAATGGCCAGGGACAACAGGACAACAATTCATTGCATTTCTTTATTACTTCATTTACTTATGCATAAAGAAAAGCTATTAAGTAATGAATTCACAGGATTCTTCAGAACATCTTACATGAGTTGTGTCCGGTACTAGGAGAAATGGCAACTGATGGCTGCTCTTTCCTGCTTAGTTTATGCCATTTTTTCACCAGAAACTTTAACCTGAGGGTGAGAAAGAGATACATTAATGTGCAAAATAGTTTGAAAAGTACAGTACATGACACTGCTCCAGTAAATACAAAATCTAATAGACAAAGACATAAAACACTTTCACAATATCACCTTCCTTTTTTTGTGGGGGGGGAGTGCTTTTTCTCAAAACTTTTATCTTCTGTCATTTCTAATTTTGGAAGAAAATGTTTCTCCTGCACCTAAGAGATATGCTAAAACATTTCAAAACTGCTTCTCTACAGTTCTCGGAGGTGTAAGAAATTTTTAAAAGTCCGAACTTTGTTTCTTAAATTTCTGAGGAGTGTGCAGAGGGCATGTGTGGCTCCCAAACATCTTGAAGTTACCCATCCCTGTATGGTTTTGTATAATAGATCTTTAGATTAGGTGTGCCAAAAGATGGGGTCCCGGTTACAATTCCCCACAGAAGAAACTTTGCACAAGTCCTCAAAAGTAAAAACGAGATAAATATTTCTTTAAGGTAGAGCTTGAAGGGGCAGTAAACATAATTTACTGTGTTCTTAGTTTTATCTGTTTTTTTAAAAAATTACACTGTGATCCACCTTGAGTCACAGGACTGAGAAAAATAACAGAAGTAAATAAAATAAAATAAAATAAAATAAAATAACTGGTCCTGGCCACACTCTGTACAAGAACATATTCTGGCCCACAGAGACTACTGCTTTTCACTATTGCTTCTTCTGGGTATTCCTCTTTCTGGATAATTTTGAATTCTCTCCTCTCCCCTGCTTATCCCTACACTGGATCTGCTTAACTGGGTAGGTCAGTTGACTCACTTGCTAAATATGGAAAGATTATGTCCAAAATTCCTACTGAAGTGACACTTTTTGTGATTTTGTGAATTCATTTTTAATGCTATTCTCAAACTTTGTATGTCTTTTCCTCATTAACTGATTGTTTTCTTATGCCATCCTCACACCATTTATAAAAAATTCTAAACACTAATGCTTTGTATACTCTCAAAATCATAATATTGTTTTGAGGCACTGAATATTAATATACACTATATGAACAATATTTCACGGGCATTGTGACTCAATGAACATATGCATTCCAATTGAAATCCTGAGTCTGTGGCCCCTGCTTTACTCCCAACCCATGGGGCTGCAAAGGTTTAAATTCAAACTCAGATGTGAATGAGACAGATTCATTAGAATAGCACCTTTCTCCCTTATTCTAAGAATCATGTATGTCATCCTTACTTGCTCTGTGGAAGAGTGGGACAGAAGAACAATATCATTTCCCTCTTGGTCAAATATTTAATGCTACTTCTGTAACATGTTTTAAAGGACTGTTTATCTCTTTCTTTTTTAAAAAAAATAAAATCAAAAGTTCACTGCGAAAAGAAAACATAGCAAATACATGGCTTAGTTATTTCAGAAAAAAAACACAACAGGTTTCTTACCTTGATATTGCAATGACCACTCTGACTGCAGATCTGAACTTGACAAATAAGCGGCCCCGAGATTCTGAAGCATTTAAATCAGGAAGGGAAGGATAAATGCCCATCCGAGCTATCAAGGACAGTGTTGCTTGCTCACATTCTTGGAATCCACCCAAGAGCAGCAGAAGGTATTTTTTTTGATAAACCAGAGCTTTCCGGAAGCTCTCAGCTCTCAGATACTTCCTATATAACTTTTGCATCTAAATTAGAAAAAAAAGACAGAGCATTTTGCTTAGAAGGGATTAAGAAATCAATCACAAAAACTATTTCAAATATACGTTCAGCAGCTCTGACCTAGCAGTTAATGAGATATATTTTGCACTGGTTAGAACAGAAGATCTTTTCATAATCTGGCTACTTCTTCTCAAAAGAGGCTGCAGTCAGCATGTACATGTATTTAATTATTTGTGAGTTTCTCCAACACTTTCCCCACAACCTCAAGTGCTTCTTTTCGAGGTCTTCCTTCTCAGCTTTTCCAATCAGGCTGCACGGCCCTTTAAAAACCACCTCCAATCATTCTCCTCCACTACCAGCCATTGCCCGGCCAGTTAAGGATGGTCTGCACTCCTATTTCTCAGCATCACAAAACCTCTCCTGATCCCTCCCCCCCCAAAAAAAAACAAGTGAGAAAGTACAGGGTCGCCATGCGGATCCACCCCCTTTCCTTGACCTGGTTTGGACCTTGGATGCCCATTCTCTCCTCTACCCCATGCTTTGACCCCCATTTTGGTATTTTCAATTTTTCCACTTTTGCAAGGGTCCTGCATCACTAACCTTAGCAAATGTGGAGGGCTGGCTATATTATTATTTTATACGGTTTTGATTTCTTATATCATTTGATTTTTGTGTTTTTATTATGTTTGCACCTTAAAAACCCCATCTATGTTGAAAAGTAGGGTATAATTCTAAAAAAATAAATAAGAAGTGAGACTTGAAATGTGCTATAGGAGACAGCTGTATTACCATGAAACTGTTACCACTCCATTTTTAGGCATATGTAAATGTACATATGTACATAAATGTATCAGCTGATCAGCTGATAGGTTAAATCTCTGCTGATTAACCAACAAAGCTGCATAACAAAAGTGGTTGGTGAGCACTGGTGGATGCACAGAATAATGAGCACTGGATATCTTTGGGCAATACAGGTATATGTGTTCAAAAAAATTGTTATTAGGCAATGTAGTAAATGAGGAAGAGGGAAAACTCTCCTTGGCAGCTTGTCTCAGGAGCATACTCTCAGTCTCAAGCCTCAAGTTCTGTTATTCCAGCTCAGGTACGAGAAGATCATCTTAGAGCCATCTTTACAGATATTAATAGTTCTGAAACTTGATAATTCCATTCAAGCTACACTGATTGTCTGTTGTTGTTGTGTGCCTTCAAGTTGCTTCTGACTTATGGTAACCCTAAGGTTACCCTATCCCCTAGTTTTCTGGGGCTGAAAGCATATGACCTGCCCAAGGTCACTCAGTGGCTTTCACTGGTCAAATGGGGAATTGAATGCTGGTCTTCAGAGTCATAGTCCAATGCTCAAACCACTACACCATGCTGGAATCTGGTATCTATGGAAGAAGTTTCTGACTTAATTCTACAGCAAAAAAGCAGAATGGCTACAGATGTTATGTCCCTGCCAATCTGTTACGGCCCCACATCCCCCCCAAGATTGATACAGTTTAATTGGCAAATATTTAATTGGCAACTACGTTAATTGGCATTGATATAAAATGAAACCTGGAGTGACTGGAAGGTCAAGCTAGAAAGAGGAAGATTACTGGCTGTAAATGTGAGATTGCAAGGCAGGTCAGTCCACATGCCCCTCTAGGTGGAAGTGAAGTCACTGTCTCACTGTCAGGTAGATTATGAGGCAATTCTGGAGACAACAGGCTTATGCTAAAGCTGGACATCTCTGTGCAAAAAAGAGAAGTTCCCACCAAACTGTGATTGTTCTAATCCTGATCCCTCTCACACTTGGATGTTTTCCTGCTTTGTCTTCCCAACCTCTCCACAATACAGAGCTATTATGACAGCCATTACCCCTTTGTTACCTGAACAGTGAGACCATTAACTCCGTCTGGACCTCATTGTTTGTGTTGCAATTCCCATTGTCCACCCAGCTGGAAGAGTTGTTCACATTCAGAGCTGAGTATAAAAACCCTCAGTTTTGAGTGATTCAGCACAGCCTCTCACTTTGCTGGATGCCATGCTGTTATATAGATTCCTGAATGAGAACTGTCCTTAGGTGCTTACTTAAGCCATGTCGCTGCCTTTCCTTGCTTCTCTCTGGATTCTAAATTCCTCTATCCACAACTTTCCTACCTTTACCCTTCAGATAGTCTTTGTATGAATGCGTGAGTGCTTGATCTTTTGTGTGCACGTGTGAATTTCTCAATAAAACACATTTTTAGTTCACATTTTTGATTCTCTGGTTGCTTCTTGCCTGCAAGACCCCATAAACATAAACATTGGTGGAAAGATCTCCCTCCTCTCGCAGGCCTCCTAATTTTGAGCTAATAAATTCCCCTCTGTCATGTGGAGGTACTGGCATCATGGGCGGACCCCTGAGTCACCCATGTTTTGAGGTAACAAATCAACTTTGTGGGCACCACTGTTGGCTGCTCTTTTTACCAAGATTAACAATTCTGGCAAAATCCCTGTTAGTTGGAAGCAAGCAATTGTGGTGCCAATCTACAAGAGAGGTCAAGCCTCTGATCTAGGAAATTACAGACCAATTAGTCTATTATCAATAATGGGAAAGTTATATGCTTGTTTCCTGTGCAAAAGACTGACTCCTTTTTTGAATTCTAAATTCTTAGAATTCTTACTGAGGTCCAAACTGTACTTAGAGAGAATTATTAAACTTTCCATCACTATTTGGTTCTCTCTCACCCTGGCTGAGAAATATTCTAGATGTCTGCAAGGCTAGTTGTTTGTTGCCTTTACAGACCTAGTTGGCTTTTGACTATCTCCAGAACTAAGTTATGGGAGAAGCTGGGTAATGTTTGACCGACAGAAGATTTATCTTATTAAGGCTTTGTATAGTTAACAGCCAGCTACAAGTCAGATGAAGCAGCCAGGAGCAGCTTTCAAAAGAAATATCCATGACCAGAGGGGTCAGACAAGGTTGTATCCCTGCACCAACCTTGTTTAACCTATTTGTAAATGAAGCTGAATATGTTTTAACAGACCTCAATGGTCATTTGTCTGAACTGGGAGACAGGAAAATTCCCATTCTACTCTATGCTGATGATGCAGTTATTCCTTCATATTTTAGACCTAGGCTAAACTACTTAATAAAAGTTCTTGAATTATTTATTGTTTAAACAGTGATATAAAATTAATTTGGGGAAATCTAAACCTATGGTTTTTGACAAGAAATTTGTTTTTGTAATCGTTACACCTCCTATGACTAAGAACTACACTGTGTGAAACCCGGTCTGCTCTGCTGTCACACAGAGTATGATCATGCTCAGGAGCTGTGCTAGGAACTTGTGGAGATGAACAGACTTGTTATATCAGTGTCCCAAACTTGCTCTCTCTCTCTCTCTCTCTCCTGTTTCCCCTTGAACAGATGGACTATTCCTTCTCTAGCCAAACAGTTTTACAAAGGCTGAGGGGGAGTAGAAAGTTCCTTTCTTGACTTGCTAAACACCTGTATCCCTGAGGCAATTCAAGGAGAGTGCTTCATCTGCTAGGTTACCTGCAAAGGCTTTTTAATACTTAAGCCCAGTTATTGATTTCAAATAAGGAGAATTCACTCGGGATTAGGGTTTAAAAAAGCCAAAAACGGGAGTGGGCAAGTTCTGGGAGTCCAGGGGCCAATTTCTTGCCCTTAAAACCTGCCTCCTGCAAAATTCCAGGAGAAAAAAAATGAAAGCACAAAAATTGACATGACCAAAAATCGACTTCTGGTTTTGACAAAAGCTTGTCAAAACTGTAAAGTGTCACATGGAGGCCATGCATATTTTCACTGAATTTTCTTTTCTGGCAGAATAGTCAAGGATAGACAAAGAAAATCTATCTAGTGGGTTACATGTGGATCATGGGCTAGAAGCATAATTGCTAAACTTGCCATAAACCAAAAGACAGCAGACAAGTCCATACAATGTTAAAATTTTCCATATCAACATCCTGCTATGACTTTGTACACTGTAAATGTTATCAGTAAAATTTTAGAATGAATTCTACTTACACAATGGTCCAAAGTTTTATACAGCTGCTTTCTAATTAGAAAGTTATAGTCTTTTGAAATTTGAAAACCTGACTTCAAGTGTTGTATTCCAGTTAACACAATAGTTTTTCTATGATTGCCTGATGTGAAAATAGGTTACTAATTACATTACATCAAATGCTGTAATAAGTGAGAATATTTTTCATTTTTCATATAATTTCATGATCAAATCGTTAAAAAATATTTTTAAGACTGAAAGAAAAAGGAGCATATCCAAGGCTGTGAAGAAAAAAAAGCTGGAAAAAATGGGAAAAATATTGTAGGAATACAAGGAATTTGAATGAGGAAAGGGAAGGACCAAACTGGTGTGAATAGCTGAAGAGTGTGTGGGATTTTATCTGAAGTCATTTTCTTCAGTAAATAGGCTGACTATGGATTCTTAGTATAAAAGTTGCTTCCTGGCTGTCAATAACTCACATGGAGGGGAGGGTACTTGTTTTGAGCTTTTAGACCCCCTCTTTCTCAAAATTCCTTTCCCTTTGCTCTTAGCACTCCAGTCTCTCATCTGCTCAGTCTTCATATTTTCAGCCAAATTTTACTTTATAAGCTACTACTGATATGGACAAAAAAACAGCTGAAATATTTTTACCTTTAGATTGGAAGATACGACAGTTGACTTAGTTTCCATCCCAAAATTAGGAGTTTTTGCTTCATAGTCTTTTGCTTTCAAACCATTCTGCAAAACATGTTTTTCCTCCTGGCAAGCTAGTCCTTCTGATTCATTTACCAAGTCAGTGACACATGTAGGCATGATCTAAACATGACATTGGAAAGATTGGTTAAACCTTTCAAAGATTTGACACAATGAAAGCATTTCATTTTTTATTCAACAACATTCAGTGTTTACAGTTGTCCTTCCACTTTTGTGAGGGTTCAGAGGCACAGAACTGTTGTAAAAGTGGACAGCCTGTGCATAACTCCCCCCAGTCCCCCTCCTATTCCCTTCCAGGGCTCCTTGCTTCCCATTCTCAGGAAAAAGGGAAGGGAATAGGGGTGGGGGAAGGCTCACATGAGCCTTCCTTTCCCCTTGCAAAGCTCCTCCTGCCATTCCTATGCATTTTGCCCTGGCATGAGCCTCTCGCCCAATTCCCTTCCATTTTGCTTCAGTGTGAGTTCTTCATGGTGGGGCCAAATGCATAGGAATGGTAGGGGGAGCTCCTGAGGGGGAAAAGAAGGCTTGTACAAGTTTTACCCTACCCCCCTTTCTTTTCCATTTTGCATGGGAAGGGGAAGGAGGGAGCTCCGTAGGGTGGTAAAGGAAGGCTTGTGAGCTTTCCTTCCCTTTCCCTTCCGTTTTCTATGGCGTGGGAAAGAAAGGCTCACGTGAACTTTCCCTCATCCCCCTTTCCCTTCTGTTTCGCATTGGAAGAGGAAGGAGAGAGCTCCAAAGGGGGGAAATGAAGGCTCACGTGAGTTTCCCCTACCCCCTATTCTATCCCATTCCGCATTGGTGTGAATTCTTTGCACTGAGACAAAAATGCATAGGAATAGGAGGAGGAGGAGGAGGAGGAGGAGAAGGGGGGAGGCACTTGTGCTAATGAATAATCAAATTCACAAACATCAAACCTGCGAATGTGGAAGGAGAATATTCAAAAATGCAATCCTACTGGATCTGCTAGAAGGTGAATTTAAAAGATTTCAACATATTTGGAAAAACTGTAAAAAAATCTGTACACAGAATGTAAAAATTTGGTTACTTATGGCTCCTACAATCTTGACTTTGTAACCAACTGAAGGACTTCATAATCACGGCAATTTGTTTCTCATCATTAATTTGCAAAGCTGCCTGACTCTATGATCTGATTTCAGTGGCCATAGTGCATAAAGCAATTTGCTCTATAGTTGATAAATCTGCTTCTTGTATTTGTGAAGGGTGAAGTTTCCAACACTAGCCATTTGTGATAAATCCAAAAGTGGGTTATGTTCCTCTCCTGCCCAGAAAAGCATAACAACTGAGTGAAAACTATCTTTAATTCAGAGAATATATTCCAAGTAGTAGTTCTAAGTAAATTTGGGGGCTTGAAGGTGTTATTTAGGATAAATTCAGGAAAAACTCTTCTTTTGTCCCTCTTAAAGATGAATGGATTAAATGTCTTTTCTCTTTTTAAAATTTTTATAATGTATAATTGTTTCTAAGCATAAGTTGAAATATGAACAATGGCTTATGAAAAAAATGCACATTCTTACCATATGTTTTGAAGAAGCCAATAGTTCTGCTTTAAGTTCAAGTATATGCAACAATGCAGCCACTGCTTCATCACTCGAGCCAGGCCATTCAACAGTTCTGTCAAATACAGTGGAGAAAAAATAACCTTGGTTCTACACTTGAAGTATGAGTCATCTGGCATAAAACCAGCAACTCAAAACTGTATGAGGCAAATAACGAATTTTATATAGAACAGTGTCCATGAAATGGAGAGACTGCATACCTGAAAATGTAGTTTCTTCAAGTGGTTATCTGTGAATTGACACACATGTCTATGCAAGCCCACATCTGCAAAATTCTAGAGCTGAAGAGCTTTTGAAAGAAAACCCACACTCACACCTCCAGTGCACAAGCGTAAGCATGCTGAAGCTACTCTCCCTCTGATATGTGCCACAACAAAATAAGTAAACTGGAATGCAATAAGGGTGGAAGATAGTTGTATGAGTTCATAGATGACCACTTAAAGGATCACATGTATGGGTGATTGGCAAGTTCACTTGCCAAAGAAAAATAAATGTCACATCACAATTGAAGACAACATGACTTTATCAAAATGCATTCTTTTTTGACCTTATGTCAAAATAGGCCTTATGAGGGTAAAGGACTGTGACTAGGTAGTCAACCCACACAGTTTAGGAAGATACATCCCACATAGCACAGCCAATGATGTTATCATCAACTTCATGGAGTGAGTCTGAATCCATGAGGATTCAAGTACCTTAACATGTTTATAAGGCAGGCAGATAATCTCTGTCACTCATTTCACAAAGACTAAGTTAAAAAAATCAAAACATTTTGAACTGGAATGGCAGAGGTCTAATGAGGTGATCTCCTAAATGAGTTCAAGGTCCTCTGACTGTCCAAAAAATGAAGGACTAGATAAAAAAAAGAAGATAAATTATGGTGAAAGATAGGATAACTGCAAGACTACATTCAGGAAGACATATCCAGCCATGTCATCACTTCACTACAATGAAATAGGTGAATCCACACAGAGTGTACAAGTCCTGTCTCAGTCTGGGCAGCAAGCCAAAGCTGCACAGCTGATAGCAAAGAGACAACACAGGTAAACTTGCAAGCAATGAACCAGAGCAGCTTAAGGTCCAGTACTTACTTTACTTAGTAAACAAAAAGTTGTAGTCACAAATAGAGTTCAACAGTATCCAAAACAGGGCAAATGAATCCAAAGTAAACCAACACAATCCAGGTCAAGGCACAAAGATCAGGAACATGACAGGTGGCCAGGTAGATCAGATAATCTCTGACAATTCCTGGAGGGAAGGGCTGTATTTGTATAGGTTAGGAGCTAATGCAGCTACTGCCTAATTAATTGCTGCTTCCTATAATTCCTCTGATAACTCCACAAGCTCTCCCTTTGTTGTCTCTGATTGGCAAAGGTAGGTATGGGTAACCTGTCTTCTGTAACTGAATGGGCAGGGCTCTCTGCCAGTGCTCACATTGCACTCTGGTCTGTATCTGAGGCCTGTGGCTCTGTACCTCCTGTTCCACAGAAGGTCCTGGCATGCATACTGCTTCAGCCTCTGAATCAGAGTCTATTTCCATGTTCTGGAAGCAGGATATGACAGTACACAACTCACCAGGGCATCTTTCAAACAAGAAAGCAGATGAACAATAATACTATGTCATGTGCAGGCATGAGAGCTGTGTTCTGATGCCCACCTTTTTGGCAACTGTTCTGGCCTTAAAGCAGTTATCCATAACATCATCAATCTTAGTGCTGAAAAGACCTTGCATGTCAAAGGTTAGGTCTTTAATCACTGTACAGGTATAATGCTCGTTGTCTGATGTATAACACAGGACTGTGCCTGGTCCTGCCGTAGCACTGGATGAAAATTTACTTTTTGGGCAGATGCTTTATGATGTCCAGTCAATGATGGGCTTCCAAGTGATATTCTTCTGGTCAGCAGTTAAGTAGGAAAGGAACACCATAATAACTGACATAAAAACCACTGATAAACAGCCATACATGCTCAGTAAATTCTACAGCTAAGGCAGCAGAAAAGTAGACATATTGACCCATAATATCCAAATTGGTGGCCTTCTTTGTCCACTGGAGTAGAACATAATTTCTTCACTTTGGTCTGGAAGGTCTCTATAAGGTCTCTATAATAATGTAATTATAGATTGTGTACTGAAAGATGAAGAAAAGCATGTTTTTCTCATATCCTGTACAGCCTCTCACTGCATTAACAAGTTGGTGGGAACTGAAGATGGTTTGAATCTGGACAGCTAAACTATGCAGTATGTGGAGGGAAGCAAAACCATAACTGCTAGAGATATACTTTTATATTTTAATATATTTTAAATTTTTTAAATATTGATAACAGTTTAATTCTATTTTAATATTGAGTTTTTGTATTATTTTAACTATATTGTAATCATTTTAATTTGAAAGTCCCTGGGAGAAAGGTGAGGTATAAGAGGATGATGATGGTTGAGACTTATGTCTTCCCAGAATCTATGACTCACAGGGACTTTTATTTTGATCCTGAGAGATTTTGCCATCCGGAATACTGGCATCAGGTAGAACCAAGTACCTTCCAATGGAAATAGAAGGGTTGTCTCCTACTTCTAGTGTTGTAGATGCAGATAGGAGAAAGGTGTCTCAATTAGTCATCCACAGATGACTGAGAATACTAAGATACAGAAACCTTACATTGATCAGAAGGCTCTTAAGGGTGCTAAAATAGCACTCGATAACACTAGTGGGGAGAAGTAGGCAGGTCATTTGTCATAGCCATAGCAATTTTTTTTTAAAGTAAAAGAATCATCTATCTGTCCTACTGCAGGTGACAGAGCAGTAAATGTGATGATTTGAGAGAACATTTGTATTAATATTAGAAGCTGCTGGGTTATTTAGGGCATGGTTGGAATAGCGTACGCAGTTGTTGCGGTTAATTGCTGTCAAGTCAACTTCAACTTATGGTGACCTTATGAATGAGAGATTTCCAAGTCATCTTCTCATCAACTGCCCTGCTCAAGTCTTGCAGATTTCGGGGTGTATCTTCCTTGACTGAGTCTCACCACTACTTGTGATGGCAGAGTCATTGGTACCTCTCTGTATCTGACTGTTGGTATTGATGTGGTGGTGTGCTGGACACTGCTCAGTGATCACAGTATTTGCTATTTGGGACAAAATTTTGGGATGCTCTGCTGGAGGTCTGAACATGTAGAAGTTGCTCTCAATCTTTGTTGAGCAAAGTATTGCAGGGATGATGAGCAGTAAGAGTCGTGTAAGTAATGTGCCTGGTAGTAATTAAAATCTCTTGGTGGAGACTGAGATGAGAACCAGTCCCTGTACCTAGGTGAATGGTAAGGGGAACAGCGATTCCCAACATGATGGGAGCAGGACCAACATCTTCTTGTAGGTTTCAGATAGTACTAAGGAATTTCAAAGGCTGTTATGTGGGAAATTCCCTCAGTCATCACATACGGACTGAGAGCAGTCAATCTTAGATTGGGGAGTCAGATTTCCCCTTCAGATCATCTTTTCTTGGATGATTGACTATGTCCCTCCAATGAAAATCTCCCCAGTACTGGGTCTGAGGATCAAAGAACCTCTTCCATTTGAGATGGACTGATGGGCAAGGAAACTAATATCAGTGGTGTTGCTGAACTGAAACCAAGGAGGAGCCCAGCATGACAAAGAATGTATCAGAACTGAAGTTGATGGCATGCATACAGCCTGAGGAGTACTTCAAACAGCCATGTAATAACATATATTTCTTCTTTCATTTCTCATTGCTTTTCTTCCTTATTTAGTAGCAAAGTTCCCAGTCATTACTTGCCCATGTTTTTTTTTTTTAAAGAAAAATCTCCCCAGAATCAGAGGTAGAAATACTGTTGATCCCTTCTCTGTTCTGTATCTCGTGCTTAAATAAGACTTGGGTAGTTTTCCATGAGAAACCTTTGATATTAACGACTTTGGTACCAAAGCAAAGTCAGAATCAAAGTTGATATCACTACTGAAGAAATAGATAGTTTGGACATCTTTGATGATGAAAATGATGGCCTGTTGTTCCTTTGAGAGAGATGGAGTTTTACAAATCAAAGTGGGACCTGTTGGAAGTTCCTTCCTCACAACATGGCCAATCACTTCTAAGGAAGTATCCTAGGAGTGAATTTACAGTCTGAAAAGGTGGATTTTGAAGGCTATGTTTGGTGGTGGCAGATGGACAGGCATAAATATTATTAAGTTCTCCTATGAGACAAAATTGTAACTTTCTGGTGGATGATTTTGCCCTAAAGGCAACCATTTCTTGAAGAGAGTCAAAGAGGCAACACAATAACGAATAAAACTTTTTTTTAAAGCAGAAAGGAAAAAAACTAATCTAAAAACCACTTAAAATTTAAGAATTTGACTTTTTATTTAAACCTTTTGGCCAATTTGAAAAAAGATGGCACCAGCACGACAGGAGGCTTCTCAATAAGCTCTGATATCAGTCTCTCTCTCTCTCTCTTTGTCCTGTTCTGATTGTTTGGCTTTTCAGAAGACTGTTATATTTGAGCGCTGTTTAGCTTTCTTTCTTCTCCTTTCATATTGTTTTGGACATTTTGCAGCAACTGTTTATATTATGCTTGGAGCTGGACCTCGGCTGTGTTTGGGAGCAACCTGGAGGGATGCTCTGACTGCTGCTTTCTTTTTCTCTTTTTAAGCATATTTTAAGCATACTTCCAACCTATACCTTCCAAAATTGACTGGGAGTAAGAAGACAGGAGATAGAAGAGACACAGGAAGATAAAGAAATTAAGCAGAAATTAATAAGATTAGCAAGAGGGTTAAAACAGCCAAGCCAAAACAAAGACTACTACCTCCTCATGAGAAACTAGGATGAACCATGAGTAACTATAGAAACAGTTGCTTCGCTGCTAACTTGCTACCCTTTACTTTTAACTGGTGTCAATACTAATGCCCCAATATAAGATTAATTAATAAGAAAGAGGATGGCCAGCCTCATTTTTCTGTAAGAACAGGTTGCTTACCTGAAACTGTGGTTCTTCGAGTGGTCATCTGTGCCCTCACACAATGGGAATCTTCACGCATGCACTGTAGCTTTTTGGAAAGTTCCAGAGCTGAGCAGCTTGGTGGGAACCCCTCCACCATCCGGTAATGAGCATGCTCAGTCCCACCAAGCTAACGGTCTCTCCTCAGTTTTGAAGTCTGCTGAAGCAAGACCTGAAAGAGGGGAAGCTGGGCGGGTGTGTGTGAGGGCACAGATGACCACTCGAAGAACCACAGTTACAGGTAAGCAACCTGTTCTTCTTCTTCGTGGTCTCTGTGCCTCACACAGTGGGAGACTGAGTAGCTTACCATTGGATAGCACCGCACGGCCGAAGCAAGCGTCATGCTGGGCCCTACAGTCAAGGCAGTAGTGGCGGACAAAGGTCAAAGGCTGCGACCATGTAGCCACATAGCAAAGCTCCTGTAGGTCAACTCCCCTGAGAAGGGCTGCTGAGGAGGCCATCACCCTGGTAGAATGGGTCCAAAGCAAAGCCGAGGGAGGTTGCCGGGCAAGTTCATAGGCAAGGTGAATTGTCTGGACAACCCATTTGGAAACTGTTGAGAGGAGACTTTATGACCTTTCCGACACCCACTGTAGCACACAAAAAGACGGGGAATCTGACGGAAGGTGGAGGTCCGTTGAAGATAAAAGGCAAGCGCATGGCGTACGTTGAGTGAGTGAAGAGAGCGCTCGAGGGGCGATGCAGCATCTGGAAAGAAAGTAGGTAGAATCAAGTCTTGATTTATATGGAAATCGGAGACTACTTTAGGAAGAAAAGAAAGATCAGGACGGAGGACCACTTTGTCCCGGTGGAACACCAGGAATGGCTCATCACAATGCAATGCAGTTAGTTCTCCTGCCTGCCTGGCTGAAGTGACGGCAACCAAGAATGCCGTCTTCATAGTGAGGAGGCGGTCATCAGATGCAGCCATCGGTTTAAAGGGATGGCGCATGAGTTGGGACAGGACAAGCGACAATGGAGGAAGCAGTATAGTGACAGGATACAGGTGTTGCAGGCCCTTGAGGAATTGTTTCACCGTAGTGTTCCGGAAAAAGGGCAGAAGAAGGAGAACCCTGTGGCTGATAGGCCACGATTGCAGAGAGATAAACTTTCAGGGAGGAGAAGGCAAGGCCCTGATCCCATAGTGCCAGGAGGAAGTGCAGCACTGTGGACAGGGAGGTAGAAGAAGCAGGCTCATCACGGGAGATGGCAAAGGCCACAAACTTCTTCCATTTGTACTTGTAGGACCTACGAGTCGATTCTTTCTTTGCAGCCGTGAGAACAGCTTGGATAGTGGGAGAGTCTAGAATGTTATCCTCCAAGCGTGCAGACGGAGAAGAGGGAGATCCAGGTGCAGTACCCGACCCCTCGAATGAGAGAGGTCCTGTGCGTTCTGGAGCCTCATGGTGTGGCCCCGCGCCATGGCGAGGAGGGGGCTGAACCAGTGCTTCCTCTGCCAGAAGGGAGTAACGAGGATGATGTCTGCCTTGTCAGTCACGATCTTCGCCACCACTCGACCTAGGAGAGGAAATGAAGGAAAGATGTAAAGGAACTCTCTGTTCCAAAGAAGCTGGAATGCATTGCCAAGAGACCCGGGGCCCAGGCTGGCTGTTGAGCAATAACGGGGACACTTCCTTTTGTGATTGGTCGCAAAGAGATTGACAGTTGGAGTGCCCCATCAGGACACTCTCCACTGGAAGGCAGCATTGGACAGGGACCATTCATGATGACACGTTGTGTCCCTGCTCAGCGTGTCTGCTGTCGCATTGTCCCGCCCTGCAAGGTAGACCGCAACGAGTGTATCCATAGTGGAATGCACCAGTCCCAGATGTGTAGAGCCAGATGGAGCAGAGTGGACGAGTGAGTGCCTCCTTGCCTATTCATGTAACAGACACCTGTCGTATTGTCTGATAGGATCTGGACGGTCCGTCCGACAACAAGGTTTCGAAAAGTCCGAAGTGCTTTGAACATCGCCAGTAGCTCCAATGCGTTGATATGAAGACACAACTCCAGGGAGTGCCCTTGGACTGCGCAACCATGACAGTGAGCTCCCCAGCCCAGGAAAGACATGTCGGTTGTGATACCGAGAGTTGCACAGGGCTCCTGAAAAGGCATCCCCGATAAGAGATGGCTTGGGGACAGCCACCAACGAAGTGAGTCCCACATGAGACGAGGCACCCAAAGAACAAGATGTTGCTCATCAAGGAGAAGGTTGAAATATCGGAGAAACCAGTGCTGGAGATGGGGAGCACAAAGGCGGGAGGAATAGGTGACCATCGTCGTCGCAGCCATGTAGCCTAGGAGCTGTTGAATGTTGCGGGTGGAAACAGATGGATTGTGCAGGACGGCGGACGCAAACCGTCGCAGAGTCCGTGCGCGCCTCACAGGTAAGAAGGCCCTGGCTCGAGTGGAGTCGAGGGTGGCCCCGATGAAATCTAGGACGCACGAGGGCTCGAGGTGGGATTTCTTGGGGTTCATTCTGAGTCCGAGATCGGAAAGGAGGGAGAGGGCAATATGGATGTCCTCGTATACCTTCTGTTTGCAGGATGCCACCAGGAGCCAGTCCTCCAAATAGGGGTAGATCAGAACATTCTTCATGCAGAGGTAAGACACCAGAGGCTAGGCACTTTGTGAAGACCCGGGGGTGGTGGAGAGACTGAAGGGAAGAACCTTGTATTGGTAGCAGATGCTGTCGATTGCAAAGCAGAAGTACCTCCTGTGCTGGGGGCGAATGGAAATGTGGAAGTAGGCATCCCAGCACCTCAGAAAAGGTAGAATCGAGGACAGCGTGACCATCTTGAACTTCCAGGGGGCAATGAAGGAATTCACCCCCCTGAGGTCCAGAATGGGTTGGAGTGTGCCATTCGATTTGGGTACTGTGAAGTACCAGGAGAAGAAGCCTGTGGATTTTGCTGTGGGCGGAAGTCGCTCTATGGCCCCTTTGAGAAGAAGGGTCTCTACCTCTTTGAGGAGGGCCAGGCTGGCAGGGGTAGAATAGAAGATGCCGAGAGGAGGAGTACTTCAAAACTCGATGGCATAACCAAGATGAACTATGAGTCCGAAGTGATATTGCGCCAGATGTTGAGGTGGCGGGCCAGTGCCGTGCTTCTCGCGAGGCAGATGGGCAAGTGGAAGAGGGGCAGAGGCAACGACCTGCAATGGGAGTCAAAAACAAGATTTGGCAGTCGAGGAGGATTTCTTAGAAGATGGTTGGCGACATCTAAAGGAACGGCGGGAAGAGGCCGGTAAGGAAGATTGCAGAGTGGCAAGGAGAGCGTGACTTGTAAGAGTAGGAAGGGCGCCTACAGGAAGAACATGATGAAGGTGGCCTTCTAGGCTCGACCAAGGGGTGAAGGTCCATCTTTTTAGCTGTCAAGACAAGCTTTCAAAAGTTGGACCATGGAACAGCCGTTGGCCGTCAAAGGGCAGGTCCTCAATATGCTTTTGGCTATCCTCAGTTAAACTGGTGGACTGGAGCCAAGCGAAATGGCGGAGAGCAATTGCACCGACCATCACATGTGCCACACCCTCAACAGCATGTCGAGAGGACAAAATCTGAAAGGGCCACAGACTTGTTAAAATATTGAACAGGAGTGGCCCTGTGATCGTCCGGCAGGTGGGACCACAAAAAAGTCTCCGCGCAGAAGATGAAGTTGACGGCCAAGATGGAGACGAGCGCAGCGAGCGAGGCTGGTACGTTGATGAAGACGATCGACACCGGTACGAGCGGGAGCCAAAGCTACGGCAGGGCTGAGTTGGCTGGTGGATCCCCATTTTCTTCGCTGTGAGGCGAGCTTTGACTAAATGATCCATTGCCTCGTCAGTGGTGGCATGGGACAAACCCTGGCAGCCAAAGGGAAGGTCCTCAATTCATTTTCGGTTGTCCTCTTGTAGGCCCGCAGATCTCAGCCAGGTGAAGTGTCAGAGGACAACCGAGCCTACCATCACTCGAGTCGCCACCTCCGTTGAGTGTCTAGACAACAGGATCTGTTGGTTGGCAAGCGCTACTGACTCATTAAAGAATTGCATAGCACTCGCCCGATTATCCTCTGGGAGGTGTGCCAAGAGAGGGTAGAATCTGTCGAGGAGGTTCCTCTGGTAGGCAGCGAGGCAGGCTTGTGTGTTGGATACCCTGGCAATAAGCGATGAGGCAGAGTAGAATCGCCTGCCAAAGGTATCCAAACGGCTGCCCTCTCGATCTGGCGGGGTGGAGTGCGGTCTCCTACCACCCTTAGTCTGGGAGGACTCGACGATCGAGTTCGGCACCGGATGACTAAACAAGTACTCGACATCTTTCCGTTGTGTGCGGTAGAGGTGCTCCAGGTGATGCGGGATGTGCTGATGCCGGCTGGGCCCAAGGATGTTTTATGACCTCCTGCAATGCTGGTAAAAATGGCAACGGTGCTGTAGATAGCGGATGGGTGTCAACACCGGGTCTTGGACAGATGGAGTCGGTTGTGAGACATCCAGCCCAAGCGCTGTCACCATACGGAGGAGGATGTCAGAGAACTGTTTTATATCTTCCGACGCTGAATCTGGTGCGGGGTCCCCGAAGGCTAAGAGGGCGGAGACTCATGAGAGCCCGGTGTTGACTCCCCAGACTCTGATTCTGTCTCATACGACTGGGACGATCTGGATGGAGACCTTTCTGCCGGCAGCTGCTGAGGTGGCAATCACATAGTCACTGTTGGTGCGGTTACCATCGTCGACATTGCGGTCAGTACCGGTGGAGCAGCCGGAGGCTGAGATACCGCAGCCGTGACAATTGTTAGCACTGCAGGCACTGGATGCTGAATTGCCTGGGTGGAAGTCAGAGCGGGAGCCAAGGTCTGTGCCAGGAGGGACTCCAAAAGTGGATGAGACACAGTCGCAGTAACTCTCGGTGGTGGTGACACAGCCCGGTAACGGGGCGAGTGTTCCTGGGACCTCTCATAGTACGGGGACCTCAAGGGCGAGCGTGAATATGAATGCCGGTATATCGGATGGTACCGGCCATGGAATGGAGATCGCGACCGGCGATACGGCGACCGATGTCTCACGTCTGGGTGGTACTGATCCCTATATGCCGGAGAATAGGAATGGTACGAGGCCGGATGTTCACGTCAGAGATGTTCCCGGCCATATCTCGCAATATGAGAAGCGGACGAGAAGGGCGAGTCTTCTGGGAGCCGGGACAAGGTCCGCTCCGGATAGGCCTCCCACCGCTGCGGGGATCGATACCGCGCTCGGCGTTCCGAGGAATGAGACTCGCTTCTTTCAGGAGCGGCCCGATGGTGAGACGAGACCTGAGGAGTAGTTGGAACGGACTCTGGGTGGTCCATCCCCTTTGGGTGACAGAGTGGAGCTACCGTGGCAGAGAGTACCGGCGGGCCCGAAGGTGCAGCCGAGCCAGCGGTCTGGTCCTCATCAGACACCTCAAAAATTTCTGGCAGTTCCATCTCCTCAACAACATCCTCAGGTTGTTGGGTTTGAGAAGGTGTCGGAGGACAGGTCCTCTTAGAGGGCGAACCCCACTTCTCCTTCTTCTTTTTCTCTCTCTCCTTCAACGCATCCTGAGGAGGCCGCTTGCGTTGAGCGGCAGTGAGCGGCCTGGAGGACTTGGCTAGCCTCCTTGGAAGTTGACGCGCCCGCCGAGATCTTCGGTATGCACGGCAAGGCTGATATCGGAGGCCGAGTGGACGGTACCGAGCCCGGTACCATCGTCATTGTCAGTGCGGCAGCTGCCAGCACCAGGGAGGGCTTGGTCGAAGGTCGTGCTGATGGAGAAGGCCGAGAAGACATGATGGTTTCTCCAGCCACTCGTTCCCTTGCCCGTAGAGACTCCTCCCAGCAGTGGGATTTTAGGCAGGACGATCTATTCTGCAGAGTCTGGGCAGTGAAGTCCCGACAAATAGGACAGGCCTTCACTTTATGGGTCTCCCCAAGGCAGAAGAGACACTCTTCGTGCCCGTCAGACAGAGCGACCTTACGACCACAGGTGACACAAGTCTTGAAGAGAGCAGACATAGAAAGGTTGAAGAAGAGGAGAATGGAAGTCCAAGGGGGAGAACTCACAGAGAGGAGCGGTGAAGGAGATAGAAGATCGAAGAAGGTCGAAAAGGAGGGGTTTGAAGAAGACCGGAAAAACCAAGTCCAAAGTCCGAAAAACTTCAAACCGAAGTCAAAAACTGAAACCCAAAGTCCAAATACCAAGCAATCAATCCGAAACACAAGCCAAAGACGCTGCAAAGCAAGAACCTTCCGTTCGCTAAGGCGGACGAAAAAGAACTGAGGAGAGATCGTTGGCTTGGCAGGCTGAGCATGCTCAGTATGGGCATGGGGGAGGGGTTCCTGCCAGGCTGCTTAGCTCTAGAATCTTCCGAATGCTACCGTGCATGTGCAAAAATCCCAGTGTGAGAGGCACAGAGACCACGAAGAAGAACGAACATTGTCATTAAGAAAATTGTTGTAAGATACTTACTTGTCTAAACTTTTACACATGCACTCAGAAAGATAAGTGGCAGCACAGAGCAACTGCTCTCTGATGTTTTCTAATTTCTGTTGCTCCACATGCAGCATTATGGAATCAGCTGTGCAATTACTGTCTAAGGGACAAGAAGCAGACTTATGTTGAATTTTATGACAAGTAAAGTATTGTCCCTTTTTCTTCAGGTCTTTGAGCATCTGTTGCAATTCTTTGATTCTTCCAGCGTTCTGCCATTGGTGCGCTTCAAACTCATGCTATTGGAATAAAAAGTACAGCAATTTACAACATATCCAATACCAATATACTCAAAAACTCATAAGAAATTAGTATTTTATCTCTCCAAATCCCATGAAATCTTTTGCTTTATCAAGTAACAAAGAAGTTACTTAAAACATATTAAGTGTTGCTTCTTGATAAAAGTATTTTGAAAGAACAGTTCCTTAACTAAGTCCAGCTTCCACTCCCTTTAGATATTCAATATATGAAATAAAAGGCTGAAATAAATTGAAAAAAGCAAAGTTGGTAAGTCAAATTGTGATTCAAAAGTTTTTGTGACAATGTTTTTTCTTGCATCTTAGGGTGAAGATTCAGGTAACAAAACCCTGATTATATAAATAAATAACAAATCCTTTAAAATGTTTTATGCCATAGCTTGAACAATAAATGAATAGTTTAAAAATCTATTCTTACATGATTTTGTTGAGCTTTCTGTAATTCTCTTAGTTTATCACATTCTGTCTTTAGCTCTTGACTTCGATCTCTTACTGCTTGTTCTGTCATTCCATTCTCCTGACTCTTCACTGATCTGAGGTTTAATTGCATTTTTTCCCTTTTCATTTCAACCACCTTCTCCCTCTGTGTCTCCAAAGCATGGATAATGTCCTGTTTTTTATTCTGCTGTTCATGTTTAACTTGCAAGCTGATGTGGAGATCTTGTTCTTTTTCAGGTTCTTCATGGTACATTTGTATTTTATCCATATCATTTTTAGAGTCAAGTACCTGCTGTTGCATCTTTTCAATTATATCTAAAAGTTCCCTAGCACGGGACCTCTCTGTATACAACTGGACTTCTAGTTCCTGCAATGAACCCGTATGCTTACAAGACCCACATTCATTTATTCTCATACTCAGCTGTTCTGTCAAAAGACGTTCATGGTTCAAAGCACTTAAAAGTTCTAAATTGCGGTTCTTCTCAATCTCTATAGTCTTCTGCAGCTCTAACAGTTTATTCTGATCCTGGGACAATAAAGCTTCACAACGAGAATGCTCAATTTGAAGTTCTTTACGGAGATTACTATTTGCTGATTGTTCATGCTCTAAGGCCACAGACAACTGGTTGTTTTGAATGCACTGTAGTTCCAAGGCAGCTTGCAATTCCTGTACAAGAAAAGGAAAAATGCACAGGTACACTAGAGTCTGACTTTTAATATCTATGAGTATATTAAGAAAACTGCTTGGTAACACTTCCTGGAATCCCTGCATATATTAACGAGTAATTTGCACCCATTCACAAATTCTATCTAGATTAACAAAAAGCAGACTAACTGCGACATGCCTGAGGGAATGATGAGATCCTTTCCAACTTCTTATGACTTGCAGCTCCCAACACCTGTTGGGCAGTAGGCTGCTTGAGTCAATAAACTGTGGCCAGCTCTGCAATGCAACAGCTTATAGAGTCCTCTAACGTTGTGGTAAGCAAAGTCAGGAAGAAGACTTCTATAGCTAGAGATGTGTTCAAATTCCTCCTCAGAGAACTTGCCTGTCTTCCTGTTCCCTTCTATGTTTTAAGAAACTTCCACTAGTTTTTCTGTCTCTATCAAGCCCGATAAAGAGTCAGCTTATGCTTACCACAACAAGCCCACAAAACAACACATTCTCTGGTTCACAAAATAAGGTCCCCTTGAAGTCCAAGTACCCAATCCAGGAGATGGGAAAAAGGGCAAGGTGAGTGACAGGAGCCTAGAGTTGGAACTGCAGGGCCAGCCTGGTAAGAGGATCTGTCACACTTGGGATCAGCTGAAGAGAAAACAAAGTATTCCAAACCAACTTGCCAGAGGAGCTCCAAGCTCTCTATAGCCCACTGAAGGGCCATCTCAGAACAGACTTCACCAACAAGACAGTTGCCTCCAAGCTTTGTGCTATGCCTCTTGTGCAAAGGATCCTGAGACAACTTCTCTGGAACAGTGCATGGATGAAGAGGAAAGGCAGAGGTTCAGCAAGCCAGTAAAAAAGCAACACTCCCTGGCTCGGCTGAGACAAGGGGGTCAAGCTTAACAGACTGAGGATGTTCACATATGAATAGAGGCTTCAACAAGAAGGGACTGGGCCATAAGCCCCCAGTAGGCCATTAGAAACCTACCCTGCCAAAGAGAGGGTGGCCCTGCCTTAGAGCTGGATTAAACATATTTTGGAGGGCCCAGGGTTTAGGCTGTTCAGCTCTTCCCTGCACAATCTCCTCTACCACTGTCCAAAAACCCAAAAGGCTAGAATAGCTGACAATATATTTGTTGGTTCTGTCAACATTGAACTAAGTGGCTTAATGGCATAATGTCTCACATCACTGCATCCATCCCAGCAACTAAAACAGATCCCTGGGGAACTTACAGAAATTCTCTGAAGGAGAAAAAAGCTCTTCCAACCTAGCTGAAGGGTAGAAATTGGAGGAGGAGAGGGGAAAAAATCTAAAAACAATTAAAAATGTTGAGCCCTCAAAAAATCAGGAAGATCCTTCTTGTGCAGCGGAGCCTGTTATTTGTAGGCATGAGGAACCCAAAGTACTAACATGGCTTCCTGAAGACACAAAAGAAAACCTCATTTTTCTTATGAAAATGTCAGTTTTTGTTTTAAAGATGGCTAACCATTTTAGCTTGTGCTCACTTATTTTAATTATTTACTGAAAATGTCTAGGGTTTGAGACAGGATTTGGAGGCACAGTAGAACAGAGTATATAAACTTGCATATCAGTGAGAGTCTATAATTTTTATGGAATAATTTTACCTCAATTGCTTTTGACTTCTCATCCTCTCTTAACTTATTTTGCTGCTGCTGTTCATCCAACATATTCTGTAGTTCCTTTTCTTTAAGTTTTTCATTCTGCAAATCTTGAAGTACAGCTGTAATAGCATTCTCCTTCCTTTCAAGAGCAGAACTACAAAATACAAATGTTTTAATAATTATTTTAAAAATAATTCATCTGCTGCCCTTGATCATTCTGCTTTTCCAACAAGCAAAACCTGCTAAAAAAAGTGATACTTCACAGACCTTTTTTACAATATTAATTTTAGCTCTAAGCTATCATTAGGCAAATATCTGCAAGTTAAAGAGTATGTATCTGAGCATCTCGTAGAACAAGAGTATGTATCTGGGCATCTGGTAGTACAATTATAAATAACTGTATACTCTACAGGGCTGTTATGCAACCTGAGAGCAAGGAAGAACCTCATACTAAAATCTTTGCTTTGCCAATTCAGTAGATTATTTAAATTTGAGAACAGTCATTTGTGCAGCACCCACTTGAACATCCTTACCTGTATTTAACTACTTCCTTTTGGAGTTCTTCCAAGGATTTTTGTAGCCTCTCATTTGTCTGCTTGCTTTCACAGAGATCTGATTTCAAGTTAAAAATTACTGTGTGTTCCTGTTTAAGTAGTTCATGGATCTCAGATGCCTTCTCTTGCTCCCTTTTGAGAGAAGCCTGTAAGTCACTTGCAATGGATTCCTCCTGCTGAAGTTTATATTCTAGTAATTCAACTGAAAACAAGTAAACAATTATCAAAAATATCTATTAAATCAAGAAACATATTTTATTTGTTATTCTTTATTTATTGCACTTTTAGATCTCTCAAAAACTAGAGTGTGCTAGGTGACATGATTTATATCAATATAAACAATGACATAATGAATAAAAAAGCACATTATAAAACCAGAGTCAAAGAATAAAGGTACTGAAGAGTAAAAGAGTGAAAAACACTGTAAAACGGTAAAATCAAAATAATTGAAATATAGAGTTCATGTATAAAAATACTAAAAACAAGTTATTAACATGCCTGTTAAAAATTTTTTTAAAGTTTTCAAGTGGCACTAAAAAGATAATACAGTAGGCCCTCCTTATCCATAGTCTCTGAACATGCAAATTTGAGTGTCTGTGATTGCTTTACATCCTGTACCTAAAATGGAAGTGATGCACGCTGAAGTGTCCATGTGGACATTGTAACCACTGACTGGAATGGGACATAAGAATATGTAAAATTCACTACTCATGGGGGTTCCTAGATCAGAACCTCTGCATATACAGAGGGGGCTCTGTAATATAAACGCCACAATTCTTTCTAGGGAGGACATTCCACAGAAGGAGAGTAATCAAAGGACCCTGTTAATGTTGCCACCCACCTCAACTCATTTGGTGGAGGCACCTGAAGGAGTGCCTCAGATGACGATCTGAAGAGCTGGCTAGATATGGCATGGTATGTTTTTTCAAGTAAGTGTAAAACATACGTTTTTAAGTGCAGAAAAGCAATAACTGGATGAAGTAATAACTTTTATCCAATATAACTTGAAAAAAACCCTATTAATGTAGGTTGATTAAATGGAGCTTTTTAAAAAGCAGATGAACACAGTATACACCGAAGAGCTAATTAGCAATGCTTGGCCTCCTCATTGCTTTCCCTTTCTACACTTCCTTCAAATCAAGCCAGAAAAAGAAGCGCACTTTCATTTCTCTTGTCAAATTCCATTTATCCAAGGCATCCTTGATTTAAAAGTTCAACTAAATCAACAGGATTTAATACTTTTTCTTGTGTTGATATTTCTCTTAAAGCAACGTTTGTGTGACTAAATAAAATAACAACACTGTAGGAAGCATTTACACATATACATATGAAAAGTTTGTATAACAGGTGCATTCTAGAAATTCCTCTAGTTATGGAACTTTCTTTTCACAGAAACCTACTAGAGGAAAACCACACATATCTTCTAGAATCCCAGCAAGACTGTCTGCTTGGGTTAACTTCTATTGGTAGACTTAAACAAATATAGAATTATTATCCACTTAGTATATATTGGCCTAAACCCAGTGTAAAACTAGGAGAGAGAAAATCCCCAATAGGGTAGCAGTGCCAAATACATCTTTGCTTAAACAGCTATGCAAAGCAATTGAAGAAGTACTCATAGAACAAATGGCCCAACATGTGTAACCATTCTACAATGCCCTGCACAATAAAAACAGAGTGAGTTCTGTAATGTCTTCCTTTTCAGTGGTAATGACCATTATTGCAGGTTCTCTCCTGTCTCCCATGGTCATGTTTAGCAAACATTTTAGAAAAGAAATAAGTGTCAACTGAGAAGGCTGCACAGGGGCTTGTAAGATGGGGTAATGCAAAATATGAAGTATTAGAAACATGTAACAGCAACAATGTTAATGGCTGGCTTGTTGGATAGAGCAAGTAAGAATACAAAATATTCCTTTTTTCCCACCAGTGTAAGCCAGGGTCTGATTGATAAGCTAGAAAGACTGAAGACCAAAAGGGAAAAGCCAAAACACCAGAGTCAAATCATAAGCTGAATGGAAATCAAGGCTGTAGAGATGAAAGAACTCTAAGAAGGGCGCCTTAGACACTACTACCACAGTACAAGAAAAGGAACTGATGGTTTGGGCTGGAAGAGGGCTATATACCCTTGAGGGATGGGCATGGGTTTCCCATCAAAACGCCTGACCTCAGGCTCTAGAAGGTTCCAAATGTCACACTGTGCAGGCATAGATGACCTCATTTGTGTGAGTTACAGAGACCATGAAGAAGAAACAATAGGTTCCTGGTATCTGCTGGACCATGGTTTTACTTACCTGCATTCCACTCCAGGGCCATGGCTGGTGCCAGCCAGGATCCCTGCCCTGTATAGGCAGGCTGAGAGGGGTACACGGTGAAGCACAGCTAGGCTTTCTGTGCCTCTCTTAGTCAAGGAAGGAGTTTACCTCCATTCCTGGCCAAGAGAAGTGCACAGTGAGGTGCAGCCAGGCCTCCGTGCCTCTTTTGGCTGAAGAAGTCTCCCTCCATCCCTGGTGGAAAGAGGCACACGGTTTCCCCTGTGCCTTGCTCAGCCAAGAAAGGAGACCGACATTGCTTTCTCAGCCAACACAGGCATGGGAAGCCAGCTATGCAAAATCACATGCCTCTCTTGTTTCAGGGAGGATGGACCCTCACTCCTCAGCTGAGAGAGGCACACAACTCAGAGCAGCCAGGCCTCCCACAGGATTTGGCTCTGAGGAAGGGGGCTGCCAAGCCCTGCTGCAAAGTAAGGCAGGAAGGAAGGAGGAACTGGGAAGTGGAGCTGCTTCCCTCCTTCCCTCCCTCTCTCGCCTGGCCTGGGGGTCAAAATGTAGCATTTGGTATTATCTGCATTTTCCGCTATATATGTTAAGTCTGGGAATATATCCCTTTGTAATTGACACAGATTGCTGTATTGTATTATCTAACAAGGTGTCTCAGACACCAGGCATACATGCCTTATTATGATCATTTTTGATAGTGATATGAACTAATGATCAAGGTCTAAATATATCTCATAAGCAGAACTTTCCAGCATCTTACTATAGCATCATCTCAAAATCACTCTTAACAAGAGTCTTTGAATGAGTAGATATCTAATAATGGATGTGCTTATTTTACATATAACTAGCACACCAAAACAAAAAAATTTCTCATAACTGTCAATATTGGATCTTGGAGATGAGGACTCTGTTTGTCATACATGCATGCCCAAAATGAAGACATATTACTGCCTTCTTTACATGCTTTCTGGTTCTTAGACAAAAAGGAATGTTGAGAAGCAAACAACAACTAGTAAATTCTACAAAATATTACCTTGTCTTCGAAGCTGATGTTCTTGGTTACTCCCATGGTTCTCTGTATTAATAAGCATTTCTTGGAGTTGCTGCAGCTTCTCCTGGCTTTGAAGATGCATAAGTCGCAACTGAGCTTCAAGGTCCTGTATTTCAGTAAGCAAGCTGTTCCTGTCTGAAGACAAAAGATGCTCCAGAACAATCTTCTGCTGCTGTTCCTAAAATGAAATCAAAACCATTTCACACTACTCATAAGCTGCAATTTAAGAAGGGGGGAATTACTAGTGTAGGATGAGAATGGTATGGTTCTGCCTCTCTCACTGGGAAAAGTTGCTTATGCTATTGCAACAGCTATAGATCCACATCAGAGGATATTAGTTAAAATGAAGAAATCTAAGTAATATTCTAAATTCAGAATTTGGTTAGTACAGATTTTGGATTTCAGGTGCAGAGTATGTCCAATATGTAAAGATAAAGGTAGTTTAAGCCAAAGACTGTGGAAAACTTTTCCTCCTAATTTGTTACACTTCTTCTGAAATCTAGATTAAGAAACCTTTTTAAAAAATCTGAAAATAAGGAGGAATTCAGAGTGCATTGTTATGCATGATAAGTATGTCACAGTAAACATCTGAAAATTCTCATACTTGTTGTTCCATTATATGTTCCAGCTTTTCTACTAATGTTCCTTCATCTCCAGAACCAGGATTATGGAAGTGTGATTGCAAGTAACTCTGGAACATAATTCGCTCCTTTTCCAAAACACACTGGACTGCTTGAAGTAGTTCTCCCCTCCAGTCAAAAAAAGATGATGCATTTTCCTACAAAAAAGTTTCCCCAAAATCAGTAAAGCTTTTATTGCTGTTGCTTATCCTCTCTGAGATAAAGAACTTCCAATCCATTCATACACACCTGCTCCATCCAAAGCATAGTATAAAAACATATGGGGGTAAAAACTATAAACAGATACAAACAATCTAGCATACTTCTTATCACAATATGTATTCCTAGGAAGCATGTAGGGCAGAAAACCTAAAAAGATGTACCTCCTACCAGAGACACATTTCTCAAAGAATATTAGTTCCATTTCATGATCTAACTTGTTATCAGGAATGCTACATGTTCCTTAGCTTCACTAAATAGTGGGGCACTACGAGACAACTAAGTAGCTTCATCTTCATCTTAATTTTGCAGATATCTTCCCCGCTGGTTGAGAGACAAACTCTGAACATGGTTTCATCTATGTGAAACCATGATGAAGATGAGAACAACAACAATAACAACAAAATGTAAACAGGTTTTAAATAAAATATAATTGAGATCCGCTTACCTTGTTTTCTTTATCTGGTAACCCGCTAAGATAATCCTTCAGTGACTGTACTGTGTCAAGCAAGGTTAGCCTCTCTCTTTGCCATCCATCCACTACTGGAACCTTTTGAACATGTTCTTTGTCATAACTAGGTCGAGATTCTTCTGACAACATCAGTATTTTGTAACTCTCTTCATACACCATTTTTAGCACATTCTGAAAGAGAACAAAATATGTTAGCAAATGAGCTAATAAGCCCAGATTTCATCCAGACATGTACAATCTGAAATAGTTCTACTGTCTTGCAGTGTGCAGACAATAGTTTGGATCTTAACTAATGCTTTTATCAGCAGAAGCAAGTTCTCTGCAAAGTTCTGATCACATGACATTTCTGCTGGTGGAAGGATGAGAGAGCCAATATTCACCGATTCGCCATTGCCCCATGCATGCCCAAATATCTGCTCCAAAAGATTTAGAGGCCCCCGAAACAATTTGAGAGGTGTATAAGATAGTGAAAGGTTTCGCCCAGATGTTCCTTAAACAGACACCTCTGCTACATCAATTCCTATATTTGTGGATGTGAACTCAGGATGTTGTTGTGTGCCTTCAAGTTGTTTCTGACTTATGGCAACCTTATCATGGGGAGTTCTGGGGCTGAGATTGTGTGACATACACAAGGTTACCCAGTAGGTTTCTATGGCCAAGCAGAGAATTGAACCCTGGTCTCCCCAGGGTCACAGTCCAATGCTCAAACCACTACACCATGCTGGTTTTCAGTACAATCCTATAAATTCACCAGAGAGCAATTTTGATCACTGCTGCCACTGCATAACACAACATAAAAAAATGCTAGCAACTGGTCACCTTTAAATGAGAAAATATGAAATACAATACAAGATCTAGAACTTTTCATTATCCAAGATGGATCTATGAATGTCAGATTACCCAAGATGCATCTATGCAGGCCAGGCCTGAAGAGTTCGTTTCCATAGGCAGGCTGAAGTCACTGTAAACAATTGATCTGGCTAACTCAGATCCATGATCACAAAGTAGCCAAAGGACTTGTTTGTGTATAAAGACAGCTCACATACCAACTGGCTGTGCACTGGACAACAAAACCACATGTGTCATGAGCTAGGCATTTGAGAGCACCTATAAAGTAGGGTCACACTTTGTTCCAATGCTGTTTGCTCTCCTTGTGTCCCTTTGCTCTCTTGGTGGTTGTCACAGGTAACTGGTCTCAGTTTCCCCCCTTGTAAATATTTTCCTCATTTACCAATTGATCAAAGACTACCTAGAACTTGCTCCCGTTGGAATTTCCCCTCTCACTCTCCTAAGGTTATCAGTCACTATCTACTCTGGAAAGTATGAATGGCCAACTGCGGAACGCACCATGGGCTTCATCAGGAAACCTTAGTTGGATGCATTTCCAACCACAAACTCCTTACAAAAAATTGTTCCCAAATGCCCCTCAACACTCTTTACAAGGTATTGGGGCAAATTTATATTTTAAGGGAGGCCCTTGGACAATTTTAGGCCCAGATGAGGCCTTTTGTAATAGGAAGAGACCAGAATTCACTTCCTGTTTAAAAATAGTCTCTCCTCTAAAATGGCTTCAGGGACAAAATGTGTCAAAAATGCCTCCTGAGGTCATTTGGAGGCACAAAAAATTTTCCAACAAAAATATCGGACTTCTGAGTGGCCCTGTTGCCACAAAAAACAGCCTTGGAGGCTGCATCTGGCCCACACTTCGGCACCTTTGCTGAGAGGAATACTAAAAGAGCATGCAAGATTATCAAAGATCACCTCATAGTCTGCCTCCTGCCAAATTAACCTTATATCTTTTAAAAATAATGTTACTAGTGGATTGTAGCAATGTCGTGGACATAATTTATTTTGATTTCAACAAAGCATTATGATATTTTTACTAGCAAACCAATTAAATGAAGAGTGAATTATTATGGCTCTATGGCTCTTTCTGCACCATCCTTTTATTGCCGCCACCAATCAAATCACATCAACTATGCTGGTAAATTTACTACCATAGAAGTATGTGGCAAGTTTCTCAGCAGAATCATAATCCCTGCTGGGATTTGGGAAGCAGAACCTATGATCATGGTAAATTGCTGCGGTTCCTGGTGAGTTCTAACTGAAAAAACCGGCTACTTCTAGGCTAGATTCTGATATTGTAAATTAATGAGAGATGGCTATCTAATTTCTGTTTAAAACACTCAAATGATGGAAAGCCTGCCATTTTCTGAGGTACGCTATTCCACTGTTGAACAGCACTTATAGACAGAAAGTTCTTCCTAATGTTTAGTTGGAATCTCTTGCACTTTGAATCTCCTGCTTCAGCTCCTACCCTCTGAAACAGCAGAAGATGAGGTACTTCTACTTAACACGATTAGTCATTCTTGGATGGGCAGAGGAGCAACCCCTCCAAAGACTTATGACTGCCGTTATTATCATCCATATAGTTGGGTGAGATATAGTTTTGATTTCAACTTCCTATTTTGTACTTGATTGTCACTGGCAAGGTTACATAATAAAATTGAGGAGGGAGAGAGAACTCAGTGGTCATAACGGAAATTGAACTTTAGATTCCTGCCTCTGGAACTGGGGATAAGAGATACAATTCTTTCCCATGAGTTTGTGGATTGCTCCTTTGCAGTGTCCAGAGGACAGCCAAGAGCACAGGACAGGTTGCTTATTCCGAATGCTGTATCACACAGGCGCAAAATACCCCATTGTGTGATTCACAGAGACCATGACAAAGAACATGAGGAAACAACTCCAAACAACCTTGACAAAAGGAAACAATGATAGCTGTTGCGGTGTTTTGGTCTTGCTGGTGTGTTGAGTACAGCCATCAGGCTCAAGAGACAGGCAGATGAAAGAAATGTGAACATTGTTGCTGTAAGTTTTCAAGTCATTTCAAGCTTACGGCGACCCTAAGACAAACATACCACTCAGTTTTCTGTGGCTGAGAGTGTGTGATGTGCCCAAGGTCAACTAGTAGGTTTCCATGGCCACGGGGGAATCAAATCCTAGTTTCTAGGGTTGTAGTCCAGCACTCCAAATGCACCAGGCTGATTCTCTGATCTTAGTAACTAATATTAACTCAGGCTAGTATAATCCTACCTCCACATTTGCAGGTTTGACCTTCGTGAATTTGATAATTTGTAAAGCATGTGTGTGCCTCCCCCCCACTTCTCCTCCTCCCATTCCTTTGTGATTTGCCAGGCATGGAGAAGGCAAGCCCCTGGACAAAAGGCAAGAAAATGGGGGGTGGGGAGGCACATGCAAGCCTTCCTTCTCCCCTCCAGAGCTCCTGCCTCCCATTCCCTTGCTTCTCGCCCTGGTGCTGAGCACTCACACTGAGGCAAAAAGCAAGGGCATGGTGTGGGGGAAAGGCTCATGCAAGCCTTCCTTCTTCATTCTGGAGATCCTCTTTCATCCCCTTCCCTCTGGCCTCAGCACTGAGAACTCGTGCCAAGGCAAAAGGAAGGTAATAGGGAGGAGGGCTCATGGGAGCCCTTCTTCTCTCCCTGGAACTCCCCCCTCTCATTTCATTGCCTCTGGCCTTGGTCCTAAGAACTCACACCTAGGCAATAAGGAAAGGAAGTCTTGTGTGACCCCAGCAAGGGGGAAGGAAGGAAGGGAAGTCTTGTGTGGCCCCAGCAATGAGGCAAAAGGCAGGGGAATAGGGGCAGAGGCATGCATGTGCAGCTTCCTTCTCCCCTCTGGAGCTCCTCCCTCCCATTTCCTTGCGTCTGGCCCTGGCATGCAAAAGGTAAGGGAAGGGGAGGGGAATCGCAGAGGGGGAGGAGTCATTTGTGTTTTTTCCACTTTCGCAGGGTGTTCTGCACCCCAAACTCTTGTGAAAGTGAAGGGGCCACCGTAGAAAAAGAGAGAGATGAAGAACTTACGTGAAAATGTGTTTGGGGTATAGTCCAAAGCATAATACAGACTGAGCCTCCCTTGTCTGAAATGCTTAGGACATGAAGTATTCCATATTTCAGATTTTTTGGGAGATTTTATAATATAGTACCTTTTTGGAATAGTTTATTTGCTACTTGCGCTGTGTATGAGATGGGAGGCTGGAGAGAGAGACAGAGAGAGGATCTATGAAATGTCAGGAATTTTAAGTGTAGTGCCCAGCACAAATCCACTCCTCCCAATATTTCACAGATTCTTAGTTTCTCTCTTTTGCTGCCAGTAACCCACTTCCACCTTCATGATGGCAGTTGTAGCACTCTTACTCATTTGTCTTTCAGATCCATGGTGAAAATGCTTTCAAATGTTGCTCTAGATGAGAGCTTTCCAAACTTTTCATGTTGGTGACATATTATTTTAGACATGCATCATTTCACAACACAGTAATTCAGTTTTACTAGCAAACCAGAGGTTAAACTAACCCCTTATAAGAGATATAGACACATACATAAATCGTAATAACAAAATGTATGGGGACACAACATATCTCATGAAAACCTTTCATGTATTTTTAAAAATATATGATTTATAAGAACAGGTTGCTTACCTGTAACTGTGATTCTTCAAGTGGTCATTTGTGCCCTCACACACTAGGAGCTTTTGCGCATGTGCGGTAGTGTTCGGAAGATTCTAGAGCTTAGTAGCTTGGCAGGAACTCCTCCCCCATGCCCTTACTGAGCATGCTCAGCCTGCCAAGCCAACGGTCTCTCCTCAGTTCTGTAGTCCGCCAATAAGGGACCTGAGAAGAGAGGACGGCTGGGCGGGTGTGTGTGAGGGCACAGATGACCACTTGAAGAACCACAGTTACAGGTAAGTGATCTGTTCTTCTTCTTCATGGTCTCTGTGCTTCACATACTAGGAAACCTTGTAGCTTACCAGTTGGACGGTGGGTCAGGTCCTAGAGAACGGAAGCCAGCACCGCACGTCCAAAATGGGCATCTCTCCGGGACCGGCAGTCCAGTCTGTAGTGGCGCGAAGGTTGATGGTTGAGACCAGGTCGCCACACGGCACAGTTCCTGCAGATCCACTCCTCACAGGAAAGCTGCCGAAGTTGCCACGGATTTGGTGGAATGAGCCCAGAGCCAGGCTGGCGGAGGCTTCTTCGCCAGTTCGTATGCCAGCAGAATAGTCTGGGCCACCCATTTGGAAAACTGTTGAGTGGACACCTTGGGGCCTCTCCGACGCCTGTCGTAGCACACGAAGAGGTGCAGAGTCTGTCGAAAAGATGCAGTCCGGTTTGTATAGAAAACTAAGGCCCGATGAACATCAAGGGAGTGAAGGGATCACTCCAAAGGTGTAGTTGGGTCTGGATAAAAAGTTGGCAAGATGATGTCTTGATTGAGGTGGAAGCTTGACACCACCTTTGGGCAGGAAAGAAATGTCAGGGCAAAGGACTACCTTGTCCCTGTGGAAGACAAGAAAGGGCTCATCAGACTGCAGAGCTGTCAGCTCACCCGCCCGCCTGGTGGAGGTGAGAGCCACCAAGAAGGCAGTCTCGATGGTCAGGAGCCTGTCATCCGCAGTTGCCGTGGGCTTGAAGGGCAGTCTCGTCAACTGTGATAGCACCAAGGAAAGCGACCACGGCGGTAGTGGTGGTGACACCAGTGGATAAAGGTGTTGTAGGCCCTTCATGAACTGCTTCATGGTAGCATCGTGGAAGAGAGCTTCCGATGGGGACCCTTGAGGTTGATAGGCCACGGTAGTGGCAAGGTAGACCTTTAGAGATGGAAAGGCAAGGCCCTGCTGCCGAAGGTGTAGGAGAAAATGGAGCACTGAAGGCAGATTGACAGGTGATACCAGCTCATGTTGTGCTTCAGCAAAGGTAACGAATCTCTGCCATTTGTAATGGTAGTTGCGGTGTGTCGACTCCTTCCTGGCTACGGTCAAGATGTTCTGGATGGTCGGATCATCTAAGGCATTATCCGCCAGGTGTGCAGGGCCAGGAGCGGCAGGTCCGGATGGAGAACGAGACCATTGAAGTGTGACAGGAGATCCGATGGCATCAGGAACCTGAGGAGTTGACCTTGAGCAGCCTCGAACAGGGGCCCGAATCAATGCTGCCTCGGCCAGTATGGGGCTACGAGGATGACGTCGGCTCAGTCCGCGAGGATCTTGGAGACCACTCGGCCCAGGAGAGGAAACGGTGGGAACGCGTAGAGGAACCCCTCGGTCGACTCAAACTGGAAAGCATCACTGAGAGAGCCGCGACCCCGGCTGGCTCTCGAGCAGTACTGGCAACACTTTGTGTTCTGGCTGGTGGCGAAGAGGTCGAGCATCGGCTCGCCCCACCAGTCCCATATCATCTGGAATGCCGCGCTCGAAAGGGACCACTCGTGGTGGCAGGAGGTGTCCCTGCTAAGGGCGTCCGCTGTGATGTTTTCCTGTCCGGTCAGGTGCACTGCGACTGGATGGACCCGAAGAGACACGCACCAGTCCCACAGCTGAAGAGCTATGGTGAGGAGGGTGGTCGAATCAGTTCCCCCCGTCTGTTGACGAAACAGACCGCCGTTGTGTTGTCTGTCAGGACAAAATATTACCCAGTTGGCGAAATGCCCTCAGAGCTTTCCAGATGGCGAGCGGGTCGAGGCATTGATATGGAGGTCAGTCACATCGTCAATCCATTGTCACTGGACTCTGAGATTTCCACAGTGTGCTCCCCACTCGAACAGGGAGGCATCTGTCGTCACCATGA
Organism: Ctenosaura bakeri; assembly: GCA_948474755.1. Classification (NCBI taxonomy): domain Eukaryota; kingdom Metazoa; phylum Chordata; class Lepidosauria; order Squamata; family Iguanidae; genus Ctenosaura; species Ctenosaura bakeri. Next base: position 199,931 of record CAOLHI010000865.1, read on the forward strand.
GCCGAGGGGTCGGTTCCCGGAATGGCATCCCTGACAGTAGATGGTGGTAGGACAGCTGCCATAAAAGGGAGCGACGCACCTGTTGACGAATCTGCAGGGGGCGTCTCTGGTCGTCCAGGAGTGAGCGAAGACTCTGATGAACCAATGTTGAAGTGGTCGTGCACGGAGCCAAGACAGGTAGGTCACTGCCGTGGTCAAAGCCACGTACACAAGGAGTTGCTGGATCCTCCTCGCTGATACCGTCGGGGCCTGAAAGACTGATGCGGCCCGACGAAGGGTCCGTGCACATTCCATAGGCAGGTATGCCTTGGCAGACACTGAGTCTAGGGTCGCTCCGATGAAGTCGAGGACCCTCCCCAGCTTGAGGTGCGACTTCTTCGGATTGACCCAGAGGCCAAGACGGGTCAGAAGAGAAAGAGTCTGGTGGATATCGCTGTAGAGTTTTTGCCTGCAGGACGCCACCAACAGCCAATCATTGAGGTAAGGGTAGATCGAGACGCCCTTCGTCCACAGGTATGATACCACAGGGGCCATGCATTTGGTAAAGATCCTGGGCGCAGTGGGGAGTCCGAACGGTAGCACCCTGTATTGGTAAAAGGTGCTGTTGGCCGCAAACCGTAGGTACCGTCTGTGCTGCGGGTGAACGGAGATGTGAAAGTAAGTATCTCGAAGATCGATGGAGGCGAAGCAGTCCCCTCGCCGAAGGAATGGTAGGATAGAAGACAGAGTGACCATCTTGAACCTCTTGGGGCGGATGTACTCATTCACCTCTCTGAGGTCCAAGACTGGCCATAAGGTTCTGTCCGATTTCGGTACCGTGAAGTACCAGGAGAAGAAGCCAGTGGTACTGGCTAAGGACAGAAGTTCTTCGATAGCTCCTTTCTGTAGCAGGGACTGGATCTCTTCCAGCAGAACCGAGCTGGCCGAGGTGGAATAGTAGACGCCTCGCGGGGGTATACTTCCAAACTCAATGGCATAGCCAAGACGGATGATGGAGAGAACTCAAGAGTCTGTGGTGATATGAAGCCAATCAGCGAGATGTCGGGCCAGGCTCAGTTGGTCTTTGAAGGCTGCTGGCATGCTGAAGGATGGCTGTGGTGGCGACCCGCGAAGGTGGTCAAAACCAGGACTTTGTCCCAGATGAAGACTTCTTCGAAGAAGAGGATGGGCGTCTCTGAAGAGGTCTCCGTGCCGAGGATGAGGTAGACGGCCGGGATGGAGCTGAGCGAGGTTGATAGGTCGAAGATGACAACCTGTGCCAAGATGGCCGGGAGCCGCAGCTACGGCGAGGCTGAGGGGGCTGTTGTATGCCCATCTTCTTGGCCGTCAGGCGTGTCTTGACAAGATGGTCCATCGCCTCATCCGTTGTAGCTTTAAACAGCCCCTGGCCATCGAAAGGGAGGTCCTCGATCCTTCTCCTGCTGTCTTCTTGCTGGCCAGACGACCGGAACCACACGTACCATCTCAAGGCGATGGAGCCCACCGTCACCCACGCCGTCACCTCCACTGAGTGCCTTGATGAGATGATCTGCTCGTTTGTGAGTGCTACCGCCTCGTTAAAGAACTGCATAGCACTCGCCCAATTCTCCTCAGGGAGGTTGGACAGAAGAGGACAGAATCTGTCCAGCAGATTCCTCAGACAGGCCGCGAGGCAAGCTTGAGTGTTGGACACTCTGGCAATTAGAGATGAGGCAGAATAAAATCTGCCAAGTGTCCAGCCTGCGGCTATCCTGATCCAGCAGAGTGGTGTGCGCCCTATTACCATCCTTGGTCTGGGCAGATTCAACCGCGATCGAATTGGGCACTGGATGTGTTGTGTGAAGAGAAATTCGGCGTCCTCCTTCTGGGTGTGATACAGGTGCTCAAGACGGTGAGGAATTGGCTAGGCAGACGCCGGATTGGCCCATGGGTGTTTAAGGGCCTCCATCAAGGCTGACAGGAACGGCAGCGGTGCCGTGGAAGGTGGACAGGTATCCATGTATTGGAATACGGGGTCCTGCACTGCTGGAGCTGGGTCCGCGACCTTCAGCTCGAGCACCGTAGCCATCTGAAGGAGGATGGCGGAGAACCGCTTCACGTCTTCTGGTGCCGATTCAGGTCTTGGTTCTCCAAAGACCAAGGGCGGAGACTCGTGGGACGTGGGTGTGGATTCGTCGGAGTCCGTCTCGTAGGTCTGCAAAGACTGAGACAGGGACCTGTCCGTGGGCCTCTCTCTCGATGACCGTTGAGGCGGTAGCGCCAGGGTGACCGTCGGCGCCGTCGCTGTCACCAGTACCGTGGACGGTAATTGCTGCAGCGGCCGTTGGCTGAGGTGCCGAAGCTGTTGTGATCGGTACCAGAGTGGGCCGTGGGCGCTGGATCACCTGGGTGATGGTAGTGGCCAGGGCCGTAGTCTGTGCTGGAGCAGACTCCAAGACCAGGCAGGTAATGGTCGAAGTCACTCTCGGTGGCGGAGACATGGCCCTATAACAGGGCGAGGGCTTCCTGGACCTCCCATAGCACGGAGACCTCGAAACCGACCGACTTGGTGATCGCCAATACCAGGGATGGTACCTCTCGTGGGATGGTGAATGCGACCGCCGGTAAGGTGACCAAAGTCTCACGTCCCGGTGGTACCTGTCTCTATAGGATGGAGAGTAAGACAGGTACGAGCCCGGATGTTCTCGCCAGGCATGTTGTTGACCGTACCCCCCGATGTATGATGCGGAGGTGAACGGTGAGTCAATTGAGGGGCGAGACAGAGCCTTTTCGAAGTAGGCCTCCTGGTGGCGCAGGGACCGATGTCTCCCCCTGCGTTCTGGGGAGCGTGACGCGCTCCAGCCAGAAGCCACCCGATGACTGGGTGAGGCCCGATGTGGGGCTGGAACATCCTCCAGGCAGTCCACGCTTTCTGGGTGACCGGGCGGAGATACCACGGTCGTGAGCATGGGCGGTTCCGAGGGCAGGACCGTGCCGGTGGTCTGCTCCTCGTCAGACACCTCCAGAACTTCCTGTGGGTCCGACTCTTCACCTGGGTCCCTAGTCTGTTGGGTCGGAGGAGGTGTCGGAAGGCAGGTCGCCTGGGGGGCCGAATGCCGCTTCTCCTTCCTCTTCTCCTTCTCCTTAGAAACCTCTTGAGAGGCAGGTCGCTTACACTGGGCAGCAGTAAGCAGCCTAGTTGGCTTAGCTGCCTGCGAGCCCGCAGGAGCCTCCTTGGAAGTCGACGTGGCTGATGGTAACTTTGGAATCCTTGGTGAGGCTGATATTGGTGGCCGCAAGGACGGTACCGAGCCCGATAACGTCGATGTCAGCGGTATGGCAGTCGCTGATACCGCCGATGGGGTGGTCGCAGGTCGTCCCAAAGTCGATGGTTTGGACATGAGGGAGTGAGCCGCAGGCTGATCCCTTGCCTGAAGAGACTCTTCCCAACAATAAGATTTTAAATGGGACGAGCGGTTTCACGGAGTCTGAGCAGTAAACTCATGGCAGATGGGACAGGCCTTAAAGGTGTGAGTTTCTCCCAAACAAATCAGGTACTCACGATGTCTGTCGGACAGGGCGACCTTACGACTACAAGTTACACAGCTTTTGAACAAAGCTGACATAGACGGTAGACGAAGATGAGAGAGTCCAAGAGGGCACAAGGAGGGCAGAGAACGGAGGCAGAAGGAGAAGAAACCAACGAAGAAAAAGCGGAGGAGAAAAAGAGATCCAAAACACCAAAACCAAGTCCGAATATCCAAAGCCAAGTCAAGTATCGAAGTCCGTTAGTCAAACACCAGAAAAAACGATCCGAAGAAAAGCCAATAGTGCTACAAAGAACCTTCCGTTCGCAACAGAGGACAAGAAAGAACTGAGGAGAGACCGTTGGCTTGGCGGGCTGAGTGTTACCCCCTTGCCTAACCCTGTCCCAGGGTTTACAACTTCCATATAAAATTAATCTAACCCACCAGAGAGGTCACTCGAATGTGCACGTAGGCAATAAACGGTTGTACAATCTGAAAAAGAAAAAAACTAGACCAGGCCAGTAAATATCCCCAGTCACGTAACAACAGAAGACCTCATGTTATAATTGCCCTGGTGTACAAATGGTCTTTAACCTTTTAAGGAGTCCACTTGAAGGGTGTCAAAGTGTTGGGCACTGGAAGTAATAAACCTTATCAAACCCATCTCCAGAAACTCACACCACAGCCTCAAAGCAGAGGAAGATCCTGCTATTTAGATGATCTTCCGATATCAGAGAAATGCCAGGTGTGGAGATATTTTGCTTTCTGCCCTGTTTGTTTGTTTTCCCTGGGAAAGGATTTGCCTTCAAAGTAAATTTTTCCTACAAATAGTCCATGTTTTAAGGCTAGAAAGGACAGGAGACAGGAGGGATTGCAAGAAGAAAAAGGCGATGCAATGCTGTGATGTTCTATCCCTGCCTCTCTAACAGAAGACTTCAGGAGAGGTGCAGTATACTTGCTTATTTTCATTCTTTAAGTCTATTAGCCCTTGAATGAGTGTGGGTGTGGGTGAGCTTAAGTACAAACTACTGTTATTCAATAAAGCTATTCACTGAATCTCTTTGTGTGATTTTTGTCTGAGCCCAGACCCCATAAACATTGGGTTAAAAAGATCCTAATTACCTGCCCTCTTTGCATTGCTAAAGCAGTGCTCAGAGCTAATTTTCCCCACAAGAGACTATTTTGACAGCTTTGGGAATCCCCTTTAAAGGAGCCCTAAGCAAGCAGGGTAACATGAGCATGCTCAGTACTGGCATGGGGGAGGGGTTTCTGCCAAGCTACTAAGCTCTAGAATCTTCCGAACGTTACCGCGCATGCGCGAAAGTTCCTAGTGTGTGAGGCACAGAGACCACGAAGAAGAAATAATTTATTATAAATAATAACATACATTTCCAAGATGACACAGCTACACATTTCAGGTGACACACTAACGTGTCACGGCACATCATTTGGAAAGCCCTGCTCTAAATAGATCAAACCAGAGACGAACTTCTCCTGAATTATCTTAGAGAAGTTGTACTGCATATGCAAGGTGGGAATGTTGTACATATTTTTAGTAACTCAGAAGCACAAAATCAGATCCTAACTCAACTAGTCATGTTCTCTCTGCGTGTACACTCTTTGACCTTTAGGTTCCTGACCTACTGGAACTATGCTTCTTCTAGCACCCACTAGAGATGTGAAAGTCGAGGGGGGAACGTCAAGAAAAATAAATTGGTTTTTTCCCCTCAGCACCCCCTTCCACCCTCTGGAAAAAAAATGAACCACAGAATACTTTTAGACTGATAAATAAAGTACTTAAGACATGTTATTCATATATGTACTCTCCCAAAATTATTCCTAAAAGCTATGTAACTGGAAGTCTTTTATGTAAGACTATGTACAGTATCAGATCACTGTAATCCCTGGTCTTGGCATCCTTTTCTCAGGTTTTTTTTGGGAATGAGTGCTGCATGTCAGCTTGACATTATGGAAGACTAGAAGGGAAAAAAATATTTTGTTTGGCTGAGTGGATTGTTTGCTCTGGGTTTTTCTTTTTTTACCTGCTTCTCATAAACTAACAAAACCAAAGAGGTTCCTCATAGTTCACAGGTTCTACAGTTTAGGACCTTGTAGCTTCATTTGCAAGAAAAATAATTAATTTAAAAAAAATCGCATTGGTGATTCTTATCTGAATATTCCAAACATAGTAATTTTACATCAGACCAAATTAGACACAACACATTTTAATTTGAAAAGTAACAGTGACTTCTGAAAGCGTACTCATATTGCACTTTCCCTCTTTTTCTGAAAATTTCTGGATTTTTTGTTTCTTTCATGGCTTCAAATTTCTGAAAATTTTACATTTCTAGCATATACACATACCATAAAGGTAAACTGACCTGGAATTTTCCTGGAATCTTTCAGGAGCAGAAATTCATAATTTCAAAAGTTAGCAGGGCCTCTCTTACATTGTCTAACTTAAAAAAACAAAACAAAAAACCCTACTTGTTCTTCAATTCCAGCATGGACTTTTGGCCACTGCTGGCTTAATCTTTCCTATTATTGGGCATTTTTGGTGGGCCCTATGGGCCCAGGGACAGAAATTTAGCTCCTGAACTCACCAGAGTTACCTACCCCTGTTAAAAGACATTGCTATCTCAATCTGAAAGAAAAGGATACATGTGGTATGATATTTAGCAGTTATTCTATCACATTTACCTTCAATTGTTGGGAAAACATTTCTTTTTCTTTCGCTGCTGGTTCAGTGACATCTGGAACCATTCCAAAACACTGCAGGTAAGTTATGACACTGCCATCTTGCTGAACTGTCATTTTGCTTTCTTCCTGATTAAGCTGAAGTACTAAATCTGAACAAGTATCTTAGAAAATCAAAATAGCAAGTATGTTACACAAACAGGGAATAAGAAGGGCATCAAGCCAACATTTCCATACACAGTGTTATATATGGAAATATAGGTCACAAGAGTTCCAAAGAACAATGGTGAAACATGGGCTCTCAGACTAGGAGATGGCTATCCTTTGTCTGTTGAGATGAGCGTGCGTAACTTAAGAAGCAAACACGGTTCTACGATAGAGATCTGAAGACTGAGAATTTGATATCTTTGAGGAAGCACTGGGAACTACTGCTTCATATTTCCTTACTTAGCTCTCTGTATTTAGTATATTTTATACATGATTTTATTAATTTTATTTCCATTATTTCTCTCCTGCCCCATATTATTATAACCCTAAGGGTAGGAAACTGTTTTGGTGGTCTTTTTACTTGTAAAGTGCTGTGTACAACAACAATGCTATTTGCTGCTGGGTGCCTTCAAGTAATTTCTGATTTGTGGCAACGCCTAAGGTGAACCCGTCACAGGGTTTTCTGAGGCTGAGAGTGTGCAACATGCTCAAGGTCACCCAGTGGGTTTCCATGGCTGATCAGGTAATCAAATCCTAATCCTAATCATCATCATCTCCTCTTCCTCCTCTGAGTATCTTACAATAAAATCACTTGAATAATTTGAAATGTACAGCCCACTCTCTTCTGGCATGACCTTTGCACATATGAATGTGGCACTGCATGAAGCAATGCATCCCAAAGTCAACGAACACAATGTGTGCATGTTCACGCTGCCACAGATGTGCGCATGTTATGTCCACCAACTACAATGAGTTGTGATGCTTGCGTTTTCTGTATTATACAGGGGATCCTGGATTGGAACCCCACATATACGGCAGGTGCACTGTACAAGCATAAAATTTAAAACAATAACAATAAAATAAATATTCTAAAAATGAATTGCATCGTTTACAAACTTCTGGCCAATACAATATAAAACTACGTATGTATAAAAATGGGTGGAATCCTTAGGCTGCAAGAATTTTCACTTGGCACCTGAATAAAATTAATGTTAGAAACGAATTTGGTTTGCAAGCTGCAGCACAGCTACATGATTTTTGATCTTATACGGTAATTCATCCTGAGTTTTCTGGACTAGACAGGGTATCAAAAGGAAAACAGAGGATGGAAAGCATAAAAAAATCTGTTACCTCAGACAGATAGGGCAAGGTATGCACAAACATCCTTGTTGCTTCCTCTTAAGGTCAAGTCTTTGTTCTAATTCATGAGTGGAATTATGAGGCTCTCCAGATGTTGGGTTGCAACTCCCATCAGGCCTAGACAGCATAGCCAAAGCTGAGGAATGCCAGTCCAACAACATGTAGAAGACTGCATAATTCCTATCCTTGTTTAAATGTTTTAAATTAATCCTTGCAAACTTTTCCAAACACTCTGCTATGATAGGGTGTAGGCATACCCACTTCTGCCTCTCTAACATGAGATAAATGTCTTGGTTCAGAGAAGATAAAGGTAGGCATTTTGCAAGCGTCTGCATGGAACATTTTTTTCACCAGGGGTTCTGAGATAACATTCTTCTGACAAGCCTATATGCCAGAGATAACAGCAGCCTGATACTTTAACACACTAGTACAAAAGTCTTGTTCATCATGAAGGATTCCTAAAAAGAGACCTTGATTTCTACATGGCAGATGCTGCTCTCCCTTAATCAGACTGAAAAGCCTGTCAAGTCAAATTATAAAATTCACTGGTGAACATTATGCTTCATTAGCATACTGCTTCCTATCATCTCCCTTAAGTGATACATCATGAAGATGTACACATCATACGGTAAGTGTTGAAATAAACACAGAATCTCTCAATTCATTAGTGCAACCCTAAAATATGTTCTAAAAGATACCAGGAAGAAGTCACGTATGAGCACATCTACTGAAATAAGGGAAGCATGGGTCCATTAACTCACTGCTGGCATATTCAGTGCTTGCATCCTCAAGTCTGGACATGGTAATTCTTAGATCATCTTGCAAGTCAGGTGGCATCAGACCTAAACCTTCAGCACTGCACACCTATTCAGAAGTGAACATATGAGAAAAGATTACCAGCTTTATCAAAAATTGTTTCAGAGCAGTTGTGCAAACTGCTGCTTCACAGGAGTGAATATAATCCATTAAAAGTAAGACTTGCAATACATTTGCACTTCCTTTATGAGTTACGAACATTCCAGCTCTCTCTATATTGCATTTTATGTTATCAGAATATTACCAATGATCAAGAACACAGGCCCATTACTGACTATTTTGAAACAAATATTTACACACACTTCCATGTAATGTAGTCGAGGATGCCACTGAGAGAGGAGATTCCAACACTGGTGATAAAGGAGCAGGGGTGTGCCTGCCACAATAGTGCTTACCAGAAATGATTTGGTTTTCCAGTCCTCAAGCAAACTGGAACCCAAGAGAAATCCATTCATAGAAGCCCCACAGTTTATTTTATTATTTTATTTTCTGCATTTATATCATCCCCTCAAGGTAGCTTATAACATATTTTAAAACAATACGCATTAGATACTATACAAAAACATCAATAAAAGTATAAATTTAAAAGTTATTCAAAAGACAACTGAACAATTTATGAAGTTAAGAATATTAAAAGGCTATACTATACCATAAAACAGCACAGCACACCATTAAAAGACCATTGCAGTCTACTTGAAACCTGGTATTGAAGTAGAAAGATGGTAGAAAGAGAAAAAGTACCAGAGAATTCTCATTCTGCTAGTTCACTAGTGTCACAGATACCGGTGTGTTCTCTACTTTCCCAATAGGAGACAGGGTCTTTTTCAATTGAAGAGAATTTGTCCAAGAGGCTGGACTAGGAGGCACCCCATTTCCCTGCTAAAGCCAGAAATTACTGTGGTAAGCAGTAATTCCCAAATTGAAATGGCCTAATCCGGACCTTGTCATAAAATCTAGTCCAGTTATCCTAGAAGGAGGGAACTTGATATTGTTGGGCAAGCAAGACAACACGAAAGAGAATTTCCCAATAATGAAAACTTTCTGTTCTATAAGGTACCTATAAGTGTCTATGTCCAGATACTGAAGTGTATATGTAAGGAAGGAAGAATGAATGTAAAAAGTACCCTAGAACTTGTGGCTCTCCTAATGTTCAACTAAATGGCCAAATGGCCAATGGTGAGGGACCATGGGAATTACAGTCCAGCAACATTTGGAGAGCCACAGAGACCTGCCGCTACTTTAGAAATATAGTGTTGTTGCCTCAGTGTCACATCAGACTTGGAGCAGATTTGACTCGGGAAGAGGAAGAGGCCTTGGAGTCTGGATGGACTGTATAGTTTAGCAGTGGTCACATAAAAAGTCCAATAAGACTGGCAAACCACACAATCACTACCAGTGAAGAACCACTACAAAATGACTACCCATGTAGGGATCTCATGATTCTCAACAGAAGTGGAAATGATGGGAAGATGCAACTGTCCCTCAGCCAGGAATATGTTAAGGCACAGATGACCCTGAATTCTGGTCCTGAAGAAAAGCTGCTCCTCTTTGTAAGCAAAGATGTCACAAAGTATATCAGTGATGCAAAATCAAATTCACAAAAAGTCCATATACTGGAATCAAAATGATGCCTGCTTAGGCACTCAGTTTGAAAGTAGTCCTCTCTACTGATATACATAACTTTGAACCCTAATCTGCTGTTCTGCCTATCTGGTTAATAGTGCAACTTGTCTAAACAAGACTGGTAAACTGTTACCATCCTGACTGTTGTGTGCATCAGGGTATAGGATGTAGCTGATACAAATCTTGATGTGCTTTCCCTTGAGTGAATGCACATCAGACAGACGGATCTTACTTTAAAGAACACAGATGTTGAATATGAATATGAAGTTGTTCTTAAGGTATTATGAATCTACTATATTCTTCCACCAGGTTTCCTACCTTAGACTGGCTGGTTTTAACAGAGTTATTTCCATACTCAAAAGATTCATATTGTAGCCATCACAGACAGAAGGCTCTGAGTTTCAGTACAGTTAGGACTGAGCAATCCTTCCCACCTTGTTAGGTGGTGTTGAGGAAGGGTCACTGGGAAAGGTCTCTAATGCATTCACCACTATAAACGTTCTTCCGACCAAATAAAATAGGAGACACTTTGAGCAGGCCTTGTCATCTGCATGAGTATGGTACTCTGATTCCTAACTTGCTCCAGAAAAATAATTCATTGCTGTAACAAAAAAGTAGAACAAAACAACAAACAAAACAAGCAAACACACACACACACAAAGAAAACATTTACCCTAGGCTCAGAAGAACTCTTTTTTTTAAATAAAGGAAGTGATTGCAAATTATTTCCTGGTCAAGGAAAAGGTTTTGGTGCTTTGTAAACTAGTGGGTCCCCAGTGGCCACAAAAATGATCCTGGCAAGCCACAAGTCTCCCTTACTCCTCCATGCCCACTCTAGATATACAGAAATACTCTGGCTTCTTTATCTGTGAACCAGAAAATGCTGAAGCCTAAGAATTCTTTTCCCTTCTAATTTATCTAATCTAAAGACTCAGTGACTGGCTTCAAACATCTGCTGCTCTTGAGTGAGTCAAAGGCTAGAAGTATGTAAATTTATTTTTGGATATTTTGGTAGTATTCAGAAAAGATCTACTAGTTCAAAGTCAAACAGTGATATCTACCTCCTATCTAGACAGAAGAGAGATCAAGGATGGGGCATATGTTAGATCATGAGTTTTGACTGATCCTGAGGTAACACTACTTTGCTTTACTTTCAGAAGTAAAGACAAATCTCTAGCAAGAGGATTAGTTGCATATTTTACATCCTTGCACTCAGAGACATAAGAGTAGAGCAGAGCCTTCCAAACTTTTTATGTTGGTGACATACTTTTTAGACAAGTATCATTTTGCAATGTAGTAATTCAGTAAGTAATTCAGTGAGTGGAGGAAGCCCCTTCACCCAAGCTTGGACCACCACTGCCACTACCCTTGCTGGGGTCTTCCTTGATTCAGGGCAGCTGTGGTGGCAGTGGGAGAGGCAGCCCTTTCACCTGGGCCTGGCTCACTGTGGCAATGGGAGAGGCAGCCCTTCTATCTGTTATGTTCACATGACACACCTACACACTGCAGCCGACACACTAATGTGTCATGGCACACAGTTTGGAAAGCTCTGGAGTAAAGGCTTCACAGAACTTTGCTAGATGAAGGTTTCTTATCTGGTCTGTTCCATGATATGGTAAAAAGATACTTTAAGATCAGTATCAGACAGATGAATACTCTGGATCTAAGCATCCAAGGCAAACAGAGGTTTCCAAGGCCAGGTAGTCCTGTACAGCAGCAGACAAAAGAAGGTTTCCAAAACTTTGAAAAAGAAGTCAGGAACAATCAAGAAAGGAAAGACACACTATGGAATATCTCCCTCTTGTTCTTCCATAGGATCCAAGAATCTTCTTGACTGAAGTGAGCAATAACTATCTCTGAACAAAGCAAAGGAGGACATTTCCTGATCTTACTTCATTAAGCAAGGTACTAGGATTTAGAATTAGAGGTTTGGACTTGGCTGCTCTTGAGGAGATGGAAGGCTCAAACATAACTTCATTAGAATCAGAGGACTCAAACATCCTTCTCTATAAATAGAAGATACAAGTTCTCAGTAGAGGTAATAACAGAAGGACCTGGATCTCCATAATGATCCACAGCAGAGTCCTACTGAATTGCCTGAAGATAAAAAGAGGTGGAGGGGGGAGACATAACCTGCATGATACCCAAATGCATCCAAATGAGACTGAAATAATCCTTGGAGGTGGGGAGAGATAACTTTTTTTCCAGGTTCACATGGGGAGACCTAGGCCATTTCCAGTCGGACCCTCCCTAAACTGCAAACCCCAAGATTCCATAGGATGTTGAAAGTGGAATGATAGCACTATAACAGTCCAGTGTGGAAATGGCCTCAATTTTTGCTGCCAGTCATATAGAGGTATGCTAAGACTCCATACTTTGGTCTCTTCCGGTTGCTGTTTTCATTCTCATTCAATTCTGTGCCCGGCCTAAAAAATTACTACTGTTTTTCCCAAACTAAGAAATGCAACACATTAAGGAGTCCATAGGGAGGAGGAATGTAGAGACATCTTCTCCCCTAAACACACAGGAATTCAATTCCCAGTTAAAGAGAGGGGGAAAGACAGGATAGCAAATGTTCTTTTCCCTAGGAAGCAGATATAAGAACACTACTGGAGTATTCTCCACATAAAACTGGCATACTACAAGGCTGCTAGAACCATCCTGTAGTGCTCAGGAGCAGGATTGAGCACCTGTATGAGGACAGAAGTGAAGAGCACTTGTACATTGTTGTCTCAAGAACTGCCCCAGTCACTCCTGCATCACTCCCAGTAAACATCCCATCAACTCCATTCTAGAGATTGATCTGGCCCATGACTTTTGGTGGGTGGAGGAGCCAGCCCCCATTCATCCATTCAGGGCCTGAAAAGACAGGAAGTGGAGGATCCAAAAGGGTGGCTAGAGGAAACTATGCTGACTTCTCCTTTGGAAGAAAAGGTAGCTCAACTAACAAGTGACCTTCAGTCACCACAGTCTACCTGCAGTACTCCCCTATCCTTCACATGTACAAGCAAAGAAAGAAAAGCTGCACTTCACAATAAAGAGGCATTGTCTTCTCCCCGTATCTCCCTACCCTTTCAGTCCTCAAAAAGGGACCAGATCCATATCTGTCTCTTGTATCTGACAGTGTGTTTACTAATAAATTTAGCCCAAGTATGGAAGAGGTTTGAGAAAACATGAAGCTCTTCTAAGCTTCAAAATGATAATGAGCTTTTCAGGAGAGGAAACAAGATCTCTTGGGATGCTTTTATAGGTCTTATATTCCCCATCCTTACCATCTCAGTCCCTATGGAAATGTTAATCCCAACAGAGTGATCCTACAGTTCAAGTATTACAGAATAACTCTTCTCAGATTAGATCTCTCTAAGGATAACTCCATGCAATCCTTGCTTACCTTAAAGCAATTCTGTTTACTTTTAAGAAATCTACTCACTTACATACAATTAATTATTAAAAGGACACTCAAATGTATCTCAGAATTACCTTTACTAACTGGAGTTCATGATGAAGTGATAAACTACTATGACACAGTGGCTATTATTCTTACTCATTTAGTTTCCATGGAAACTAAGGAGGACACATGACCCAACAATAAACCAATATGTGTTTGCAAAATAATCACTTACTGAAGCATTTTCTTTAGCATCATCACATTCAGTAACTGAGAAAGTAGATCCTGGGAATGTTATAGCCTGCAGGAAGAGACTGACTTCTGTTTCTTCACTGCCATTAGAATAGGAAACAGGCCACTGCAACGCTCCTTGGATGACTGAATTCTCTGAGCACACACCTTCGGAGCCTATAGTGGCACTGTCAACATCTGAGAAGGGTGTTAAAGGAAGGCCTGGTTGAAACTCCAAGCTATTCTCTTTTCTCAGAATCTCAGGTGAGTCCCATGAATTTTCATCCATGACTATACTTTGAAAACTATCTGGTATCTTTTGAATGAGCTGTTTACTTTGGGAAAGATGATTGGGTTGACACATTTGTTTAAAAGGTTGCCGTAGATCTTTCTCTTTGTCATTTATTATTTTGCCTTCTTGAATATAAAGCATGTTTTGTAGATGTCTATCTTGCAGATTAAGATTTTCGTTGGAGGCATTCAGATTGCTTATAGCAGTACCTTCCACCTGAAAAATAAGACAAAATAAGACAAAATTCCCACTCAGCTACGGAAACTCAACAGGGTGACCTTGGGCAAGTCACTCTCTTTCAGTCTCAGAGGAAAGTAATAGCAAATCCTCTCTGAACAAATTTGCCAAAAAAATACCTATGATACATTTACTTTTGGGTTGCCATAGGGGAAATGCCACATATAAATATATTTGTTTGAAATGAATCCTTTGTCAAAAAAGTACTACTGCTTATCCAAATATTGTGTTTCCATCCATACTTCATATACTTTTTCTACTATGGAGACAATCCCTTGAATCCAAAAGGAGGACCATTATCTATAGAGGCAATTTTAGTCTCTTATTTGCATTTCTGTATGCATGCATACTACAGAACTTGGACAAATCATTATTACTAGTGATGGTCAACTTTTGCTCACATTGTTTTGTTAAAAAAAAGGGACGGTTTAAACTGAAACGTGACACTGTCCAGGAGACCCCACTAAAATGTGTCTATCTTGAGGTTTCATGATATCTTAACATGTTTTAATTGGCTAAAGATTTTGTGGATTGAAGCCTACTTCACTGATGAAGTCAGCTGCTTTACACAAGTGGCTACTAAATAAAACTTGCTAGTGTTTAAAGTGCTACAAGACTCTTGGTGGTTTCTGCAATAACAGATTGGTATAGCTGCTTTCCTTGGAAATAAAGAGTATATTTTATTTACTTGAGACTTACCTACATATCCCTGGCCTGTATTTTGTTTCTTGCTGTAGTACTGCAATATGATGGAACCCCACAATTTGCTGATATATAAAACTGTCCAGCAGCTGAAAGATTTACAGTTGCTTATTTTGTTCCCATTATATTTTAATCCACTTGCATATTATGAAAACCTTGCACCCAAGCTTTTTGAGACTGATACATATGTAAAATAACTGTTTCCTGAACCATGGTAGTACTGTTGGAATGATAACCCCCAGTATTTTACTTCATTCCGTGCTACATGGGGATCCCCACATATGGCTTCTAGAGGTGATTAAAAATTTGAATCTGACAATCTACAGAGACAATAGCATATTCATATATGCATATGCAAAAGCTGTTGGGAGACAAACAAAAGAAGTAGATAGACTTTCTTTACTGTTTCACAGAAGCAAACAAGATAAGTTTTGCTGTTTACTTTTAAAAGGATGGCTAGGGGAATCTGGGAACTGTAGACTAAATTTTTTTTCAAAGATTCAGGCTACCAAATCTAGACAAAATGTGCAACTCTCTGTTATTAGAGAAGCATACCTGACAAAATGTGGTCTCAAAAATAAATATGTGCTTAGATTTCAATTCAGCATTCCTTTTTCTAATTAATCTGAGAGACAGACCAATTAAAGATTGCACCTCTATAAACACAAAAAGAGTTTCCTTTAGCAGGGTTATCAGCATCTCTTCCACCTCTTGCTAGGAAAGGAAACTGGATGTCTCCCAAGCCTTACTTTGTCTAGTACCTGTAAACAGTGAAGGGACATAAATGAGCTTCTTTTCGTCATTCATTTAAAAAAAGGAGGGAAACAGAGGTTCCCTCCCATTCTTCCCAAACTGGATTGGAACAGAGGGATTTCTTGGAGCCTGTGCTATCCCAAAGATAGGTTTGTAAAGCAGGTATGGAATTAATTCCATTTATAACATTTTTTAAGCTCACTAGAATAGATTATGCTTTTATTATTGCTCCTATGAAGAATGCTTTTGGCAAAGCTGTTTTCTGAAAAGTTGTGCTCTTGTATACCTCTAGATTAACATTATTTTAAAAAGAAAAATCATAAGAGGGAGCGGCAACTGGTACAACCCTTACTTGTTCATGTGAAAAAGGGTCTGAGTAATATCCTCAAGCATGTTTCTGATAATGAAAGCTCATATATGCATACAAAATAGAAGTAAGTGATTGGTTACAAGGTTGCAATGATTTTAGGAATTTGTTATTTTATTGACTATTCTATCACAACAAATTCTGTATCTCAGTTGATTACAGTTGCCTTGATTCAAGTGGGGAATGGAAAACAGATGCAGCCAGCCTTCTAATCTTATCACTGACTGCATACCTCCTTTCAAATACAGGAACCTTAAGAAATTAAAAATGGGGCCTGGGGAGCAGAGCATCCTGATGGCCAGTTTTTCGCTTGGCTAGAAGGTCCATATAAATCTTGCATGTATGGTGAAGGATGGAAGGTCAAACCTAATTTCATAGTAGCATAACCTCTAACAGAACTGTCGAACAGTTATAAAGACACTTTCTAGGCCTAGTGAATCTGTACAAGTAGCATTTGTTCAGAGAAATTTACACTCATATTTGGCATTAATAAGTACTAGTTGGGTCCTTGTGTTACAACTGGGACATGAAAGCTTTGGCCTAATCTCTTATGGCCTAATCTGCTACGGGTGACTTGCTGTAGTGCAAACACAAGTTTACTTTGATTTCTGAGGCCAGCCGAAAGACTGGGAGCACTGCTGAGTTAAATCTGTCAATGCTATCCTCTCAGAAAAGTAGAATATTGGATAGCTTTGAATGGCATCAGTGTATAGCTAAGGGGGACCTATTGACAGTGATTCCTTGAACATCTGAGTCTATTTTTACTAGTCTCAAATTAGTATCCTGATTATTTTAACTAGTATTTGGACATTAAAAATACATACCAGTTTTTCATTATAAGAGAATTCAGGTGATGCTGACAACTTGTCACTTGGTTGTCTCTCTTCCTCCTCCTTTCCTACTTCTTTTTGAGAGACAAAGTCATCAAGATTGGTAATCAGTTTATTACAATTAATTTCTTTATCATTATCTTGATTCTTCTCCTTATTGGATTTCAACTTTGAGTATAAAAGATCTCTTTCAGATCTCAGTGCTTCCAGTTCTTCCATCTTTGTTTCAATCTGAGACTTGAGTTCTGCAAGAGTAGCTTGAAGTTCACTAACCTCTCTCTGGTAAGTGGCCTCTTTGTCATGCAGTGTTTGGGCAGAGGCACGCTTTTCATTTTCAAGCCTCACAACTTTTTCTTTTATCTGTTGTACTTCAATTGCCTGCTCTGATTTCTCTTCTGACATTCTTTGAAGCTGTAGTTCTCTCTGTACAAGGTTTGTCTCTTTATTTCTCAGCTTACCTTCAAGTTCCTGAATACAAGTGGTAATTCTAGTCACTTCCATGTTTTTTTGTGTCAAAGACATCTGTAAGAGCTTGTGCTCTTCCTCCAGTTCTTTATATTGGAGCTGTAAAGCTGTTAGTCTCGTGAAGTACTGTATAGAAGACTCCTGAACATTTTGAAGATTTTGATCTAGGATTTTAATTTCTGCTTTAAATTGAGATTCCTTTTCTTCAAGCAATTGCTGCAAAGCTTCTCTCTCAGCCAGAACTGTTTCTAGTTCACCCTGAACCTGGTTTTGATTAGAAGTGAGTGATACACAGTTATCATCCTTGCCTTTGTTCACCACTTGATGACTTAGTGAGCCATTCCTCGTTTCATTTTGAGTATTCTTTTGCTCTACTACAGCAAAGTTATTGAGATTGTTTGGGCTATTATCAGCCTCTTGATACATGGGTACAAGAAGTGCTAATTCCTTTTGAAGTCTCTCAATTATCCTCTGAAGCTGTTCTGTTTCTTCCGTTTTCTCCTTCAGCAACTGTTCCTTGTCACAATAAAGTTGTTCTATAACTGACTTCAAATCTTGAATTTCATGTGCTTGGTTTTTCAGGATCTGAAACAACATATATAAGACTTAGTTCTGATACGGAATATATTTTCTCATTTTTTTGTGTTAATGTAACAATACAGATATGTTTTATGACTGCAAACTACTTTGGGAGGTTCTTCCAGGCCAAAGGACATGAAATAAACGTTCTAACAAACACATATATATCTTAATATATTATTTCTCAGTTCTCTGTTTCTCAGTTTGGCTAGTATAGATTCGTGAGGATCTCCTTTCAACTTAATATTTAAACCAAATATCTATTTTGCTCCTGAAAATAGCAGATTTTGTTGTTTCTTTCAAGCACCTATCTTTGACTTTGATCAGACACAAACAAGAGCCAGAGTGGTGTTGTGCTTTGAGTGATGGACTAGGACTCTGGGAGATCAGGGTTGAAATCCACACTTGGCCATGGAAACCCAGAGAGTGACCTCAGGCCAGTAATACTCTTTGCCCTCAAAGGAGGGCAGTGGCAAATCCCCTCTGAACAAATCTTGCTGAGAAAAGTCCATGATAGATCAGTAAAGAAAATATATGATTGCTTGCTTGCTTTCTTCAGCTGGAAAACAGGAAAAGTGAAAACCAGTGATGTAAGGAAAACATCAAGCAAATTGTATGTCAACTAAGATAAGAACAAGTTGCTTACCTGTAACTGTGGTTCTTCGAGTGGTCATCTGTGCCCTCACACACTAGGAGCTTTCGCGCGTGCACGGTAGTGTTTGGAAGATTCTAGAGCTTAGTAGCTTGGCGGGAACGCCTCCCCCATGCCAGTACTGCGCATGCTCCTCCCGCCGAGCAACGGTCATACCTCAGTTCTGAAGTCTGCCGACAAAAATACAGGGACCTGAAAAAGAGGGGATGGTTGGGCGGGTGTGTGTGA
Organism: Ctenosaura bakeri; assembly: GCA_948474755.1. Lineage (NCBI taxonomy): Eukaryota > Metazoa > Chordata > Lepidosauria > Squamata > Iguanidae > Ctenosaura > Ctenosaura bakeri. The sequence goes on from CAOLHI010000865.1 coordinate 218,623, forward strand.
GGGCACAGATGACCACTCGAAGAACCACAGTTACAGGCAAGCAACCTGTTCTTCTTCTTCGTGGACTCTGTGCCTCACACACTAGGAGACTATGTAGCTTACCGGTTGGATGGTGGGTCAGGTCCTATAGTACAGAAGCCAGCACAGCATGTCCAAACCGGGCATCTCTGCGGGACCGGCAGTCAAGTCTGTAGTGGCGCACGAAGGTCGATGGTTGAGACCAGGTTGCCACATGGCAGAGTTCCTGCAGGTTGACTCCTTGCAGGAGGGCTGCAGATGTCGCAACAGCTCTGGTGGAATGAGCTCTGAGGAATGCTGGCGGAGGCTTCTTGGCAAGCTCATAAGCCAGCAGGATTGTCCTGGCCACCCATTTCGAAAAACGTTGGGTGGACACCTTGTGGCCTCTTCGACACCTGCCATAGCACACAAAAAGGTGCGGGGTTTGACGAAAGGAGGCAGTCCTGTCCTTGTAGAAGGCCAAGGCCCGACGAGCGTCCAAGGAATGAAGGGATCGTTCCAAAGGCGTCATCGGGTCCGGATTGAAGGTTGGCAAGATGATGTCCTGACTGAGATGGAAGTTGGACACCACCTTCTGTAGGAATGAGATGTCGGGTTGGAGGACCACTTTGTCCATGTGGAACACAAGGAAGGGCTCATCAGACCTTAGGGCTGTCAGCTCTCCTGCTCGCCTGGCCGAGATGACAGCCACAAGGAAGGCAGTCTTCATGGTGAGCAGCCTGTCATCAGCAGTCGCCATCAGTTTGAAGGGTGGTCTCGTTAGCTGCAATAGCACCAGAGATAGGGATCACAGTGGTAGAGGGGGCGATACCGGCGGGTACAGGTGCTGCAGGCCCTTCACGAACTGCTTCATGGTACCGTCTCTAAAGAGAGCCGGGGAGCAGGATCGTGGAGGCTGGTATGCCATGATGGCGGTGAGGTAAACCTTCAAGGAAGGGAAGGCGAGGCCTTGCTGTCGAAGGTGCAAGAAGAAGTGGAGTACGGTAGGCAGGTTGACAGGCGATACCGGCTCCCCTCTTGCTTCAGCAAAGGACACAAAGCGCCGCCGCTTGTAATAATAGTTGCGGTGTGTCGACTCCTTCCTGGCCGCGGTCAAGACGTTACCGATGATGGGATTGTCTACGGTGATATCCTCCAGGCATGGAGGGCCAAGAGCGGCAGGTCTGGGTGGAGTACGAGGCCGTTGGAGTGCGACAGTAGGTCCGGTGTCAGTGGAAGCCTAAGAAGTCGGTCGTGGGCAGCCTCAAGCAGAGGTCCGGACCAGTGCTGCTTCGGCCAATTCGGGGCTACGAGGATGATGTTGGCTCGGTCGGCGAGGATCTTTGATATCACCCGGCCCAGTAGGGGGAATGGAGGGAACGCATAGAGAAGTCCTTCATTCCACCTGAACTGGAAGGCATCACCGATGGAACCATGATCGTGACCGGCCCTCGAGCAGTACCGATGGCACTTCGCGTTCTTGCTGGTGGCAAAGAGGTCGATCGTTGGCTCGCCCCAGAAGTCTCGAATCATCTGGAATGCCTTGTCGGAGAGGGACCACTTGTGATGACAAGAGGTGTCCCTGCTGAGGGCGTCTGCTGTGGTGTTCTCCTGCCCGGCCAGGTGAACCGCCACTGGATGGATTCGAAACGAGATGCACCAGTTCCAGAGATTGAGGGCTATGTTGAGGAGGATAGTCGAATGAGTCCCTCCTTGCCTGTTGACGTAGCAGACCGCCGTCTTGTTGTCTGTGAGGATCAGCACTGTGCAGTCAGTAACGATGTGGCGAAAAGCCTTCAGTGCTTTCCAAATCGCGAGCAGCTCGAGAGCGCTGATGTGGAGGACGGTCTCGTTGTCGATCCACCAGCCTCAGACTTTGAGCTCGCCGCAGTGGGCTCCCCATCCGAAGAGGGAGGTGTCGGTTGTTACCGTCACCCGTGGTGTTGACTCCCGGAATGGCATGCCTGACTTGAGGTGACTGTGGGACTGCCACCATAGCAGGGAGGAGCGCACCTGCGGGGGTAGTCAAAGAAGACATCTCTGGCCGTCCAGTAGCGGGTCAAAGAATTGGACGAACCAGTGTTGAAGGGGCCGTGCGCGGGGCCTGGAGAGGTAAGTCACGGCGGTGGTGGATGCCATATAGCCGAGGAGCTGTTGTATTCTCCTCGCTGTCACAGTAGGGGCGAACGTCGATGCAGCCCGACAAAGCGTCCGTGCCCGGTCTAACGGTAGGTAGGCCCTCGCTGATACCGATTCCAATGTAGCACCAATGAAGTCCAGGACCCTCGCAGGCTTGAGGTGGGACTTCTTCGGGTTTACACGGAGACCGAGACGGGTCAGAAGTGTCAATGTCTGGTGCATGTTGTTGTAAAGTTTTTGTCTGCAGGACGCCACCAAAAGCCAATCGTCCAGGTAGGGATAGATGGAGACGCCCTTCGTCCGCAGGTATGATACCACTGGGGCCATGCATTTGGTGAAGACCTTGGGCGCGGTAGAGAGTCTGAACGGTAGCACACTTTACTGGTTACAGGTGACATCGACCGCGAACCGTAGGTACCGCCTGTGCTGCGGGCGAATGGCAATGTGGAAATAAGCATCCCGAAGATCAATGGAGGCGAACCAGTCCCCTCGACGAAGGAAAGGCAGGATCGAGGATAGCGTAACCATCTTGAACCTTTTGGGGTGGATGTAGTTGTTCACCCCTCTGAGGTCTAGGATGGGCTGCAGGGTTCCGTCTGACTTTGGTACCGTGAAGTACCGGGAGAAGAAGCCAGTGGTTTTGGCTGAAGACGGAAGTCACTCGATCGCCCTTTTCTGAAGCAAGGACTGGATCTCTTCCAGCAGGGCCGAGCTGGCCGGGGTGGAATAGTAGACGCCTTGCGGTGGAATATCTTGAAATTCTATGGCGTAGCCAAGACGGATGATGGAAAGCACCGAAGAATCCGTCGTGACTTGACGCCACTTGGCGAGGTGCCTGGCCAGGCTCGGCTGATCTTGAAAGGTTGCTGGCAGGCTGATGGATGCGGTGGCGACCTGCGAAGGCGGTCAAAACTGGGACTTCGCCTCAAACGAAGATTTCTTGGACGACGAGGTCGGGCGTCGTCGGAACGATCTTTGGCCCGAGGAGACAGTTGAAGGTCGGGACTGTGTGGACTAAGAAGACCGCTGTTGGAAGGAGGAGGACAAAGGCCTGCGCCAAGATGGACGTGAGCCCAAGGACCAACGGGACTGGGAAGGCTGGTTTATTCCCATCTTCCTGGCGGTCAGGTGCGCCTTGAAAATGTTGTCCATCACCTTGTCAGTCGTGGCATGGAAGAGGCCTTGACCATCGAAGGGAAGATCTTCAATTGGCCTTCGACTGTCCTCCTGCAGTCCCGATGACCGGAGCCAGGCATGTCGGTAGAGAGCGACGGAGCCTACCATCACCCTTGAAGCAACCTCCACGGTATGCTACGAGGAGATGATCTGCTGATTTGCTATGGCCACAGCCTCGTTGAAGAGCTGTACCACAGCCGGGCAATTCTTCTCTGCAAGGCCGGCCAGAAGAGGAGCGAAGCGGTTCAGCAGGTTGCGGAGGCAGGCTGCGAGGCACGCCTGTGTGTTGGATACCCTGGCGATTAGGGAGGAGGCGTTGTAAAACCTCCTGCCGAAGGTGTCCAACTTCCTACCCTCTCGGTCCGGTGGGGTGGTATGAGCCCTGTTGCCACCCTTGGTCTGGGCAGACTCCACCACGATGGAGTTCGGGACCGGATGGCTAAAGAGGAACTCCGCTCTTTCTTTCTGCGTCTTGTAGAGGTGCTCCAGCCGGTGCGGTATAGGCTGGGAAGAAGCCGGCTTGGCCCATGGGTGTTTCACGGCCTGCATGAGCTTCGGCAGAAAGGGCAGCGGAGCAGTGGTCGGCTGACGAGCTTCCACATATTGGAAGATTGGGTCTTCCTCCTCTGGAGCCGGTTCCGAGACCTTGAGACTGAGTGCCGCGGCCATCCGGAGCAGAATCGCTGAGAATTGTTGGATATCCTCAGGTGCAGACTCCAGTACCGGGTCCCTGAAAGCCAAGGGAGGTGACTTGTGGGATGCGGGCATCGAGTCCTCCGATTCCGTGTCCGAATCATAAGACTGGGATGATGGAGACAGAGACCTATCTGCAGACTTCTCCCTGGATGGTCTGCTGGGAGGCCGGTCTAGGGTCACTGCGAGAATCGCCGTCGCTGCCGGTACCGCTGATGATGTGGCGGTCGGAGCTGTAGTACGAGGCGTCACCAAAGAGGCAACCGGTAATACCGCAGGACGCACTCGTGTAGTCACTTGGGTGACTGTCGTGACCGGCGCCACCGCCTGTGTTGACGTGGGTTCTGATGTCGGGTGGGTGGCCGTGGAGGTGACCCTCGGTGGAGGCGACACAGCCTGTAATGGGGTGAAGGCTCTCTGGATCTCCGATGGCGAGGAGAAGGTGAGCGGCTCTGTGACCTTCGATACCGGGAACGATGGTCATCTCTGGAGGGCGAGCGGGACTGTCGAAGCGGTAGCCAGTGTCTATCATCTGGGTGGTACCGATCCCTATAAGATGGGGAGTAGGAATGGTACGACGTCGGATACTCATGTCACTGATACTCCTGACCGTATCTGCCAAGATGGGAGGCAGAGGTGTAAGGCGAATCGGTCAAGGGATGGGAGTGCGGTCTTTCATAGTAGACCTCCCGGTGGCGTAGTGATGGCGGCCTGACTCTCCGCTCTGGGGAGTGGGACTCGCTCCTGCCTGAGGCTGCCCCATGCCTGGGCGAAGGCCGGTGTTGGGCCATCACGTCAACCCGGCGGTCCACCAATCTGCTGTGACTCAGCGGAGACACTGCAGCCATCAAGACGGGCGGTTCTGAGGAAGGCAGGACCTCCACAGCCTGCTCCTCGTCCGACATGTCAAGGACCTCTTCCAGGTCCGACAGCTCTCCTAGATCCCCAAGGAGCTGGGTCGGTGGAGGTGAGGGAAGACGGACCTCCTTTGGTGGGGAGCGCCTCTTTTCCTTTCTCTTCTTCTTTTTCTCTTTCTCATTTCCTGCGTCTGGAGCAGCAGGCCGTTTCTTCTGGGCCGCAGGAGGAGGCTTGGTCGATAAGGAGGCCTGCGAGCCCGCAGGTGTCTCCGTAGTTGTCTTGGCAGCCGCCGACAACTTAGGAATCCTCGGGAGCGAGGAGATGGACAGCCTCGATGTCAGTACCGAGCCCGGTGCCGACGAGGTGGATGGTGCGGCAGCCACTGACGTTGTCGATGGTGAAGTCGCTCGTTGTCCGGATGGTTTCTCGGACATCTTGGTGCGGGCCTCCGGCTGACCCCTCGCTCGCAAAGACTGTCCCCAGAAATGGGATTTCAACCTCGACGAGCGGCTGCGGAGAGTCTGAGTAGCGAACTCTCTACAAAAAGGGCAAGCCCGGGTGTTATGGGTTTTGCCCAAACAGAAAAGGCACTCGCAATGCTTGTCCGAGACAGCGACTTTCCGTCCACAAGAGATGTACTTTTTGAAAGGCGCAGACATAGGCCGATAGTCCAGAATGAGAAGAAGAAGAGACTGAGGTGAGAGAAGAAATCTGAAGAGAAGTCCGAAGAGAAGGAGAAGGGAAGGGGGTTTCAATACCAGTCCAAATCCGTAATCCAAAGCCGTAGTCAAGAAGTCCAAAAACCGAAGTCAAGCCAAGAAAACGCCAAGAAAAAAGCAACGAAGCAGAAGCCACTAAGAGAACCTTCTGTACGCGATGGCGGACGAGAAAGAACTGAGGAGAGACGGTTGCTCGGCGGGAGGCGCATGCGCAGTACCGGCATGGGGGAGGGGTTCCCGCCAAGCTACTAAGCTCTAGAATCTTCTGAACGCTACCACGCACGCGCGAAAGCTCCTAATGTGTGAGGAACAGAGACCACGAAGAAGAAGCAACTTCCAGGCATAAGCACAACTCTGGTTTCTCTTCAGATCATATAAATCTTTCACCTTTTACAAACTTGTCTTTATATGATGAGAAGCAGCAGTAAGCTAATAGGCTTGAGCTTTATGTTCTGAGCACATATTTAAGACTAGTAAGTCACAGAAAATTTAGAAATGCCACTTCAAATTGTTACCTATGTGGCAATTTTCCAGTATATGTAATAGCAGGCAGCACTTGCTTGAAGTGGTAGATTGGAAATTATTTTATTTCCATGATGATATGAAAAGATTTAAAATGGTCTCCTCCTAAAACACTCTTAACTGAAAAAGACATCTTATTTCAGCAGTGAGTAGGTATGGATGTGGACAACTAGGTAGATTTGTCTCATTTTTACCACTATAACCTAAGAGCTAAAAAGGAATGTGTCAACTGTCCTTCCAGCCAATAGATAAGCCAAAAAGCCACTGGATGGTTGAAAGAACATCACAGCAAAGGAAATGGCAGTCTGGCCCAAACATCATCCGGAGCAGGAGCAGTTTTAGGAAGATTGTTTCTTTGTCCTCTGGCAGAAAGATCTCTTAACTCCAACAGTGAGTTGTCCTAAGTCTCTAGAGCTGAAATATAGAGGACTAAATGGCTGCTGCTAGCTAGATTTTTTTCCTTTTTTTATTCTATAACTGCAATCTACTGGAGAACTTACAATGCTGACTGCTACTGGAACTGTTGATTCTACTCAATTTAAGCCTATACAGGCAATGGACTGCCCTTACTCAACAATTTGTATAGTATATGACTTACTTGGTGTTACTGCAGTTATCTGGCCCAAGCCCGAGGTCTACAATTTCATATTGGTTATGTTTAATATTTCCATGTGGCACTCCATAAGATGAATTCCACGTGTCTGAAAGGGTCACGTGCGTGTGTAGGCAGGCACTGCCGCATGGCCTTAATTATGCATGCTAGGTCTAGGCCAGTAAACAACCATTTGCTGCACAGCCGGTAGTGCCCTCCAGACACAGCCAACCATTAAGCTAATGCAAGGGCTCTCAGCCCCGAACTGCTTGCTCTATACAAATGCTAAGCGCTCCTCATCTGCATACTGTTCTAACAATTGGCAGTGCTGGCTAAATCGCATCAGTTCTGATTTTGACCTTTCGGAGGCTTTGTTCAAATCCTTATTGTTCTCCTTGGGGGAGGACTAGCATCCAGGTACAATCTTCCCTATAAAAACCCCAAGTTCAAACTCCTTGTCAGAACACTTGTGCCTTGCATCCCGAACTGCTGCCGCTCTGTTCAGCGAGCCTCCCCTCAGCCTCCACGTGCTGAGCTACTACAATCCCCAGCATCGAACTCTATTTCTCCTATCCCAGACTGCAGGATGAGGTGGAGTATCACCCCAGAAAACCCTCTGAAAACTGCTTTCAATTTTCCTCACTTTCTGCTTCTATAGTTCTTGGATGAGCGTGTGAGTGCGAGTGTTGTTGTCTGTTTAATTAAGGAAAGTTTAATAAAATCTTTAATTGAACAACTTGCCTAGTTCTTGTCGCAGCCCGACCCCGTAAACATAAGGTTAAACATCTCGCTATGTTACCCTGCCTCTCGTATTGCTAGCTTGTGCTCCTTGCTAATTTCCCCCAACTTATTAATATTTGGAGCGCACTTAGGTGTCCCTGCCGGGACCCCCAGAAATCAGGGTAACATTGGCTTTGTGCTAGAATGCTTGTCTCTTTTATACATTTTGAGTATTAGGTGAAAATATGCACCATATTCAATTTTCTTGTAATCAAAACTATTCAAGTGTATGCCTCTTCTTGCTCCCTAGCCAATTTATAGGAGTAATGTATAAATATCTCACTTTTCTATCAATCTCATGCTTCAAATGCAGGTTTAGAGATCCCTGATACTCTGAGTGAACAAGTCATCCAGTGAGGCCCAACCAAATACACATATCTTTATATACACATAGCACTCCGAACCATAGGATAGAATTTCAAACAACAAGCAGTAGTGACCTTAGATTCACACACATACCACTCTCCTTTCTCCATGAGTAAGTTACCACTCATAATTGGCTGCAAAAACGATGCATCCCAAATCAGAATTTAAAACCATGGCCTAATTCTGGTTTAGGATTCCAATCAGGTGTTGGGGAAGGCAGTCTGAGAAAACCATACCTTGTAGTATTTAGAAAACTACATGGAGGTTTACAGTACTGAACAGCTATTAGAAGCAGAAGCTTATAAATTATTTCCTTTTTGTGCAAAGGAAGGGTGAAAAAAAGGAAACACAGTTACCTCATTCTCTTTGCTGTTTTCTATTTTACATTGCAGTCTCATAATCTGCTCATTCAAATGATCGGTTTCTTGATTCTTTTCTTCAAGCAGAGATTTCAAAAACTGCAGAACAACCAATTCACTATCACCTGGATTTTGACTTTCCATTATAAGCTTTGCAATGTTCTCCTAATAGAAAAAGTTGTTATTAGATAGCTTGATCTACTACAACCACCACTACCTTTCTATTGCCACTAAATAAGGCTTAGTTTGAGAAAAGCATAGTAATATGATGTTAGATCACAAACGTCCAAAGTTTTGTGGAGTGTATTATATTCTACCTAGACGGCCCTCTCATGCCTTCTCAGACCTGTTCTATCTAGTACAACCTTACACCTTCAGAAATACAAATTGGAGGTGGAGAGAATTATTTCTTTCTGTCGCAACACAGAGTACATCAAGCAGCCCAAGGTAATTTCTACACTATGATAAGGAGGTAGGGTAGAATCTTGTGGACAACTTGCTTACACCAACTGTTAAAACTGTAAGGGTTAGGGTTAAGGCATGAATTCTGAGCCAACACATGTAAACTCTGAGTGGCTGTCCCTGCTTTCAAGGAAAAAGAAAGCATATCTAAACAAGAAGGGATAATCATTCTGGAATAAAGTTATGCTAATTAAAAGTGATGCCAGATGAAACTTCTATTCTGCAACTGCCCTAATTCATGGAATGTGTGTTTCAGGCATTACTGACTTTCACCTGTAATTCTGCTATACTTTCATTCTACTTCTTTTTTCTTCTTTCCACCAAATACAATAGAATAAAATAAAATAAAATAAAATATTAAAAAGAAAAAAAAACCCAATAAAATATTTAGGAAGAAAAAAATGGAACAGCTGTGTCATCGGTAGTGCTAGGCACCATCCATCTGGAATCATCCCTGAGAGATCAGAGACAGCAAAATCTCTCAACAAATTACTTTTCCTTAAATTTAACATTTAGATTTACTTTCAGCTGTGCATTTTCTTCTTTGAGCTGGATTATTTGGGTGTAATTAACATTTCTTTCCTCTTCCAGTTTTGAACTCAGCTGTAAGATTTCTTCATTTTTATTCACCAAGTTCACTTTATATTGTTCAAGTTGGTCTAACAAGTTTGCAACCTGAAACAGACAAAAAGCAAAAACAAATGCTTCTGTTTTATAATTTGATTTTTAAAGTTAAATTTTTCATCAACACAGTAGGAAAATATCATACATGCAGGAATACACAATTTATGTGGTCCTTCTAGCCAAGTCAAAACTGTGCCCAGATGGGTATAATTGCTACCCTCACCTTTCTTTGCTGGTTTGGCTGATGTTCAGAAGAGATATTCAGATATCCTCTGAACATCAGAGGAAGTTCAGGTGAAGCTATTTATACATTGTTTTCTGACTGGTTGAAATGCTTGCCTTTCCCCATCACATATGTACTACCAGAAATCCTTTAAAACTGTAGAAACCAGGATTGAAATTGGGACCTTCTGAATACAGAACAGGTGCTCTACCTAATAATAATGATAATAAATAATAAAATTTATTTCTATCCCGCCTCTCCCTAAGCTATTATTCCTTCTACAGTAGAGTAGTAGAGAGCATATCAGCTTTGGCCCCTGTCAAACAGCAGCCAAGAAAGCCCCCCCCGTCCAAACAGCTTCCTTCTTCCACTTCAGTGCAGGAATGGAGGTAGACAGTCTTCATTTTATAAGGAGTTGTGTGGACATCACCACACAACTGTCAAGATAATCCCTTTACTCACCTTAAAACTTTAAGCTCGAGGGGAAACTAGTTACAGTGGCTGCTCTACTTCTGCGAGGGCTTGGGGTGCAGAACCCTTGAGAAAGTGGAAAACCCACAAATAACTGCACCGCCTGTGATCCTCCTCCCACAACCCTCTGGGGCTTCCCTCCATTCGCTTGCCTTTTCCCTTAGCACATGTTCTCATGCCAGGCAAAATGCATCGGAATGGGAGGGAGGAATTCTGGAGGGGAGAAGGAAGGTGTGCTCGTTCCTCCCCCCATTCTCTTGCCTTTTGCTTCAGTGGGTATTCAGTCAATTTTCCTGCCAGGGCCAAATGCATGGGAATGGGTGAGAGAGCTCCAGAGGGGAGAAGGCACACACATGCCTTACCCCTCCATCCTCTTGCCTTTTGCCTAGGTATACTTGCCTTCCCTCTCCGTGCCTGGAAAAATGCTAAAGAATGGGAGGAGGAGAATGAAGGGGGAGAAGGCACACCCCCCCATGAGTAATGAAAGTTGCAAAGGTCAAACCTGTGAATGTGGAGGGAGCACTGTATTCAACCTGTCTGAAAGAGCAAGGACACAACAGTCATGGTGAACAAAAATGTGAAAGTGTGCGTAAGTGTGACATCTCACATAATTCAATCCCCAAGTTCCAAGAATGAAAAGTATGAGCCACACTCTCCAGAGAAATGTTGGGGGAGCCGCTCTTTCATGTACTGCAGAGGCGATGTAAGACCTATCAGCTAAGGGAAGGCAGGAAATCCAGATCAGAGAGTTTGTGTCAGCATCTTCTTAGAGATGCTATCAATCAGCCTGAGAGAATCCTACTATTCCATATATTGCACGATTTGTTTCAGTATTTTGACATTTTAACACACGTACCCATCATGGACTACTTGGGAGAAACACGCATAAGGTACATCTTCGGGGGATTTCATTCAAACATTTTATAAAATTTCAAGTATCTTGGTATGTTAATCTACAATGATTTTACAGGAATTAAAACAAGGAATCAGTAAAAGTGACTAGACACCTGTAGGGAATATCTTCAAAAGATAGAATTTTCAACTACTATAAGAGTAATAACACGCAAGCAGGAAAGAGTTAAGAGTTCGCTGTTTCTCTCATTGACATTTTTATGATTTTCTTTTAAACTTACTTCTCTCTTTCTTGATATAAGTTCTTCTTGTACTTTTAATTGTTCATTTAATATATGATTTGAGTTCCATTCTGTAAGCATTTTTTGTTTTGCTTCATCCAGTTTGGAATGCAGAGCAGAAATCTGAATCAAATTATTGTGATTTTGCTGCTGTAATGTTTCTTTATCCTACAAAACATTAATATAAAAATTATATATGCAAGTAACAATCTCTTAAGAATATTTTGATTAATAATGTATTTGTAAATGTACTAAGGATGAAGGAAGAACCCTTTGTCTCACCTGTGAGATTGTTCTTTTTACTGAAAGAGGAGATAGACATCCTGTAATATGGGTTGGTCTCCACCTTTTCACAATAGGCAGGAAGTTGCTTTGAGGGAGCCCAGGGGGTACAATCCTCTCCATATGGCCAGATGTGTTATAGCAATGAAACTTTACAAAGAACCTAGGCAAGTAAATTCCTAAGCTATCAGCTTAGTAAGACTTAACACTCTCTGACATAAAAACAACACTTATACTTCTCCTTTCTTTTTTTATTTAATTATAGGGGAAACAGGAAAAAACATAGCCAACAGCAACAGTTGAACAAGGAAGGAAGGAGACTGACATATAACCCAGCAGGGTTAGGCAGAATACCCTCAGAGAGGGTATTCTGCCTTCCATTCCATTCCTTGTTAACCATGAAGAACAGGTTGCTTACCTGTAACTGTAGTTCTTCGAGTGGTCATCTGTGCCCTCACACATTAGGAGCTTTCACGCGTGCACGGTAGCATTCGGAAGATTCTAGAGCTTAGTAGCTTGGCGGGAACTCCTCCCCCATGCTGGTACTGCACATGCTCCTCCCACCGAGTAACGGTCGCTCCACAGTTCTGTAGTCCGCCGTAGAAACACAGGGACCTGAAAAAGAGGGGACGGCGGGGCGGGTGTGTGTGAGGGCACAGATGACCACTCGAAGAACTACAGTTATAGGTAAGCAACCTATTCTTCTTTTTCGTGGTCTCTGTGCCTCACACACTAGGAGACTGTGTAGCTTACCGGTTGGATGGTGGGTCAGGTCCTAGAGAATGGAAGCCAATACCGCACGTCCAAACCGAGCATCTCTGCGGGGCCAGCAGTCAATCCTGTAGTGGCGCACGAAGGTCGATGGCTGGGACCAGGTCACCACACGGCAAAGTTCCTGCAGGTTGACTCCCCAGAGGAGGGCTGCAGATGTCGCAATGGCCCTGGTGGAATGAGCCTGGAGGAAGGCCGGCAGAGGCTTCTTGGCAAGCTCATACGCCAGCTGGATAGTCTGTGCCACCCACTTAGAGAAATGTTGGGTGGACACCTTGTGGCCTGTTCGACGCCTGCAATAGCACACAAAAAGGTGTGGAGTCTGTCGGAAGGAGGCAGTCCTGTCCTTGTAAAAGGTCAAAGCCCGGCGAACATCCAAGGAACGGAGGGACCGCTCCAGTGATGTCGTCGGGTCTGGATAAAAGGTCAGCAAGATGATGTCTTGACTGAGGTGGAAGTTAGACACCACCTTCGGTAGGAATGAAATGTCCGGACGAAGGACCACCTTGTCTCTGTGGAAGACGAGGTAGGGCTTATCAGACCTTAGAGCTGTCAACTTTCTCCCACTCGCCTGGCCGAGGTGACAGCCACCAGGAAGGCAGTCTTCATAGTGAGCAGCCTGTCGTCAGCATGAGCTCGAAGGGCGGTCTCGTCAGCTGCGATAGCACCAGAGACAGGGACCACGGCGGTAGCGGCGGCGACACCCGCGGGTAGAGATGGTGCAAGCCCTTCATGAACTGCTTGACGGTACCGTCTCGGAAGAAAGCCACCGATGGAGATCGTGGAGGTTGGTATGCCATGTTAGCGGCGAGGTAAACCTTCAGAGAAGGGAAGGCCAAGCCCTGCTGTCGAATGTGCATTAAGAAGTGGAGTACGGTAGGCAGGTTGACAGGCGATACCGGCTCCCTTCTTTCTTGCGCAAAGGCCACGAAACACCGCCACTTGTAGTGGTAGTTGCGGCGCGTCGACTCCTTATCGATGACAGGATCGTCTACGGCGATATCCTCCAGGCATGCAGGGCTAAGAGCGGCAGGTCTGGGTGGAGTACGAGGCCGTCGAAGTGCGACAGCAGATCCGGTGACAGTGAAAGCCTGAGAAGTCGGTCGTGGGTGGCCTCGAGGAGAGGTCCAAACCAGTGCTGCCTCGGCCAGTATGGGGCTACAAGGATGACGTCGGCCTGGTCGGCGAGGATCTTGGATATCACCCGGCCCAGGAGAGGGAACAGAGGGTACGTGTAGAGAAGTTCCCCGTTCCACCTGAACTGGAAGGCATTGCCGATGGAACTGCGATCGTGACCGGCCCTGGAGCAGTACCGATGGCACTTCGCGTTCTTGCTGTTGGCGAAGAGGTCGATCGTCGGCTCGCCCCAGTGGTCCCGAATCAGCTGGAACGCCCTGTCAGAGAGGGACCATTCGTGGTGGGAAGAGGTGAGTGCGTCCGCTGTGGTGTTCTCCTGCCCGGCCAGGTGAACAGCCACGGGATGGATTCTTAGCGGGACGCACCAGTTCCAAAGATCGAGGGCTATGTTGAGGAGAATGATTGAATGAGTTCCTCCTTGCCTGTTGACATAGCAGACCGCCGTCATGTTGTCTGTGAGGATCAACACCGTGCGGCCCGTCACGAGGTGGCGAAATGCCCTCAGAGCTTTTCAGATGGCTAGCAGCTCGAGAGCGTTGATGTGGAGGACGGTCTTGTAGTCAATCCACCGGCCTCGGACTCTGAGATTGCCGCAGTGAGCTCCCCATCCGAAGAGGGAGGTGTCCGTCATCACTGTGACCTGCGGGGTTGCCTCCCAGAATGGCATTCCCAACAGGAGGTGGTCGTAGAACTGCCACCATAGTAGGGAGGGACGCACCTGTGGAAGCAGTTGGAGCAGTAGTCCCTGGTTGTCCCGCAGCAGGTTGAAGGCCCAGACGAACCAGTGCTGGAGAGGCCTTGCATGGAGCCTGGAGAGGTAGCTAACGGCGGTGGTGGATGCCATGTAGCCGAGGAGCTGTTGGATTCTCCTGGCTGTCACCGTCGGGGCATTGTAGGCTGCTAATGCGGCCCAACAAAGAGTCCGTGCCCGGTCCATTGGCAGGTAGGCCCTGGCTGACACTGAGTCCAGTGTGGCACCAATGAAGTCCAGCACCCTCACCGGCTCGAGGTGGGACTTCTTCAGGTTGACCTGGAGACCGAGACGGGTTAGCAGTGTCAAAGTCCAGTGGATGACGTCGTAGAGTTTCTGCCTGCAGGATGCCACCAACAGCCAATCGTCCAGGTAGGGGTAAATGGAGATGCCCTTTGTCCACAGGTATGATACCACCGGGGCCATGCATTTGGTGAAGACCCTGGGCGCGGTTGAGAGTCTGAACGGAGCACCCTGTACTGGTAACAGGTGCCGTCGACCGTGAACCGTAGGTATCGTCTGTGCTGTGGGCGAATGGCGATGTGGAAATAAGCCTACTGAAGATCGATGGAGGCGAACCAGTCCCCTCGCCGAAGGAAAGGCAGAATTGAGGATAGCGTGACCATCTTGAACCTCTTGGGGCGGATGTAATCGTTCACCCCTCTGAGGTCTAGGATGGGCTGTAGAGTTCCATCTGTCTTTGGTACCGTGAAATACCGGGAGAAGAAGCCGGTGTTTTTGGCTGAAGATGGAAGTCGCTCGATCGCCCCTTTCTGAAGCAAGGACTGGATCTCTTCCAGCAGGACCGAGCTGGCCGGGGTGGAACAGTAGATGCCTCGCAGTGGAATACCTTGAAATTCTATGGCGTAGCCAAGACGGATAATGGAAAGCACCCAAGAATCCATCGTGACTTGACGCCACTTGGCAAGTCGTCTGGCAAGCTTGGCTGATCTTGAAAGGCTGCTGGTAGGCTGAAGGATGGATGCGGTGGCGACCTGCGTAGGTGGTCAAAACCGGGACTTCACCTCGGATGAAGATTTCTTTGACGACGAGGCCGGGCATCATCGGAACGATCTTCGGCCGGAGGAGACAGTCGACGGTCGGGACTGGGCAGACTGAGAGTACTGCTGCTGGAAGGTGGAAGAGGAAGACCTATGCCACGATGGTCATGAGCCAGAGGACCGACTGGACTGGGATGGCTAGCTTATCCCCATCTTCTTGGCAGTCAGGCGCCCCTTGACGATGTTGTCCAGGGTGTCATCGGTCACGGAGTTGAAGAGCCCCTGGCCATTGAAGGGGAGGTCTTCGATCCACTTCCGGCTGTCCTCCTGCAGGCTCGACGACTGTAGCCAGGCATGTTGGCGAAGAGCGACGGAGCCCACCATCACCCTCGAAGCAACCTCCATGGTGTGCTTTGAGGAGATAATCTGCTGGTTCGCTATCACCATGGCCTCGTTAAAAAGCTGTACTGCGGTCGGGCGATTGTCCTCCGGAAGGCCGGCCAGAAGAGGGACAAAGTGGTGCAGCAGGTTGCAGAGGTAGGTCGGAAGGCACGCTTGTGTATTGGACACCCTGGCAATCAGCGAGGAGGCGGTGTAAAATCTCCTGCCGAAGGTGTCCAACTTACAACCCTCACGGTCCGGCGAGGTGGTGTGTGCCCTATTGCCACCCTTGGTTTGGGCAGACTCCGCCACGATGGAGTTCAGAACTGGATGGCTGAAGAGGAAATCCGCGTTCTCCTTCTGCATCTGATAGAGATGTTCCAGCTGGTGAGGTATAGGCTGGGCAGAAGCAGGCTTGGCCCACGGTTGTTTCAGGGCCTTCATGAGTTTCAGCAGGACGGGCAACGGAGCGATGGTCGGCTGGCGAGCTTCCACATATTGGAAGACTGGGTCTTCCTCTTCAGGCACCGGTTACGCGACCTTCAGCCCAAAGGCCGTAGCCATTCGGAGGAGGATGGCCGAAAATTGCTGAACATTCTCCGGCACAGACTCCGGTAGCAGGTCCCCGAAAGCCAAGGGAGGTGACTCATGAGATGCCAGAGTCAAGTCCTCCGAATCTGTTTCCAACTCATAAGACAGGGAGGACAGAGTCGGGGACCTCTCGGGAGACCTGTCCCTGGATGTTTGACAGGGAGGTCGATCTAAGGTCACCGGTGGAGTCGCTGTCGCCGTCGGTACCGCTGATGTGGTTGCCGTCGGTGTTGCTGTGCACAGCGTCGCCGATGAGGTCACAGGGACAACAGTGGACCGCACCCGTTTGGTCGCCTGGGCGACTGTTGTCACAGACTGCACCGCCTGTGTCGAGGTGGTCTCCGACACAGGGCGGGTAGCAGTGGATGTGACTCTCGGGGGAGGCGATACAGCCCTGTAATGGGGTGTGGGCTCCCATTATCTCTGGTGGCGTGGAGAGGGCGAGTGGCTCCACGAGCGCTGATATCGGGAGCTATGTTCCTCTCTGACGGGCAAGCGGGATCGTCGGTACGGAACCCAGTGCCTCACGTCTGGGTGGTACCGGTCCCTGTAGGACGGTGAGTACAACTGGTATGACGGCGGATACTCACGCCATTGATACTCCTGCCCATACCTGCCAAGGTGAGAGGCAGAGGTGTAGACCGAGCCAGTCGAAGGACAGGAGTGTAATGTCTCTTCATACACCTCCCAGCGGCGCGGTGATGGCGGCCTGACTCTCCGCTCCGGTGAGCGGGACTCGCTCCTGCCCGAGGCTGCTGGATGCCTGGGCGAAGGCTGGTGTTGGGCTGTCACATCCTCCCAGCGGTCAACCGATCTGCGGTGACTTGGCGGGGGCTCCACAGCCATCAAGACAGCCGGCTCCGAGGAAGGCAAGGCCTCCATGGCCTGCTCCTCGTCTGACACCTCAAGGACCTCTTCCAGGTCGGAATGCTCTCCTGGGTCCTCAGGGAGCTGGGTCAGTGGAGGTGTGGGGAGGCAAACCTCCCTAGGTGGAGAGCACCGCTTCTCCTTCCTCTTTTTCTTCTTCTCTTTCTCTTTGCCGCCATCTTGAGTGGCAGGGCGCTTCTTCTGGGCCGCAGTCAGGGGCCTAGTTGACAGAGAGGACTGCGTGCCCGCAGGGACCACTTTCATTGTCTTGGCAGCCACCGACAACTTAGGGATCCTCGGAAGCGATGAAATGGGCGGTCTCGACGTCGGTACTGAGCCTGGTACCGACGGGGTGGACCGTATGGCAGCCGCCAATGCCGTCGATGGTGAAGTCGCTTGTCAGGCAGGTGGGGTGTCGGACATCTCCGCACATGTCTTCGGCTCTTCCCTCGCTCGCAAAGCCTATTCCCAGCAATGGGATTTGAGCCTAGAGGAGTGGTTGCGTAGAGTTTGTGAAGTAAACTCTCGACAAACTGGGCAAGCCCTGATGTTATGGGTTTCGCCCAAACAGAAGAGGCACTCACGATGCTTGTCGGAGAGAGCAACTTTCTGCTCACAGGAGACGCACTTTTTGAAGGGCGCCGACATAAGACGATAGATCAAAGCGAAGAGAAGAGGTGGAAGAGAAAAGTCCGAAAATAAGACGAAGACGAGAGACGACGAAGTAAGGGGAAGGAGGGGGTTCAAATACCGAATCCAGTCCAAAATCCGAAAAACTGAAGTCCAAGCCAAAATCCAAAGTCAAACTAGTACAAACACCAAGAGAAACAAGCCACTAAAGAAGAACCTTCTGTTTGAAACGGCGGACGAGAAAGAACTGAGGAGCGACTGTTACTCAGTGAGAGAAGCATGCGCAGTACCAGCATGGGGGAGGGGTTCCCGCCAAGCTACTAAGCTCTAGAATCTTCCGAACACTACCGCGCACGTGCGAAAACTCCTAGTTTGTGAGGCACAGAGACCACGAAGAAGAAGCAAAACTATTTTTGCTCGAGTGCTGGTTATCCAGTGAGGAGGATGCTTGTCCCCTTTTTCACTGATAGGATCATTTCACAGGTAAAACAAACAGTTCTTTTTCTGGTGAAGAGCAGAGGAGCATCCTGTAATATGGGATATACAAAAACTTCCTTTAGTAGGGTGGGATAGCTGGCACAGGAGCAAGAAAACTATCAATGATCTACCACACACTTAAGGACTCGTTGCCCAAACGCACCCTCTGCTGAGGTGAAGGCATCTGGTCTGTAATGCCCCACAAAGGTAGACAACATTGTCCATGTCACCATCCTGCAAATCTTGATCAGTCTATGACTGCTATCATAACGCTCTGAAGATGCGCAAGATCCACCCTTCCTTCTCTGCTTTATCCGAGATATGGTTTCCTTGATGCTCTGGATTCTCTCTGGGGGGAGAGCCACATGCCTGAGATGGTGTCTATCACTACGCCCAGATGCTGGATTCTCTGGACCAGGGAGAAGAGGCTCTTCCCACACTTCACCAGGAAACTGTGGCAGTCCAGCAAATCTAATACCCTCTGTATGTCCCCCTGGCCACGCTAGAAGGATGTTGTGCACACCAGCAGGTCATCCAAATGCAGATAAACAGATACACTTCTCCAACCTGTTACCAGGGCTACCATGACCTTGGTGAATACCCTGGGTGCTGAGGCTAGGCCAAACAGAGGGCACAGAACTGGTAGAGCTTCTCTGCACTAGTGAAACAAAGGAAACTGTGGTGTGCTGGATGGATCATAATATGCAAATACACTTCTATCAACTTGAGAGAGACCAGTAACTCCCCTGGCTGTATGGCTTGCAGAGTCTCCATCTAGTTTCTCCTGAAACAATCTGTGCATGGAATGGGAGAATGGAATGCCCCCCTCCGGTTAAAAAAGATCTCTTAGCCAAATCAGGAACTTGGTGGTGGATAACCCCTGGCAGTGAAGGGCCCCATCATACTCACATCTGCCTCTGAAGCGTGCAAAGTCTGTGAGTCTGCCTCTCACCCTGCCCCAATTTGGGCCGGCTATTTCTGCGGCATTTGGGATTTTCCCTTACCTGCCACTTCCCAGACCTCTCCACCCAATTGCTCACCCTCCAAAAAAGGTTCCTGCTCTGTGGAGCCAGACTGAGGAGGCCACTATGGTCCTGTGGTGCTACCCGGGCTTGAAGTGTCATCTGTCTGCTGCACTTCGCCCATGCACTCACCGTAGGAGCAAAAGAAAGATGAAGAGATGAAGTTGAGGGTGAGGGTGAGATTGAACAGCAGAGGGGATTTGCTGAAGTGGGGGAGATGGGGTCAAAAAAGGAGGCAAGAAAATTGAGAGCAAAGCAGAGACAGGCTTTTTTTAAAAAGGAAAAAGCAACAAATGGGAAAGAGAAAGTGAGAGAATCGAGCTAGCTGTAAGCGTGCTTGTTGGAGCGAGGCACAAACATTAATATTGGCCACATGGAGAGGGCTGCTCCCCCTAGAGAGCTCCCTTGAAACAACTACCTTCATTTCTACCTATTGGGAGAAGGTGGAGATCAAGTCATATTACAGGATGCTCTCGCCCTCTTCACTGGGAAATGTCGACTTACCTCTATTACACAAACAGGTTCCTCTTGCTATCTTGCCATTTCTGCTTATCGGAATGGGGGCAAAATGGGTCTCACAATTCAATGCTTCTATGATTTAAATCAAATTACAGCCACCCCAATATTCAAAAACAGCTCAAGCAATGGTCCCTCATTCACAGAGAGATCAATATCACTTGACTTCCAAAACCAAATAACATGTTATAGCATAGAATCAGATCTTAACATCTAGCCTAACCATGAAGTTGGTGACAAGTAGCAGGATAGATATGACATTTAAAGATGACCCTGACTCTGGGTTCATTTTATAGATTTTTTTGGCTGATACAAAGGTATTTGAACAGAACAGAACAGGGTTTTATAATAAGTGTTGTAACAATCCAGGTTTGGTTTACAAGTATTAATGTAAACAACCATACAAGATACAAACAGATTTCTTTAAGTGGGAAAAATGCAACTTATTCTGATTTGGTAAAAGAAAATTATGCATTGTTCAGAAGAAGATTCTTCCAATTTTTTTTTAAAAAGCCCCCCATTTGTATATGTATTCTGCAAAGTTACAAAAATGTTAAATAATGTTCAATCAGTTTATTTGGAAGAGTAATACTGTCAGACAGGCCGCCAAGTTAGGCTGTTCTGCCTTGGTAGTTAAGACTGCTTAGCTGCTCTGTTGCAATACTGCTTTGATCACTTTGCTGTTTTGGTACTGAAAGGGATATGTAGGTCAGAGCCTGGGAACAAAGATCAGTTTAGAAAGCTGATACCATATGGTGTTGTGTGGGAAAGAATGTGAACAGGAAACCTCTGGGAGGAGGAATAGGGAGTTCTTAAAAACCAAAGCTTGTGCCGTATCTTCAGTTCTGGGAAAAGTGATGTCTCTGCTACAGCTAATCTCTAATAAAACCTTTCTAGATTGATTCATGAAGCCTGGTTATTGAATTAGGTTAAGACAGGACATTACAAATGCTCTTAGAATTGACCAACCCAACGCAATAGCTGTTTATTCATGCCTACCCTTCAAGGAGCCAAACCCCTCCCAAAATATGCCCAACAGACAAAGAGAACATGCCAGTATCTGGACCTCGGGATAGCATCTACAATGAATTTGAACCAAAGATATCAGTAGCAAACAATACATCATGACCAAATCTCTATTTAAATTATAAGTGTAAAATTATTAAGTCAGTTACTTGTTTCAGTTCAGCTTCCACTTTTTTCATTTTTTGAAGTTCTTGCATGAGTTGCTTGGCATTATTTGCTTCTTCCTTGTTTCTGTGCTCTAGTTCCTTGATCTGTGCTTCTAGTTTTTTCACTTGTTCATTTTGAATAGCCAGATCTTTCTGTATATGCTCTTTCTCTAAGAAAAGCCTATTGAAATCTTCTGTTTTCTCTTTTATTTCATTGTAGAGAGAATCTACCTATTAAGGATCGAAAAAGAGAAGGGAGTCATTAATAGGTAACAGACTACTAACATGTTTATCTAGATGATCTGAAATGCTCATTGACAAACACAATTCAAATGCAAAGATGTCCTTAATAAAACTCAGAAACATGAAATTTGGTGAAAATGTACACCCAGAGGAGGCTCTTAAGTACAGTATCAAGCTTAGGAAGCAGCCCTAAGCATCACTTCTCAAGACTGCTGATGTGACAAAAGATGAATGAAAAAAGATTTAAAGTACCACAAAAGAATTTCTCCCAGTGTTTAAAACAAATGCATTCCAACAAGAAGAAACAACTGTCTACCAAAGCTATTAGCTGAATGGTTCTTGACTATTTTATACTGAGGTGTGAAATAGTGTGAAATAGCTGTCAGCTTGCTAGGTTCATTAGATTCCCTGGACCAGTATGAATATTAATAAAGAATGCAATAACTTTTTTTTAAAGTATCCCAGTTCCAGTGGTTTCTCATTGCATAACATATAGAATCAATCTTCCTACCAGACCAGATTGCCCAGAAGCCTGGAATTTTGTTGTTAATTTTAATTCCATTTCTAGTTTCTGAATTTCTTCTTGAAATTCATCACGTTCATGTTCCCGTTCAACAGCTTGTTTCTGTGAGGTAAAAAGGTATTAAAATCAATTACAGTTTAAAGAACATTTTAAAGTCAGTGATAATTTTAAATGATAGCAGCTAGAAATCTTGCATCCCCAATTATACAGGCAAAGTATTTTTCCTTACATCCATGAAATCACGCTGATTTTTAAGTTGTCTTTCAAGGGACTGCATTTGCTGTTTGAGATCAGTAACTTCCAGTGACATCATAGCAAGGTTCTGATTTTTGTTCAGTTGTTCTTCAAGTTCCATTTCTAGTATTTTCATCTGAGCATTCAAGGTGGAACAATCCTTTTCTGCTTGATGCTGCGCTTCTAATTTTGATTTTGCCAGGTGTTCAATTTCCTTTATTAAATCTAACAAAGAAAAAAACAGAATTACCAGAAATAAGAACGCCGTACATTTTAAAGGGAGAATGAATCTTCCAGCACAGCACAAATGTGCATATACAGATTGTAACATTATTTTCTTCTCACTACAAACCAGAAAAATCAGACATCAATGTCTACCCATGAGCAGTTCTTCAGTTCCCTATGATCTGTCAGGGATTAGCATTTAATTCAACTCCATTAAGAAATCTTGGGTGGTACAAAAAGCAGCAGTGTGTAATTAATTCAGCAGAGTTGCCATTTTAACTACTGACAATTCTTCAATCTAGAGTCCTAGTAGGGCATTGTGGGAAATTAAAATGACAGCACACAGCCATTCAAAATTGCTGTTGTCCTCCATCCTTCAGATTCACTGCTCCTGTCCACAATCACAGCCTCCAGGATGCAACAACTAGGGAGGGGGGCACCAGAGGTCCTTTGCCCAGGGCCCTCTCAAATACTATAAAATGTCACAAACACTTCCACTGCCATCTCTTTATGGTACGCCTCACTGTGCAGGCGTGCGTGAATACCTGCTGAAGAAATATTACTCTACACTGTATTCCTGGGGCTCATTCATAGTACAGAATTAGGGCACTATTGTTCCACTTTAACTGTCATCATCCCATTTTGTGGAATCCTGCAATTTGCAGCTTGGTAAGAAAAGGTTGCTCACCTGTGACTGTGGTTCTTTAAGTGGTTATCTGTGAACTCACACAAATGGGCTAACTGTGCCTGTGCAGTGCATTGTGCAGAATCTTCTAGAGTTCTTATGTAAGCATTCTGGCGGTAGCCCCTCCTCCACTGATATAAATGACCAGCCATGTTCCCACTCATACCTTCAGTTCCATGGCCACCAAAGTAGGATCCCAGGAGCTAAGCATGTTGAGCACGACAGAAGTGGGAAGGAAGGGCAGGTGTTATGTGAACTCACAGATTACCACTCAAAGAATCACAGTTACAGGGGAACAACCTGTTCTTCTCTGTGACTCACACAAATGGGAGACTAACAACCTACCAACCCAGGTGGTGGGCGAGTCTTATGAAACAGGAGTACAACACTGCTCTCCCAGAGGCAGATTCAGCTCTCCATCTTGAGTCTAGTCTGTAATGTGTAAGGGTTGAGACCAGGCAGCTGCTGTGCAAATGTCCTCCAAGGGAACACCCTTCAGAAAGGCTGAAGAGGCAGCCACAGCTCTTGTGGGATGGCTGCGCACAATCACAAGAGGGTCTTTTTTGACTAGTTCATAGCCCAGGTGAATTACAGAGGAGATCTGTTTAGAAAGATGCTGAGCAGAAACAAGTAGTCCCTTCTCATGCTTAGAGTAACAAATAAAGAGTCTTTGAGACTGTTGAATGTCAGCTGTCTTGTTAATGCAGAAGGCCAATGCTCTTCCAACATCCAGACAATGAAGCAGCTGTTCGAATTCTGAGGATGGATTCAGCATGAATGTGGGTAGGATGATGTGCTGTTTCAGGTGTAAAGCAGAGGCCATCTTGGGAAAAAAGGAAATGTCTGGCCTGCAGAAGTTCTTGTCCATGTGGAAATGAAGATAGACAGCATCGATATAGAAAGCACAGAGCTATCCAGCTCAACTGGCAGGTGTTATTGCAACCAGGACAGTTTTCTACATCATGAGGTGAATGTCACAAGTCGACATCAGATCAAACGGTCTCCAGGAGAGCTGCAAAAAGACAAGTTTCAGACTCCATTGGGCTGTGGGACCCCGAACTGGAGGGTGCAGGTTCTTGTAGCCCTTTAAGAAGCATTCAACAAGGGGGCACTGGAAGCAGGAAGGCTTGCCTATCAGCAGGAACTGATAGCATTTGATGGATAAAGGGGAGAGATCATTCTGAGATAAAGAAAGGAAGAAGTCCCAAACACGATGAATCTGGGCTACATCCAGATATATGTGCCAGGTGGACAAGAATGAAAGAACTTTGCCTCATTTGTAGGTGTAGGATCTTCAAGAGGAAGGAGCCAGAGCAGACATTATGACTTGACAAAGCAGTGTCGAAAGGGATTCTAAGGATAGATCCTTCAGGCCCTCAGCTTGAGGGTGTCTGTGCCAGGATGCTGAACCTGACTGTTATGAAGAATCAGGAGGGTCTAGAGGGAAATTTGTGATAAACTCAAGACAGAAGCAGAAGATGGGTGAAGAACAGGTTGCTTACCTGTAACTGTGGTTCTTCGAGTGGTCATCTGTGCCCTCACACACTGGGAGTTTTCACACGCGCGCGGTAACATTCAGAAGATTCTAGAGCTAAACAGCTTGGCGGGAACCCCATCCCCATGCTCCTCTCGCCAAGCCAACTGACTCTCCTCAGTTCTGGAGTCCACCAACTAGGGACCTAAAAGAGGGGACGGCTGGGCGGGTGTGTGTGAGGGCACAAATGACCACTAGAAGAACCACAGTTACAGGTAAGCAACCTGTTCTTCTTCTTTGTGGTCTCTGTGCCTCACACACTGGGAGATTTCGTAGCTTATGAGCTGGATGGTGGGTCAGGTCCTAAGAAACGGAAGACAACACCGCACATTCAAAACGGGCATCTCTACGGGACCGGCCGTCCAGTCTATAGTGGCACACGAAGGTCGAGGGTTGAAACCAGGTCGCCACACAGCAGAATTTCTGCAGGTCCACTCCTCGAAGGAGGGCTGCTGAGGTAGTCAAGCACTGGTGGAATGAGCTTGCAACAAATCTGGCGGAGGCTGCTCAGCCAGTTCGTGCGGCAGGAGAATGGTCTGGGCCACCCACTTGGAGAACTGCTGGGCGGACACCTTGTGGCCCTTTCGACGCCCACCGTAGCACACGAAGAGGCGGGGTGTCTGGGGGAAAGTCGCACTCAGGTGAGTATAAAAAACTGAGGCCCAATGAGCATCGAGAGAGTGAAGGGATCTCTCCCCAGGCATTGTTGGGTCCTGATGAAAGGCAGGTAAGACAATGTCCCGGCTGAGGTGGAAGCGGGACACCACCTTGGGCAGAAAAGAATGTCCAGGCGAAGGACCACCTTGTCCCTGTGGAAGACAAGGAAGGGCTCATCCGACTGAAGTGCTGTCAGGTCAGTCGCCCGCCTGGCTGAGGTGACAGCACCAAGAAGGCAGTTTTGATGGTCAGAAGCCTGTCATGAGCAGTTGACATAGGCTGGAGAGGCGGTGGCATCAACCAAGATAACACCAAGGACAGTAACCACGGCGGTAGTGGGGGCGACACCAGTGAGTAACAGCATTGCATGCGGAGGACCCTCGTGGATGG
The DNA here is from genome assembly GCA_948474755.1 of Ctenosaura bakeri. Classification (NCBI taxonomy): domain Eukaryota; kingdom Metazoa; phylum Chordata; class Lepidosauria; order Squamata; family Iguanidae; genus Ctenosaura; species Ctenosaura bakeri. The sequence continues at coordinate 243,826 of CAOLHI010000865.1, forward strand.
TAAGCCACGGTAGCGGCGAGGTAAACTTCCGGAGACAAGGCGTGCCCTTGTTGTCGAAGGTGGTGGAGAAAAAATAAAGCACGGAAGGGAGGTGGACAGGCAATATCAGCTCATGACGCGCCTCTGCAAGGTGATGAATTCCTGCCACCTGTAATGGTAGGTGCGGCACTTTGACTCCTTCCCGGTGGCGGTGAGGACACCCTAGATAGTCGGTCCACTAGGGCGTTATGTTTCACGCTTGGAAGGTCAGGAGGAGCAGGTCTGGGCAGAGAACGAGACCGTCGGAGTGTCACAGGAGACCTGATGCGGTTGGCAAGTTGAGGAGTCGGCTGTGAGCAACTGGAACAAGCTCGAATGCTGCCTCAGCCAAACGAGGATGACATCGGCCAGGTCTGCGAGGGTCTTGGCGACCACCCGACCAAAGTGAGGAAAACGACGGGAATGCATTGAGGAACCGATCAGTCCACTCGAACTGGAAGGCGTTGGCGAGAGAGCCCCGACCCCGATCGGCTCTCAAGCAGTACTGGCGACACTTTCCTGTTGTTGTCACTGGGGAAGAGATCGATCAACGGCTCTCCCCAACGGTCCCGTATCAACCAGAACACCGCGTCCGGGCAGGACCACTCGTGGTAGCATGAGGTGCCCCTGTTCAGGACGTCTGCTGTGGTGTTGTGACTCGTCAGATGTATTGAGACCGGGTGGACTCGGAGCGGCATGCAGCAGTCCCAGAGCTGAAGAGCTATGGTGAGTAGGGTGGTTGAATGTGTCCTTCCTCGCCTGTTCACGGAGCAGACCGTTGTCATGTTGTCAGACAGGATCTGCACCGTGTGGCCGGCAACGAGGTTGCGGAAAAGGCCCTCTGAACATTCCAGACAGCGAGGAGCTCGAGGGCACTGGTATGCAGTCCAGTCTCCGGGTCAATCCAGCATCCTTGTACCCTGAGATTGTCGCAGTGTGCCCCCCTCATACGAAGAGGGAGGCATCTATCGTTACCGTGGGACGAGGAGTCGGTTCCCGGAACGACATCCCCAGTATCAGGGGACAGTAAGACAGTCACCAAAGAAGGGAGTGGCTCACCAGTCGAGGGATCCACAGGAGGCGTTTCTGGTCGTCCAGGGGCGAGTCGAAAGTCCTGACAAACCAGTGATGGAGCGGACGTACACAGATCTGAGAGAGGTAGGTAACTGATGTGGCCAACGCCATGTACCCGAGAAGCTATTGGACCTTTCTCGGCGATATCACCAAGACATCGAGAGCGGCAAATGCAGCCCGACGGAAAACTGTGGCAGGTATCGAGTCCAAGGTTGCGCTGATGAAGTGGAGGACTCTCACCGGCTTGAGGTGTGACTTCTTCTGGTTGACCCAGGGGCCAAGACAGGATTCCAAGTAGGGGTAGAACCCCATGCCTTTTGTCCGGAGGTACAATACCACTGGGACCATGCATTTGGTGAAGAGCCTGGGAGTGGTGGAGAGGCCGAACACTGGCACCCGGTACTGATGGCAGGTACCGTTGACCGCGAACCGTAGGTATCGTTTGTGCTGCAGATACGATAGAGGCAAACTAATCCCAGGATCGAAGACAGCATGACCATCTTGAACCTGTTGGGGCAGATGTAGGAATTCACCCGTCTGAGATCCAGAATTGGCCACAGGGTACCGTCTGACTTCGGTACCATGAAGTACTGAGAGAAGAAGCCGGTGATACTGGTTGAGGATGGAAGCTCTCTGATGGCCTCCCGTGTGCGGAAGGGACGGATTTTTCTAACAGAGCCGAGCTGGCAGGGGTGAAGTAGTAGAAACCGCGTGGTGGCATATTTTGAAATTCTATGGCAGAACGAAGACGGACGATGGAGAGAACCCAAGATTCCGTGGTGATGTGCGAGCAGCATGCAGGCTGAAGAGTGGCTGCGGAGGCGACCCATGGAGGCAGTCAAACACAGGACTTCATCCCAAATGAAGCCTTCTTTGAGGACAGGCAGCTTTGAAGAGGTCTTCTTGTGGCTGGCGAGGTCAACGGCCGAGATGGAGCCGAACGCGGCGAGCGAGGTCAGTACGCAGATGACGAAGACCGGTGCCAAGACGAGCAGGAGCCAAAGCTACGACGAGGTTGGGTCGCTGGTTTATCCTCATTTTCTTCACCGTGAGGCGGGCCTTAACTAGTGGCATGGAATAAACCCAAGCCGTCAAATTGGAGTCTTCAATGCGTTTGCGGCTATCCTCCTGTAGAATCGCAGATCTCAGCCGCGCAAGGTGCCAGAGGGCGCCAGAGCCTACCAGCACACGAGCTGCCACCTCCACGGAACGTCTAGCCGACATGATCTATTGGTTAGCGAGTGCCACTGATTCATTAAAGAATTGTGTGGCACTCGGACGTTGATCCTCAGGGAGGTGCATCAAAACAGAGTAGAATCTGTCGAGGAGGTTTCTTCGGGACACGGCAAGGCAGGGCTCTGCATTGGGCCCCTGGCAACGAGTGACAAGGAGGAGCAGAACCGCATGCCAAAAGTGACCAATGGGATGGGCTGTGATGGGCCCAAGGGTGCTTCATGACCTTCTGCAATGCTGGTAAAAATAGTAGGAGTGCCGTAGACGGCGGGCGGGCATCAACATACACGAACACCGGGTCCTGGACAGATGGAGCCGGGTCCAACATGTCCCTGAAAGTCAGGGTGGAGATTCGTGAGAGCCCAGTGTCGACTCTCCAGACTCGGATTTAAAGTCATAAGATCAGAATCTGGAGGAAAATTTGCCCGGTAACGGTTGTTGAGTCTGTAAAATCACAGGCACAGTAAGGGTTACTGTCATCGGTACCGTGGACAGTACTGATGGAGCAGCCGGAGGTGAGATACGGTGGTGCCTTGAATGGTAGCAGCCACGGGATGGAGACCGCAACAGGCGATAAGCCGACCGGTGCCTCACGTCGGGGTGGGATCGATCCCTATACGTGGACGAATAGGTACGACACCGGTTGCTCCCGCCAAAGACATTCCCGGACGTATGTGGTAATATATGAAGCCGACGAGAATAGCGAGGCCATCAGGGGCCGAGAGAAGGCCCGCTCCGAATAGGTCTCCCGCCACTGCGAGAACCGACACCTCTCATCGTCTGGGCGGTCCATCCTCTCAGGGTGACTGGCGGAGACACCGCGGCAGCAAGGATAGGCGGGCCCAAAGGCGCAGCCGAGCCAGCAGTCTGGTCCTCATCCTCCGGGTGGTCCATCCCCTCACGGTGACCGGGCGGAGAGACCGTGGCAGCGAGGACAGGCGGGTCCAAAGGCGCAGCCAAGCCAGCAGTCTCGTCCTCATGGGATACCTCGAGGATCTCTGGAGGGTCCATTTTCTCAGCCGCACCTAAAGTTGTTGGGTTGGAGGAGGCGTCGGAGGACCAATTCTGTTAGAAGGTAAATCCTGTTTCTCCTTCCTTTTTTCCTTCTTCTCCATCTCCTTTCGGGTGTCATGAGAAGGGGGCCACTTGCGCTAGGCGGCAGTGAATGGCCTGGGGGACTTGGCTACTCGCGAGTCCGCAGGAGCCTCTTTGGAGAATGCCGCGCCCGAGATTCTAGAAGCACATGACAAGGCCGATATTGGGGCCTCAAAAAATGGTACCGAGCCCGGTACTGGCGTCGGTGTCAGCACAGCACTGGTACCGAGGAGGGTGCGGCCGCAGGGCGTGCTGAGAAGCCATTGTTGGCTCTTCAGTTGCACGCTGTTTTGCCCGCAAAGACTCCTCCCGGTAATGAGATTTTAAGCAGGAAGATCTGTTTGAGAGAGTCTGGGCTGTGGAGTCCTGACACAGCACAGGCCTTCATGTTTCAGGTCTCCCCCAGCAAAAAGTGACACTCCGACCTTGCGGCCACAAGGACGCAAGAGTTGAAAGGGGCAGACATAGAAGGTGTAGAAGAGGACAATAGAAGTCCAAGAGGGGGAAACTCAGAGAAGAAGCGAAGATGAAAAAAGGAGGGGAGGGTTCAAAGAAAAAAGCCAAAAACACAAACCGAAAGCCAAAAAGGCAGCTGCAAAGCCGAGAACCTTCCGTTCACTAAGGTGGACAAAAAAGAACCGAGAGAGTCAATTGGCTTGGTGAGAGGAGCATGCTCAGTACGGGCATGGGGGAAGGGTTCCCGCCAAGCTGCTTAGCTCTAGAATCTTTGGAACGTTACCACTGATGCTACTGCCCTGTTTTTATTTTAGGTTGTGACATATCCTGTATTGACTCCTCTATTCCTAAAAGTCAATAGCAGTTTCTTAAGCACCCCTTTAAATTTAGCTACCTCAAAAAGTCTAAATTGGTTTCCTTCCTCTATTTCATCCTCATCTGAGGAATTATCAGTTTCAGATTGGGCATCATCACCCTTCTTGAGAAACCCATTTTCTTTGTCCATTTCCAAGTCTGAGTTCAAGCTCTGCTCCTCTCATTTCTTCTTTTCACGTTAGTATTTTTTGTTTTAGCAACACATTTTCTAAGTTGCTCCTCTTGCAACTGCTTTGTCTGCCTTTCCTGCATTTTATCTGAATTGCTAATCTTCTTTGTTCTTTCCTGTCATCTGCTTCCCCTTGTGTATTTAGTAAACTCATTAAGACTAATTTGTCCACACTACATAAATCCATTAGTTAAATTCATTGTAGGCATATTAATCTGTTTCAATAAATTCATTAAGTTGAAACAATCAACTAAATTCATTGAGTTAATTACATTTTGCCATGTATTGCTCTGCATTCTGGCCTCCAATTCTCTATTAATGAGTCCTTTTACTACCTCTCTTAATTTGCTTCCAGACTGAGCCTGATGAGCTGGAATGGGGAATGCTTCTCTCTGGACCTCTCTTTTGTCTCTTCTAATAATTTCTTTCACATTTTGTAGCCATGTTGCCAACAGCTCTGCACATCTGCTTGCATGTCTCGTCCCAGTCCTGCAGGTCTTGTGTTTAACACAGACATTTTTTCCTTCTGAGCAAGGGAAGCCCCCTACTCCCACTCGAAACATGGTTTCCCTGGCGCACATCTGCGTGGTAGCCTCTATAATGCCAATGACTGGTCCACAGTTCTTATTCGTACCCTTCCTTTCTAGGAAGAATCTATCTCTGTTCTAAAGATGGTGATCAGAAGTAGCTAGAACAAATGAATCCAGTAGTCTGTTCCTCTCTGACAGACGGAAAAGCACCGGTAAACCCTTTGCCTTGTCTTTTTTCTTTCCCCCATCCTTCCTTACTTTTTTTAGTCCACTCCATTTTAGATCTTACCATCAGCAGATGATTATCTGAAAGGTCTAGAAGGGGACCTTCCTTCTGTTTGGTTTTGCTTGAAACAAGGAAAACTTTTCTCAGGACTGCACCAGGAGTTGTTAGCTTGTTTGTCAAGCTGTACAGGTCCAACAGACTGGCAATCTTCTCCAAAGAGTCACTATTTTTCAATTTAGTCTGAGGACCAGTAGGCTTTTGAGCAATTTTTTTCTTTCTCCTCCTCCACTGCCGCCTTCTTATTGGATTGCAAGGCACAGAGTTCCTCTCTGCCTTGTTCCTCTGATTTACTGTGTTTCTTTTTCCCCTCATTGTCCAATGACACTACACTAGTATCTAACTTCCTAACACATGAGCGACCGTCTCTACCTTCTAATAATGGTTTTAAATATAAAGTAGAAGAAATAAACCTCAACTAGCTAGCAAGGAAGGAGAATAAAAACTGAGGGAGAGATGGTAGAACCAACATTAACAGATTAGAACATTTGTCTCCTATTTGGTCAGCTGGTGTGAGGAGATGAACCCAGAGAGTTGTGGATTGTTCCTTTAGCTTTCCTAAGAGTAAGCTGTTCAAGTCAAGAATCCTAAAGATTGAAGCCAAAATGCACAGCTAATCATTCTTTTCAATGCTGCTCCTGAGGCAGACAAAAACGAACTGAGAGTGAGCAGGAACATGGCCAGTCATAGGTACCAGTGGAGGAGGGACTACCATGAAAAGGCTTGCGGAACATTCTAGAAGATTCTGAATGATATACTGTGCATCCATCTGTGTAGTTTCACAGATGACCACTCAAAGAAAGCACTGGAACACTCTTGCTGAGAATTCTAAGGGGCCATCTCCAAACTGCGAATATCAGAATTCCATAGGGTGGAAACATGGCAGTTGAGGTGGAATAATAGTACTACAGTTGTGTTGTGTGAATGGGCCCCTGAAGTTTGTTCCTTTGATGCTTCCACACTGTTTCAAGCAACAAAAGGATAGTACGTATTATGGTTTTAAACTGATTGAAAATATCCAGCACATTTAAAATATTTAAAACTATTGGCTATTTTTCAAATCATGTATTTTATGCTAGCGTATTTACCTAGCATTGCCCGGGATTTTATTTTTTCATAGGCAAGTTCTCTAGAGGAATTAGATGTGGTTGAATTACACAGATTTGAGATCCTGTATCTCTAATTCCCCAAACTGTCTTGTCCAGTACTTGTAACTTTTCCCCATATTCCCCAATCCAATCTGTATTCTAAGTTATTAACATACAGAGGTTGGGTTCTTGAGGGGACTTACTGCTAGGCCTCATCTCCATAGCAACTGGCCTATTCAGAATTCTCTGGCTGAGAAATCTAAAGGCCCCTCCTTGAACTGCCAACCCCAGGATTCCACAGAATCTTCACAGGCAGTCAATCATATGAGGTCTTCTTGCCTGACACAATCATATGATGTCTTTGCCTGCCTGACACAGGCAAACAGACAAACTCACAAACAGACAAACTCACAAACAGACAAACTTTGACTTTTATATAGTAGATAATAAATAATATTGTGCTGTGTTCCTCACCAACTTCTCGCTCTCCTACATTAGCAGACAAAGCTTTGTTTTGACTTATTAGTAACTTCTGATCCTCCATAGATCTTCCAAGTTTCTGGTTTAACTCTTGGAGCTCTGCTTTCAAGGTTTCCAATTCTAGCACAAGACGGCACTCAGATTCCTCTTTCAGCTTCAGTGCCTCTTGCAAAGCATGTCTCTCTGCTAAACAGCCTTCCATAAGGCCTAAAATCAAAATGGTGTATGAAAGCACAGTGATTAAACACCTAAAACATTTATGCAAAATGGTAATAGACAGAACTTTAAAGAACATGAATATAGCAAAATACAGGATATCCCTAAGTCTAGCATCAAATGTAAATTTTTGCATTCTTATGTACCATGCATTTGCATCATCACACTACCTGAGGCATTTAACACCATTGCTTCTGACATAACTAACAGTGCTTGTTGAGGTTGACCAAGTTCTGTAAATAAAAACTTTTGTTTTGATATTTCTCCCCTATGATGCGGTAATTATGGGACACCCTGTATATTAACAGTGACGTGAACATTTAAAATGAAAGTCTGCCATATACAAAATTAAAATACAGAGATGTCAACTTTTTAATTTTTCCAGAAGTTTAAATTCACTGATATTAATTTAATTAGTCTCTTAAAATCACATGCAGAATACAGTAAGATAATTTATCTTATTTCAACCAGTCATTAGCTTCTTTACTCTTTTTCTTTAGAGTCTGTATTTCTCATGTGCAATTTTAGCATATTAGCCCAAATAATGGACCACATATATTTCTGTTTCTCCTTGCTGTTCTTGCCACATGCATGATCCAGAAGAGGACCATACACAGGAGAAACTTACCTACATAGCTCAGCCTTCAGAACTAATTTAATCTAGTCCTCCCTCCATATTTCTGGGTTAGAACTTCACAAATTTAATTATTTGTGAGACGTGTGCAAGCCTCCTTCCCCATTCCCCTTCCTCACATTCCCCTCTGTTTTGTTGGGTGCAGAGAAGGCAGGCAAAGGAATTTGCGGGGGGGGGCACAAGCGCACATTCTTTTTCTCCTCTGCAGCTCCCCCTCCTATTCTTTGGACTCTGGCCCCACAACTGAGAACTTGCACCAAGGCAAAAGGCAAGGGAATGGGGGAAAGAAGGTGTGGGTGTGCCTTCCCTCCCTCATTCCCTTGCAATTTGCTTCAATGAAAGTTCTCATCGCAGGGGCCAAAGGCAAGGGAGTAGGGGGGGCAGCTCCAATGGTAAGAAGGAAGGAGCATGCATACTTTCCACCCCCATTGTCTTGTCATCTGCCTCATCATGAGTTCTCAGTGCCAGGGCCAGAGGCAAGAGAATGGGAGGAGGAACCCTGGAGGGGAGAAGAAAGAAGCACATGTTCCTCCCCCCGCCCGCATTCCCTTGCCTTTTCCCTCGGTGTGAGTTCCCAGCTCCAGGGCCAGAGGCAAACAAATGGAAGGAGGAGCTCCAGAAGGAAGGAAAGTGTGTGTGTTCTTTTCTCCTCTTGGGACCTCCCCCTCCCTTTCCCATGCATTTTATTCCAGGGTGGAAAAGGAAAGCTCCTGCGCCAGGGCAAAAGGAAAAGGAGTGGGAGGAGAATTGTCGGCAGGAGTTATTTGTGGGTTTTTTTCCACTTTTGCAAGGGTTCTGTGCCCTGAACCCTTGCAAAAGTGGCGGGGCCACTGTACACAGTATCCACAATGTGGATTTTCTGTAATTTTGCTGGAGGCCTAAATTAAGATAAGATTTATTATGATTACTTCCTTTTTAAATAATAAATGAAATAAACAAAGGTGCTGTACAAATATTAGAAAGTTCTTTCAGTAGCAAAAATGTAAAAAATGACCAAACACTACAATTTTATTAAGATATGCCTGGAAATAAACACGGAACACAATAGATTTTGCTTCTGCCAAATATGCACATGATTGCAGTGTTGCTGTGTTGCCCAGTTTTTAAAAAGTAATTTAAAAAGTCTGGTTTGTTTTTTTAAAAAAGAAATGATCAGTAGCCAAAAGAAGCCTGAAGTATGCCCAACGGAGGCACCTATGACCATCAGTAGTTCTTTCAAATTCTTCTGTGATAAAAATTCCTCAGGCATAGATGAGATCATCTGACACATGCCTCCTTCAGACACAAACCATCTGGACCTTTAACATCATTTCAATTACCTGTTGTTTTATGAAGCTCCAGCACAAGCTGATTTTTCATTTTACTCTCTTCATTAAGACAGCCCACAAGCTCACAGTGTTCATTAACAACTTGAGAAGTTTCCAGGTTCCTCTGTATGATTTCCTCTTCCACATGAAGATGGATGTTATGCATTTCTTCCAGCTTCAAAACATTAAATGATTTAAGTCTCAGTGTAAAAGCCTGCACTGTATCTTGTAATATTTTAAACCATATTCCTGCTTCATGATATCTGCCGTAATCATCACAATGAAATTTTTCCACATATTACCATGAATTATAGACTTCTATCAAAGGTCACCCAGCAATCACCTACAATTTGCCATTCTTTCTGAATTTCATCATCTGATTTCCCTTTCAGTCTTTGAGAGACTATGCCAGCGTTTTTATTTTCAATAAAGGTTCCCCACCACTGTTCTATTGTAGGTATTTGCTGTGTTTTCCATACCTTAGCGTATTCAATACATGCAGTTGTTATCATATATAATAATATTCTCCAATATTTCTTTATATTCATACCGTCTACTAAATCTGTCATATTTAACAAATACAATTCAGCAGTCATAGGAAATTGTAGCTTCATTATTTCACAAATCCTGTTATGTATCTCAGTCCAATATTTTTTGACCTTTGGGCATGTCCACCACATATGATATATCGTACCCACCTCTTTTAAACATTTCCAACAGAGCCCGGTACCTGAATTGTAAATCTTTTGTAATTTATCTGGTGTCAAATACCATCTATAAAACATTTTATAATAGTTCTCTTTCAGATTCTGGGCAACCGTAAATTTGTTTGTCTTTTTCAAACTCTGCTCCCAAGAGTCCAGTTGAATTGTATGACCAATATTCTGTGCCCACGAGATCATTACTGCTTTAACCGTTTCTTCATACTTCTCCTGGTGCAATATTTCCTGAGTGATTTGGGCTAGTAAATGAGGAGGGTTTTCAAAAAGTCGTTTTATCACTCCGAACTTCTCCTTTATTTCAATTCCATATGTCTTTAAGTCCATCTGAAACCTTTCAGTTAACTGCCTGTAAGGAAACCAGCTTAGAACTGTTCCTTCTTGCTCCAACTTGTCTCTTGATTTAAGCTGAAGACTATTCGATTTTGCCCTCTCAATTATGTCCTCATATCGAAGCCATTTTTCAGATTCGGTCCGTCTACCAAAGAAAGCTTCTTGAGGGGAGACCCAGGTGGGCAGCTGCCTAATGTTTCTAGACTTGTAATCTTCCCAAACTTTCAGAAGCGATTTCCTGATGTAATGGTTTGTGAAATCTTTATCTATTTTTGCTTTATCATAGAACATATAGGCATGCCAGTCCATCCTCAGATCTGCTCCCTCCAATGCCAGCATTCTGGCATCTCGTAGATCCATCCAGTCTTTTATCCATATAAAAGCCGCGGCCTTGTAGTAAACCTGAAAATCAGGTAAACCCATACCACCTCGATTTTTATGATCTGTTAAAATGTTCCATTTAATCCTGGGTTTTTTCCCTTGCCATATAAACTTGGATATTTCTCTCTTCCATTGTAGAAAAGGTTTCTTATTCAAAATTACAGGAAGGTTTTGGAACAGAAAGTTCATCTTTGGTAGAACATTCATTTTGATTACTGCAATTCTCCCCAACATTGATAAATGTAACTTAGACCAGCTTTCCAAATCTTATCTCCTTCCATTTTTTTTCATAATTATTTGAATATAGCTCATTATTTCTTCTGGCTATCCAAATTCCCAAATATTTAACTTTTTGTCCTCTCTTGAATCCCGTTTTTTGTACTATTTCCGTCTCTTCTCTCTCTCTCAAATTTTCAGTTAAGAAATTTGTTTTTTCCACATTTATCTTAAATCCGGAGAACTCTCCATACTCTTGAATTATTTTAATCAATTTTCCAATGCCTCTACATGGGTCCTCCAAAAAAACCACCAAATCATCTGCGAAGGCTTTCAATTTGTATTGATGTTTCTTAATTTGAACTCCTTTAATGTCATTGTCTTCTCTAATGGCATTATTTAATATTTCCAATGTCATAATAAATAGCAGAGGGGACAATGGACACCCTTGTCTAGTCCCCCTCTTCAGTTCTATCAACTGTGTTCTTTCACCATTTATCAGAAGTCTGGCTTGTTGCTGTTTATAAATTGCTTCAATCCATGAGACAAATTTCTCTGCAGCCGACATTTGTTTACAAGTCATTATCATAAAAGGCCAGTTAATCATATCAAATGCTTTCTCAGCATCAAGAAATATCATCGCCATTTTCCGTTCATTATGTCTTTCGTAATACTCTATTATATTCAAAACCGTTCGAATATTATTCCTCAACGATCTTTTTGGTAGAAACCCATTTTGATCTTCATTGATAATGTTGGACAACACCTTTTTAAGTCTAACAGCAAGGATTGAAGCAAAAATCTTGTAGTCTACATTCAAAAGTGATATTGGCCTATAATTTTTCACATCAGTCAAATCTCTGCCTTCTTTGGGAATCAATACTACATTCGCTTCTTTCCAAGTGTCTGGTATTACTTCCTTTACAATTTCATTTATTGTGCTTTGTAGAGGTATTGAAATCTCATGTTCCAATATCTTATAATATCTATCAGTAAAGCCATCTGGACCTGGAGCCTTATCAGTCTTCAAATTCCGAATGGTCTCAACCACTTCCATCATTGAAATACGTTTATTCAATATCAATCTTTGCTCATCATTGAACCTCATTTTATTCATTTTCTCCAAATATTCTTGAGTTCCTTGTTGATTTATCAACTTTGGGGCCTTACCCATCAGCTTAAGATAATATTCATAAAAAGCTTGTTTTATGTCCTCCTGTTTTGTAATTTTTTTCTTTCCAATCACAATCTCTGATATAATATTCCTTGCCCTCCTTTGACGCAGCAAAGAGGCTAAAAACTTTGAAGGTTTGTTGGCTTGTTCAAAAAATTTGCATTTTGTTCTCCGCATCTGTTGCTCTATTTCATCTGCATTAAATTGACTTAATTCAGCTTGATATAATTTCATCTGTAATCTAATCTGATGATTAGCCGGATTCTGTCTCATTTGTTTCTCGATCTCTTTCATCTTCTCCAAGATTAAGTCCTCTTTTTTCTCTTCTCTTTCCTGATCTCAGCAGACCATCTAATGAAGTTTCCTCGCATAACAGCTTTACTTGCATCCCAGATAGTTTTCATTGACAACTCAGGTGCCATATTTTCAGCAAAGTAATTTGTTATCTCTCTTTTAGCTTTCTCTATATAGTTCTCCTTATTCCAAATCTCATCATTCATTCTCCATGTTCTTTCTCTGTCTTTCAGCTGAATCTTAATTTGTATTGGATTATGATCTGAACACAAATTTGGTAAAATGTCCATTTGTGTAATCTTCATCAATAATTGCTTAGATACCAACATCATGTCTATTCTTGACATCGATTTGTGTCGATCAGAATAGAATGTGTATCCTTCCAGTTGTCCATTCTTATATCTCCAAGTGTCATATAAATTTAAATTGTCCATCAGACTGAAGAAACTCTTCGGAAGTTTGCCATTGTTTCGGGGGATCAATTTCTGATTTGATCTATCGATTAAAGGATTAATGACTCCGTTAAAATCCCCCACAAAAATAATATTTGTGTTTCCTGATTCATTTAAGTACTCCAATATCTGTTGTTGTATTTTGGGGAAGAATTCCCCTTTAGCCCCATTTGGTGCATATATTCCCACTATTAAAAATTTGTCTTGTTTCAGAATCATTTCAACTCCTATATATCGACCATTTTTATCTTGGAAAATTTGACACGCTTCGCATTTTGAATTCACATATATTAACACCCCCTTCTTCTTTTTATCGATCACAGATGCAAAGCAGCTTCCCAATTTTGGATTTCTAACGTATTTAAGATCTTGAGTTTTAATTCTAACCTCTTGAAGACTTATTATATCCAAATTTTGCTTCTCCAGATGATGAAAAATTTGTCTTCTTTTATATTCGGAGTTAAACCCCTTAATGTTCCACGAATATATCTTCAGATCCATTTTCTTTTCCAATTTTATTATGTTTTATATCTTATAACTTGACTTAGTCCTCCTGAAGAGCTCCATCTAATTCCCCTTCTTCCTGTTCCCCGATTCCACCCGATGCTCCTCCCTCTTCTAACAATGTCTGGCCTTCTCCAAGGTCTTCTTCTTCTTGTTGGAGTTGCAATCTTCCCTCTTCCCTAGCAGTCTGCTCCTGTTCCTGATTTTTTTCCACCTCAGAAATATTTTTTGAAAGCTCATTCTTCAGTTTCTCCATCATCTCTTTTGCTTTGTGCACTGAATTAATCCGATATCTCCGTTGTCTGTGTGTAAATGACAAACCCTCAATTTTCTCCCATCGATAACTAATTTGAAGCTTAACCAAAAGATTTGCCAAAGGTTTGTATTCTTGTCTTTTCTTTAAAATCTGATAAGGAATGTCTTTAAAAATTCTAACGTCTTTATCTTCAATTTTCAAGGGTCCATCGTAGCTTCTTTGAAGTACTCTATCTCTTATAATTGTCCTTGTAAAGATAATAATGATGTCTCTGGGTAGTTTCCTCTCTCTCGCCACTCTAGAGGACACCCTGAAAATTCTGTCAATATAACTCTCCATCTTCTCCTCGTCAATGTCGATGAAATCAGCCAAAGCCGGAACTATAGGCTCTAACAAATTTTCCATAGAGGCCTCTGGAACACCTCTTAAATGCAGTGATCTCTCCTGATATCACAACTCCTGTAGACTGACCTGAACTTCATCCTCTTGTTGTCTCTCCTTGACCACTGTCATTTCCTTTTCTACTTGTTTTACTTGCTGCTTTATCTCTTTATTATCTGTTTTTAGCTTTGTCACATCCATTGATATGCTTTCCAGTCTCTTCCCCAGTCTATCTATTTCTTGTTTCATATCTTCTCTCATCTCCTTCCTTGTTTCCTTTATATCACTTTGTAAATCTTCTCTGATTCTCCGGGTATTTTCAACGACATGTCCCAGAATCCTCATAATTGGCTGCACACTTTAAGGCTGATGGAAGCTGTAACTCAAAACATCTGGAGGACCCCAGTTGCCAATCATAGGTGAAAAAACAGAACAGGTTTTTTTTTACATGAAGATAGTGTTTGTGTAGGAGAAATAACATACATAATATTTATTAATTTAATAAATAATAACAAACATTTTGTTCGTACAGCAACATCAAGAGCCAGTGTGGTGTAGTGGTTTGAACATTTAACTATGATCATGGAGACAATTCAATTTCCTGCTTGGCCATGAAAACCCACTGGATGTCCTTGGGCGTGTCACACACACTCAGCCACAGATAACCCTGTGACAGGTTTGCCTTAGGGTCGGAAATTATTTGAGACACAGAACAACAGCAGCAGCAGCAGCAGCAGAGTAATTGAAGATAGGAGTATATATCAGTTAGTGAAGTAGATGTGCTTCTGGACTTCTTAACAGAAAATTTGGTACCAGAGGAACAAATAACATGAAAGAATAGGGACAGGTTCCTACACCACTAAAAAGAGTAGTTCAACATGTTTAAGCAAACTTTTTCTTATCTACACCCAACAATATTCTCATGTGAAATGAACCAACTAGGTCAAGTAACCCTTGCATAAGTGCTGTCAAGTCACATCTGACTTATAGAGATCCCAACACAAATCTGTAACCAGGTTTTATTGGCAAGATTTGTTCAGAGGATGTATGCTTTTGCCTTCCTGAGACTGATGGAGTGTGACTTGCCCAAGGTCACCCAGTAGGTTTCCATGGCAACAATGGGGATTAGAGGCATAGTCCCACACTCAAACCACTACACCATGCTGCTCTATCTTGCACAAAGAAACAGGAAAAAAAATTCAACTCCGTAGAGACAACTTGAAAGCTTCTTCCCAAATGCATCCAGGGATGACTTTTTCTTTCACTAGCTTCCAATTCTCTGATTTCCATTTCAAACTTACAGCTCTTTGCTTTTTCATATGCTTGGGGGAGTTGGTGAGGCAGATTTATCTGTATTCTTTCACATCAGCCCACAGTTCTTTTGTTTTACTGTTCATGCCTGGTCAGTAAGGGATTTCGGAGACAGCTGCTGTTTACTTGGCCAGTTATAGATGGGCACACATGGTCACAGTAGGATCAGCTCCAACTGAATCCTGTTCTTCCCCAGTTCAAGCTTTACTGCATTGTTTACTGCAAATATGCTGCAGCAACCTGACGCTGAAAGTCTATGCCTCTCTAGCCTTCCTTCACCCTCTTCCCAATGGCAATGCTGCTAAAATCCTCCAGCTTCCAGGGAGTTTCACTGTCAGAGGTTTTGTCAACTGAGAAATGCCTGTATTACAAATCCTCAGGAGTTCCCAATGTCACACTGCCTACTCACACAATTATCCAAATACATTACATACCATTTTAAGTACACACAAAAAATGGGGAAAAAAATTACCTGTTTGGTTGACTCAGCGACTAGATTTAGAAGCTTGTCAACAGCAATGTGCAAACAATGACAAATTTTATGAACCTTCTCTTCATTTGCAAACACCAAATCTGGGTTTTCAAAAATACTTTCACATAGATGCTCACTGAGTTCAGACACTTCATCGGGCACCAGAGAATCAAAGCTATCTTCTTGTAGAGTTAAAGCAAGAACTTCTCCTAGCCATGAAAATAATTAATTTTATGGGTTTTAAAACAGTGAAACACAGAAATGAAATAATTTGTATAGTATTCAAACAACTGCATTACTAGCAAATATATTTATATGCTAAAGACATCTCTTAACTTTTTCTTCCTTCTTCCCAGATCCTTTTCCTTTTGTGCTCCTATTCTTTTTCTTTTTGCTTGTAAAACTTTGAAAGGAAACTGTATGATTTCTGATTATGTAAACTAATGTGGGAAAACAACTTAAAAACGTATCTGGGATGCCAGATAATAAATTGTAGAGCTATATCATTGCTCTTGAAAGTTATTAAGTACATGAAAATATTTTAATACCAAGTTATGGAATTATTTCAATGTATTATTCCATTATTTCTATGCAACTTCAGAGTCTTCAACTTACTTGTGAAATTATTTAAGACTATAACCTTACATAGAAATGATGGAAATTTTAGAAGGAAAGATAGTCTAGAACTGCTATAAAGAGAGTTGGTTTTCTTACTTTCTTCCATCCTTCTGAATACCTTCCCAAAAAGGGGATGGGGCATTTTTCATTCAAGGTGTTTTCAGGCACTTCTGGGACACTGCTTTGGTTTTATGTAGCATAGAGGTATAGCTATCTCTGGTATGCTTGTCATAGCAAAAACATCTTGTAAATAGCAGCAGCTAAATTTTCAATATTCAAAGTGGGGCTTCTCAGGGGTGGGCAAAGTACAGCTCACAGACAGTGTATGGCCCTTTGGCGCCAAAGAATATCACCCAAGACACCTCAAAATATTTTTAAAAATGTCCTGGGTAATTTTTTTGCTCTCAATCTCCCCCAGCGACCCAAAAACTACTGCAAAATTTCCCATATATCCCAAACTAGAAGCCAAACAAAAAACAAAACACAAAACCCAGCCAAATACAAAAAGATAAGTGATGTCGCTAACTTGCTATTTCTATTTTTTCCCCCTGGTATCTTCAAGGTATGGTAGGGCTGGGGATCAAAAACACTGTGTTTGGTGGCTGGACAAAAATATCACCCAGAAAAACAGCAGTTTTGAAAAAAACAATTAGGGAGTCTGCAGCCTGCAAGTGGGCAAAGAGGTGGAAATTAGCCTCTGCTCCCTCTGCAGTTTCCTTCATTGTTGCATACAAACGCAAAGCAAAAGCAGTAGCCTACAATAATTCAATCTAAATGCCAACAAAAATGAATGTGTTATGCATGATGAGCAAGGAACAAAAGGCAAAGCATGTTAACCCCAGGAGCCACTAATTTTTGAAAAAGGTAAGTAGGACTTTAATTATGATTCAGCCATTTTTACTGGTGGATTAAACACAAGCTTAAGTGTTGCATTGATACTCTGAGAATTTGCTTAGGATACTGGCTATGCTGTATAACAAACTGCAGAAAACCATTCAACATGAACAGGAATACAGTGAGTTCTACAGTAAAATATGAGTATTCTTTGTTATATCTGCACACATTTACCTTGTCCAGCTGTACTACCTTTCTTTATGCTCCATTTCTCCATAGGTGCAAGCTTTTCTGCAAGTACTACTTCTCCACTCATGTCCTGACTCTCTCCTGAATCTCCAGAGCCAAAGCTGTTATCAAGACGAAGCCCAATCTTCTTGCAGATAAGATCTTCTGCATCTTTTGTGGCTTTCACCATTTTCAAAAGCAATTTCAAAGCTTGCTGATAAGATTCTTGCAGTTTTTTCCTGAAATAAAGCATAGCGCATTGAGCTGCTGTGTGTCTGATTCCTCTACTGTGGATTCCCCCACTTATTCAACTGAGGTACCATTTTCAGCACTGCACTCTTTTTAGGGTCTCTCTTTGCAATCTGCCTTCTTACTCTTCTATCACCTTCAGCTCACTGAGTCAGTCAGTTTCTTTGTGAAAGTGTTGTCCTTTCCTCACTTCTTTGCTGCTCCCCATACTTTGCAGTTACACCCTTCAAATCATCACCCGTTCAACTCCTGACACATTAGACCCATTCTCTCAACCGTTTGCACCGTTCATACTCATTGTGGTCTCAATTCTGCCATTATTTTTTTCTGTCATGCAATGGAACATTTCTGGATAAAAAAAGAAGACCTGTATAAATTCATCTGCTCCTTTTGATCTGACTCTTACCTGACCAAACAACTGTATTGCACTTCATTGCTAGGAAGTTACTATGTTTCTTTCTACCTTTAATCTCCTACTAAGAAGGATTAATTGCTTCTAACAAATTAGGAAGATGGAAATCTAGGAGAAAGCAACACATGATTTGAAGTAGTCATCCTCACTGTATCGAATTTAGATGGAGTAGGTTATATTCATCTAATTAGAAGATGCCTTCTTCTCTACTCTAAGTCAGCCATTTTGATCAATGCTGGTTGAAGAAGATGCATCCGATTTAGAGATATCAGATTTCCTGTTGCAATATCAAAGCTTCACAACCTTCTTCCCCTTTGCATCTTTTACTTTTACCAATTTACTCTTCTAGAAACAATCCATAACGATGTGGAACAGGAATTCACATTAGAGGCACCTCCTTGAAAGGGTTCAACATCCCATAGGTACGCAGGAATATTTCTGAAACCTGAAATTCCTAGAACCACATCACATTGTGTGGACAGTGTTTTTTATCCAGTTCTATGTCACATAGCAAAGAAATACACAGCATGACAAGGCAAATATGCTATCCAGAGAAGATGAGTTTTACTCCTTTGAGAATATGTTCTCAGTCACTAAGTCGATACTGACCAATTTTATCAATGGCACTATCAACAAGGGTTTTTTTTTCTCAGACCCAGAAGACCCTACTAGGTGACTCATGCATGGCTAAACCTGAAGGCATAGGGACATTATGACTTTTGTTATTTCATGAGAAAAAGGTTGCCTATTCCAGCACTTACTTTCCTGGTAGCTCATTAAGGCTCCAAGTCTTCCCTCAATGGTGTGATGCTCTCAGGGCAGTTTTCTGAAAATCCAGACTCTTGGCTGATGTTATTTGGTGGTGAGCGAGCATGACTTGGGAGCATGACTGAGGCTAAGGGAGCAAAGTCCAACGCTCAGACCACTACATTGGCTCTTGTCTATACTAACCTTTCATTCTTGAAAAGTTCAATATCTGATTTCAATGAAGCTATCAGAGTCTCTGTTTCTTGGTTCTCTCTGTCCTGTTGCTGTTGAAGGTTTTGCAGTTCAGTACTGGCATCTTCCATCTCTGTTTTTAAACATCTGTTTTTTTCTTCCAGCTGTGAAATATTCAGCATTGAACAAAAATATAAACATCACTTTTTGCTAAAACATCCTGTAGTTTTTGCTCAGCAAATTTTGTTCTTACTCATTATACATTGCAATGTTGTGCTTATTGCACTTAAATGGCTACATCCAATTTTGTGTCGAGTATCCTCAGGGAAACTGGAAAACTAAAAAACTGAAATATGCTATCAAAAATAACTATACCTATAACCCTAAGAAATTCAGATAAAACACCAGTTTTGATGTTCTTGAAACCACCACCCCACCCCTCCCCTTTATTTCATATTCTTTTAGTTTGCAGGCATTTTAATGGAATCCACACCTATAAACTATCTATTGCCTGGTACTGGACCAGGGCTTAGGTGTTAGCAACAAAAAGCTATATAAAAAAGCTCAGCTAAGCACAAGAGGGATGTTAACTGTATTTGTCTGGACAAGTTTCTTATTACTCCAGAAGGTTAACAGAGCTTCCTTTCAAGGTGATTATAAAATCCAAAAGTCGTCAGAAATGAATTATCAGTGTCTTGGAAAAGCCCCTTCTAATCAGGAAACTTGGTTATATATGCATCCATGACATAACTCCCTAGTCATTATCACCCATCCAGCAAAAAATGAAACAAAAGCCAGATAAAGCAGCAGACCTATAGTTGCTGCCATGGTAACTATGAAGTCCTAGGCTCCTTTTCCTTTTAAAGATTAGTCAGAATCTTGTCTGGGTGCTACAGTAGTGTAAAAAGAGTTAGGCAAGAAGCAGAGTAGATTAGATCCCCAGTGGAACCTATCTTTCCACAAGTACAAATACAGTCCCCTTTCTTACTTTTGACTTGATTACTGAACAGCTAATTGACTAGTGTATAATATGTGAGCCTTGGCATCAATTCCACAATGAGACGCACAACACCAGGACCCAGCACAATTAAGTGTGCATATATTTATTCTATGCTCAAAGTACATAGTACCTTCATATACTGTCAATCAAGAAAATGGCTGCTGTGCCCGTTTCCCCTCACATCTCCACCCTTTCTGAAAATATATCTTTCCTGCCACAAAACCCAAAAATGTAGGCCAAGCGATGCCTTTGACATCCCCCAACAGGGGACATTCCTTGCACTTTTGAGCATGATCTACCACCTGATGAAAGTCTGAAACCGCCCAGTATCCCTGGAAAACCAGGGTAGCCCACAAGTCAACAGCTTTTCCCAAAAATCAAACGGACAAAGGATCCCATGTCTGCTATACAAAAATATTTACTTTTGATCAAGATAAAATCACTTCTTCATGGTCTCTGTGCCTCACATGCTAGGAGCTTTCGCGCTTGTGCGGTAACGTTCAGAAGATTCTAGAGCTTAGTAGCTTGGCGGGAACCCCTCCCCCATGCCCGTACTGAGCATGCTCAGCCCGCTGAGCAATGGTTTCTCCTCAGTTCTTTCTTGTCCACCGTCGCGAACGGAAGGTTCTTTGTTTAGTGGCGTATTGGCTTTTTCTTCAATCGTATTTCTTGGCTTGACTAACGGATTTCAGATTTTGACTACGTTTTTGGATATTCGGACTTGATCTCTGGTATTTCGGACCCCTTTTTATCCCCCCTTCGCTTCTCTTCGAGGCCCTTCGACTTCTTCTTCGCTCTTCGCCTCCTTCTGAGTTTCTCTCCTTCTTGGACTTTCTTGTCTGTGTCGGCCTCGTTTAAGAACTGCGCAACCTGTGGTCATAAGGTCGCCCTGTCCAACGGACACCGCGAGTGCCTCTTCTGTTTGGGTGAAACCCACAACGTAAAGGCTTCTTCAATTTGTCGCGAGTTTACGGCCCAAACTCTGCGAAACTGCTCGTCCTGTTTAAAATCTTACTACTGGGAGGAGTCCCTACGAGCGAAGGAACAGCTTGAGGTTCGCTCCGTCATGTCCAAGCCATCGACATCGGAATGACCTACGACCACTCCATCAACGGCGTCGCCGGCTGCCGCACCATCTTCAACTTCGGTATCGACCTCGGTACTGCCCTTGAGGCCACCGATATCGTCATTGCTGAGGATCCCAAAATTGCCCTTGGCCGCAACAACGACTCAGGAGGCACCTGCGGGCTCGCAGGCTGCAAAGCCATCCCGGCCTTTTAATGTCGCACAGTGGAAACGACCTGCTTCCCAGGACGTGTCCAAAGACAAGGAGAGAAGAAGAGGAAGGAGAAACGGCGTTTCCCTTCCAAGGTGACCCACCTTCCAACACCTCCATTGACTCAGCTCACTGGGGATCCAGGCGAGAAGTCGGACCAATAGTAGGTCCTTGAGGTGTTGGACGAGGAGCAGGCCGTAGAAGTCTTGCCCACGGAACCGCCCATTTTGATGGCTGCGGTACTCCCACCGAGTCACCGTAAGACAGTGGACCGCCAGGAGGAGGCGCTGGTATAACATCGGCCTACGCCCAGTCACTGGGTGGTGTCTGGTAGGAGTGAGTCCCACTCTCCTGAACGCAGAGTCAGGCCTCGGTCATCACACGAGCGGGAAGTATATCCCGAGAGGGCCCACTCACGCCCCTCCACTGACTCACCGTTCACCTCCGCTTCGCATATCGGGAGGTACGGTCGGGAGCCTGTGTGGTGAGAGTACCCGTGTTCGTACCTGTCTTATTCAACATCCTACAGAGACAGGTACCACCGGGACCCGAGACATTGGTCACCCTATTGGCGGTCTCGTTCGCCTTTCAGGGAAAGGTACTGCTCCCAGTATCGGAGGTCACCGAGCCGATCAGCCTCCAGATCACCTCACCACTGGAGGTCCAGGGAGCCCACACCTTGCTATAGGGCGGTGTCTCCTCCACCAAGGGTAACCTCGACTGCCACCCATCCGGTTATGGAGTCTGCCTTGACACAGATGTCAGTCCCGGCCACGACGGTAGCACAGGCAATTCAGCGTGCACGGCCTTCTGTGGTGCTGATTACAACATCTTTGACACCTCAGCTGACAGCCACTACCACACTACCATCTACGGTACCAGTAACAACTACGGCACCAACGGTTACCCTAGCGTTACCACCCCAGAAGTCATCAAGGGAGAGATCCACCGGCGGG
Source organism: Ctenosaura bakeri (assembly GCA_948474755.1). Classification (NCBI taxonomy): domain Eukaryota; kingdom Metazoa; phylum Chordata; class Lepidosauria; order Squamata; family Iguanidae; genus Ctenosaura; species Ctenosaura bakeri. The sequence continues at coordinate 265,789 of CAOLHI010000865.1, forward strand.
TCCCCGTCTCACTCCTCGCAGTCGTATGAGACTAATTCGGACTCCGATGAGTCTACGCCAACGTCCCACGAGTCGCCACCCTTGGTCTTTGGAGAATCAGGACCTGAGTCGGCACCGGAGGATGTGAAGCAGTTCTCCACCATCCTCCTTCGGATGGCTACAGCGCTCGGGCTGAAGGTCGCGGACCCGGCTCCAACGGTACAGGACCCGGTATTTCAATATGTTGATACCTGTCCGCCTTCCACCGCACCGCTGCCGTTTTTACCGGCCCTCATGGAGGCCCTGAAACATCCTTGGGCTAAACCAGCGTCTGCCCAGCCAATTCCACATTGGCTCGAGCACTTGTACCGCACACAGAAGGAGGATGCTGAGTTCCTCTTCAACCACCTGGTGCCAAACTCCCTAGTCGCCGAATCCGCACAGACCAAAGGTGGCAACAGGGCGCACACAACTCTGCCACATCGTGAGGGCCGCAGACTAGACACCTTCGGTAGGAGGTTCTACACTGCCTCCTCCCTAATCGCCAGGGTGTCGAACACACAGGCTTGCCTTGCTGCCTATCTACGGAAATTGCTAGACAGGTTCTGTCCACTTCTGGCCAACCTTCCGGAAGAGAGCTGCGCAAGTGCCATGCAGTTCTTTAACGAGGCAGTGGCACTTGCAAATCAGCAGATTATCTCTTCAAAGCATACCGTGGAGCTTGCAGTGAGAGTTATGGTGGGCTCTGTTGCCCTACGACGGTACGCGTGGCTCAGATCGTCGGGACTGCAAGGGGACAGCCGGAGGAGGACCGAGGACCTCCCCTTCAATGGCCAGGGACTGTTTAATGCCACAACAGATGAGGCAATGGATCATCTAGTCAAGGCACGCCTGACCGCCAAGAAGATGGGCATACATCAGCCACCTCACCCTCGCCGTGGCTTCAGTTCCGGACCATTGTGGCGCAGGTCCTCGTCCTCCACCTACCAACCATGGTCTCCTCACTCGGCTCCATCCTGACCGTCCTCGGCACGAAGACCTCTTCGGAGACACCAGTCTTCTTCCTTGAAGAAGTCTTCGTCTGGGACGGCACCTGTTACCAATACAGGGTGCTACCGTTCGGACTCTCTACCGCTTCCAGGGTCTTCACCAAATGCATGGCCCCGGTGGTATCATACCTATGGACAAAGGGCGTCTCGATCTACCCCTACCTGGACGACTGGCTGTTGGTGGTGTCCTGCAGACAAAAACTCTACAAAGACATCCACCGGAAACTCACGCTTCTGACCCGTCTTGGTCTCCGGGTCAACCCGAAGAAGTCTCATCTTGAGCCGGCGAGGGTTCTCGATTTCATTAGGGCAACCCTGGACTCAGTATCAGCCAAGGCTTACTTACCAATGGACCGCATACAGTCCTCGACGCCCCGACGGTATCAGCGAGGAGAATCCAGCAACTGCTCGGGTACATGGCCTCAACTACCGCCGTTACCTACCTGTCCACGCTCCATGCTTGACCTCTTCAGCACTGGTTCGTCCGAGTTTTCAACTCGCTTCAGGACGACCAGAAATGTCTGCTTCGGATACCTCCGCAGGTCCGTCACTCCCTGGTATGATGGCAGTCTTATAGCCATCTACTCTTAGGGATGACCTTTTGGGAACCGTCTCCATGACTCATGGTGACAACCGACGCTTCCCTTTTCGGATGGGGAGCCCATTGCGGCGGCCTCAGAGCCCAGGAGCTGCTCACCATCTGGAAAGCTCTGAGGGCGTTTCGACACCTGGTTGTAGGCCGTACGGTGTTGATCTTAACGGACAACACGACAGTGGTTTGTTATGTCAACAGGCAAGGAGGGACTCATTCCACCACCCTCCTCAACATAGCCCTCGACCTCTGGGACTGGTGTGTCTCTCTTCAGATCCATCCGGTAGCGATGCACCTGGCCGGGCAGGAAAACACCACAGTGGATGCCCTCAGCAGGGACACCTCTTGCCACCACAAGTGGTCCCTCTTGAGCGAGGCGTTCCGGATGATACGAGACCGGTGGGGTGAGCTGATGATTCGACCTCTTTGCCACACACCAGAACGCGAAGTGCCGCTGGTATTGCTTGAGGGCCGGCCAAGGTCGCAACTCCATCGGCTACGCTTTCCAGTTCGGGTGGAACGAGGGGCTGCTCTACACGTTCCCTCCGTTTCCCCTCCTGGGCCGAATGGTCTCCAAGATCCTCGCGGACCGAGCCAACGTTGTCCTCGTAGCCCCGTACTGGCCGAGGCAGCACTGGTTCGGCCCCTTGTTCGAGGTCGCTTGCGGTCACCTCCTCAGGCTCCCAACAACTCCAGATCTCCTGTCGCACTCCAACGGTCTCGTTCTCCATCCAGACCTGCCGCTCCTGGCCCTCCATGCCTGGCGGATATTGCCCAAGACGATCCCGTCATCAGTAACGTCTTGATCGTGGCCAGGAAGGAGTCGACATGTCGCAACTATCACTACAAATGGCAATGATTTGTTGCCTTTGCTGAGGCACGACGGGAGCTGGTATTGCCTGTCAACCTGCCTACCGTGCTCCGTTTCCTTCTACATCTTCGACAGCAGGGCCTAGCCTTCCTTTCCCTGAAGGTCTGCCTTGCCGCTATCGTGGCTTACCAACCTCCACTGTCTCCATCGGCAGCTCTCTTTCGTGATGCCACCGTGAAGCAGTTTCTGAAGGGCCTGCAGCACCTTTATCCACCAGTATTGCCACCGCTACCGCCATGGTCGCTTTCCTTGGTGCCATCGCAGTTGACGAGACCGCCCTTCGAGTCCATGGCCACCGCTGATGACAGGCTCCTCACCGTGAAAACTGCCTTCTTGGTGGCTGTCACCTCAGCCAGGAGGGCGGGTGAGCTGACAGCCTTACACTCCAATGAGCCTTACCTGGTTTTCCACAGGGACAAGGTGATCCTTTGGCCTGACATCTCCTTCTTGCCGAAGGTGGTGTCTAACCCCCATCTCAGTCAAGACATCATCCTGCCAACCTTTTATCCAGACCTGACTACACCTTTGGAGCAATCCCTCCACTCCCTGGATGTTCGTCGGGCTTTGGCCTTCTACACAGACAGGACCGCTTCCTTTCGACAGACCCCGCACCTTTTTGTGTGCTATGGCAGGCATCGAAGGGGCCACAAGGTATCCGCCCAACGCTTCTCAAAATGGGTGGGCCAGACTATCCTACTGGCGTACGAGATGGCTAACAAGCCTCTGCCAGCCTTGCTTCGGGCTCATTCCACCAGAGCCGTGGCGACTTCAGCAGCTCTCCTGCGAGGAGTTGATCTGCAGGAACTGTGCCGTGTGGCGACCTGGTCCCACCCATTGACTTTTGTGCACCACTACAGACTGGACTGCCGGTCCCGTAGAGATGCCCGTTTCGGACATGTGGTGCTGGCTTCTGTTCTCTAGGAGCTGGCCCACCATCCAACCGGTAAGCTACAAAGTCTCCTAGTGTGTGAGGCACAGAGACCACGAAGAAGAAGAAGAGGTTGCTTACCTGTAACTGTGGTTCTTCGAGTGGTCAGTCAGAGTACCAAAGCCAAGGGTCAAAAGTCCAGAGATCAATTCAAGGTATCAGGAACCTGATGCTGGGAGCAAGGTACAGGCAAGAGGAGGGCTTGTAAGAAGTTTGCCACAAGCAAAGGGAAGCTTCCAGGCAGGCAGTTACATAGCCCCAGGCACAGGTGTGTCCGGTCACCGCTTCTTAAATTTAGCCAAGGAAGCCTCCCTTTGCACAGCCCTCTTGAGTCTCTGCCTTGATTGGGGGCTTACTGAACCAGGCTCCAGAGCCTCTTCAGAATCAGATCCCTGTTGCTCCAAAGGAGCAGGTACAGAATCAGATCCCTGTTGCTCTAAAGGAGCAGGCAGAGGAACGTTTGCGCCTGCTTGGTCCATGGCAGCAGGGGGAGCTCTTGAGCTGCAGGACTCATCTCCAGCCAGAGTCAGAGGGACCAACAGCTGCTGCTTGTCATCTCCACCCTGAACAACAGGGACCAACAGCTCCTGCTTGTCATCAGCAGCTCTGACAGGGACTTCAGTTATCACACTAGCAGATGTTGATTGATTAGGCGGGTCTGAGGGGTTGTGAATGCCTCACTATATTCAAGGAAAGTGCCTACTGACTTGAAGATGAATGTAAATGCCCTCTCCTGAAGAGGACCTCCTTGGATCCAGAGGTATGTAAGAACCACTGCCCTATCACTAATATCCTGTATTTGGGAAAGGCATTTGAATGTATGGTGGTTGGGAAGCTTCAGAAGTTCTTGTGGGAAATAAATTATCTAGGCCCACTTCAGTCTGGTTTCAGGCCAGGGTACAGTACCAAGAAAGTCTTGGTTGCTCTGCCTGCTAACCTACTCTACGCAAAAGATGGAGCAGTGGTACCCTGTTGATTTTAAACATGGTATCCTACTGGGCTGGTTCTGGCAGATGGGAGTAGAAGGCACTGTGTTATAGTGGGTTGTGTTATAGTGGTTCTCTTTCTATCTGCAAGGTTGGTTTCAGAGAATGACATTGGGGGACAGAGAGCTCAGCTCCATGATAATTGTACTCTTGTCTCCCATGATGTGCAACATCTACATGAAGTCCGGGGGAGGGGGGTCACTGGGAATTTTGAGGTTGGGCATTATTAATCTGTTGCTGACACTCAGCTCTACTTCTTCTTGTTGTCCGAGTCATCTGGGGATGCAAAGGTGCTGAAGTAGTGCCTGGATGCTTTAATGGGCTTGATGAGGGCCAATAAGCTGAAGGTGAATCCCAATAAGATGGAGGCTCTGTAGACTGGTGGTGATTGGGTGTAGGAACTGGGTAGGTTACCTGCTCTGGATGGCCCTCTTCTTGAAGGAGCAGATGCATAATCTGGGAATATTCCTAGATCCATCTTAGCCACTGGAGGCCCAGATAGACTCAGTGGCTTGGAGTACCTGAGGAAAGCTTTGACTGGTCCACCAGCTATGGTCTTTCCGGTACAGCAATAATGTAGCTATAGTGGTCCGTGCACTGGTAATTTTCTGATCAAACTACTGTAATACATTCTGTATGAGGCTACCCTTTAAGATAATCCAGAATCTGCAGGCAGTGCAATGCAGCAGCTAAACTTTTCACTGGAACTCCATTCAGATACCCTATAACATTGGTCTGAAGGAATTGCTTCTGATCTGAATTCAAGGTGCTAGTGACAACATTTAAATGGTTTGGGATCTTGATGTCTGAGGAAGCACCTTTCTCTGTATATGACTGCCTGAAAACTGAGATCTATTGGAGAGGCTCTCCTCTGTGTTCCACCAGTTGGGGAAAAACATTTGTGGGAGGACATGGGAGAGGGTCTTTTCTGTGACAGTGCCTCAGTTGTAAAATTCTCTTCTCATAGAGACCTGGCTGGCATGAACATTGGGAACTTAACTTTTTGTTAAAGGTTGGACATGGCTTATAGGTGCACTATTTAAAGCTGTCTAATCAGTTTTAAAATGTCTGTTTTTTAATTGATAAATTATTTAACAGTTTCAAAACTTTTAATATTATTGTTATTATTTATTATTTTAAATTGACTTTATTGTAATCTTTCCAGAGATCTTCAGATATAGTGTGGGATATAAATACTTTAATAAATAAATTAATTTTGAAAAATAAGATACAGAGCTTTACAGGTCGTAATCAGCAATATGAATTGTGCCTGAAATCAGATCAGGAATCAGTGAAGCTGTCCTAAAAAAATGAGTTGTGTACTCCATTTGACTGGCACAAACATTTTGGTCCAGCTTAGCTTTTGAGTACTTCTCAAAGGCAGCCCAAGCTGGAGTGCACTACAACAATCCCAACAGCATATGATAAAGTTATACATTACTATGATCAGACATCCAGAATAGGTGAGAGCTGCCATACTAGCTTCAACTGAACAAATGTACTCCTGGGCACAACCTGGGCTTTCTACATCCAGATTCTGGGCTAAATCCAGAAGTATGCCCAAACTGTGAATTGGAGAGGGAGCATTTTCAATATAAAATGGAACCTTCCAAAAGTGGAGACAGACATTTTTTGTTTTTTGTTTGAAAAACACTGTGGTCCCATGGGTCACAAAAAGGCCTTGGGGGCTACAGGTCGCACGTCAGCCACATTTCCCCACCCCAGTCTAGATAACCCATCATATTAAGGAACTCTCAGAATGGAAGCACCATCACATGCTCAAGCACATCACCCAACCATGGAATACCAGAGACTGGCTGGAAATTATATTGTACAGTGGGATTCATGGAAGGCCTTTTCAATGAAAAAATTTACCACTACCTCTTCTAGGCAGTCTTTCCCCAGTTCACTGCACAGCAGGGTGGATATTCACAGAAATGTTCATCCCAAACAATACCATCTACACTTGTCACCCCTCTCTATGGAGTAAAATATCCAAAACTTTCATATCTTTAATAAATTTAGTAAATAGGGATTAAGTAGGTTAAAAGTCCTAGCAGACTGCATAAATTTAGGTCTGGTGGCTGGTGACAAAGTTTGGATGATTTGATGGCTGTGGGATGCCAGTAATTTAAAAAACGAAAACCATTGTGTACATTGTTTTGTCCTAGTGAGGAATAAAACAGACAGTACATTAAATGTGTGAACAATACCGCAATTGCTGATGTATAAGAGGCACCAGCGTATAAGACGCATCCCATTTATATGGCCAGTGTATAAGACACACTGGCGTATAAGACATGCCTCATTTTCAAACAGTTTTTTTTCGGGCAAAAAGTGAGTCATGTATGCCGGCAAATAGGGTACACTAAATGTGAGAACCACTGACAACTTCTCTCCTGGGGTGGGTGAAAGGACACTAGATTCAAAAATATGGTCTTTGTGATGGAACTGTGGCTGAAAGGTAAAGAGTTATCCTCCGCCTCCCACATGAAGTAGTTCTGATCCTGATCACCCTCCCTTTTACCCTGCAACATATCAAACTAGAAATAAAAAGTGAATTCACACTTTTAACGTATTATTATATTTGATCATGAGTAAATGTTATATGAGCCAGGGCACTGTAAGTACACAAGAAGTGGCCTCTTATTCTGGCTCTCAAATAGGTTGTTTCAAATGAAGGCAAAATGCTGAATGAAATAATGCATAGATAAACAGGTTTCTTACACAGTAATCCCAGCAAATCTGTGCAGTCTTACCTGTTGTTTGTTCGAGTTTAACCATTCCATATCTTTCTGAAGCTGCTGCCATTTTTCTTTTTCCTTCTTAACTTCCAATATATGGAGATTATTAAGTTCCTGTACTGTATTTCTATGCTGTTCCTTCATATGGAGGATTTCTTCATGCAATACTTCCAAGGCTTTATGGTACTCATCTTCCAACAATCTTCTTTGTTCTTCCAGTGCTATTGTCAAATCTTCCTACAGATTCAAAAGTTTTCAGAAAGCTCACATTAGAAGCAGTTCATCTCTCCAAACAAAATCAGCACAGGGAGAAATTTCCTACCAAGCAGAACTAAATTAATACACCTCATTTTGTTGCTTTGCCTGTAGACTGCACACCTTCAAGCAAGGAGCTCATTAAAAGTCTACTTCTTCTTGCTCAGTCATGTCTTGTTCTCCAGCAACTACACAATTCATGAGAAGCAAAGCCAAAGGACACATTTGGAACATCTAGCTAGGCTAACGGATGTCAGAAGAACAAAGGTAAAACATGGCAAAAGTAACTTAATAACATGGAACAATTTTTCTGTGATATACATTCTGAAAGCTCAAAACAAACAAGATACAATTTCTGGGAATCAAGCATTATCCAAAAACAGCTGTCAAAACCTAAAATGGAAGCAAAAGCCCAGTTTTTGAACACTGAGAGAGAAAATCTATTTACATCTTCAGTTGTGGCCATCACTACAGTTTTTAAAAGTACAGCAAAAAAAGGAAGAGCTGGTGGAGCTGTGCAGATTTTCTGTATAAAATGCACCTCTATATCCTAGCAGGACAATACTCAGGAACTAGATTAAACCTCAACATGTATTACCTTCCATAAATTTATTAAACATTATTTTAACCAAAATGTTCTGTATTCTTCTGATTGGCAGAGAAAGATAAACTCTAGACATTTTTACACGTAGACTTCTGATATCCAGCCCACATTTATTCCATTTTCTCTCATCTCCTTTATTCACAGTACTAAACTGGAATGCAGACCACCAAAAGCTTACAAAGAAAATATGAAAATAATGTATGGCACAGCCAATTTCTTTCATAAGGAAAACGGCTATTCTTAGATGTCATCACTACCTATAACATCCTCTATTATCATTATTATTTATAAGTGTATTTAATACAATTAAATTCTACACAAAAATAGTATGACACACAGAGAGAGAGAGAGAGAGAAAGACTTGAAGCAGGAAGAATAAAATGCTGCCCCAGTTGAGAGAGACTAAAAATATAATAAAAATAAAAACTATACAATAATTCATTACCCAAAGCACCATGATTAAGCTGTCCAAAGCCACTGTAGGTTTATATGATTCTCCCTCCCTATCACTAGTTGATTCTGTGTACTTTCTGGTTCACAACAAACATGTCTTGCTGAGATGTCAAAATTGTATTATAGGCCAAGCTTACCCTTCTTAGCCTGCTCAAATACTATTAAAATATGGCATATAACATGGCATCACCTATTTGTTGTCGTCATGCGTCTTCAAGTTTTTCCAACTTATGAAGACCCTCCGGCAAACCTATTGCATGGTTTTCTTGGCAAGATTTGTTTAAAGGGGGGTTCCCACTGACTTTCTCCAAGGTTGAGAGAATGTGACTTGCCTAAGGTCACCCAGCGAGTCTTCATGGCCAATTGGGGATTTGAACCCTACTCTCCAAAGTCATAATTCAATACTTAAACCACTATACCATGCTGTTCTGATATTGCCTGTAGACTGTAGAATACAGAGCATAAAATCTGAGACACTGTCTTCTGTCTTTCTGTATTGTAGCACCGAAAAGGCCTGCATAGGTTTCAGTCTCAGAAGACTGTCAGATGTTCCATTCAGCAATGTAAACAAGGAACAGAGGCTGACTAGAGGTAACCCTACAAATTCATATGTTAGATAACACCTGATGACAGGTGGTAGAAAAATTTCGAATGGTATAGTGATCACTAGATGAAGATCTGTAGCATACTGGGCATAAAGATAAGATTTTTTGACTAAATAACCAATGCACGGAGTGGGCATCAGGAGAGAATAAATCAGTGTTAAATCAGAGTCACAAATCAGGCTTTTTTTCATCATGCCTCCAATGTAACAATATGATCACCTTCCAGATATGCTGTCCCGACAGCCTTGACACGCTGTCCTACAATGTTGATTTATGTTGATATTGGTCAGATGCAGATCTAGGCTATATAGTACTTCTCCCATATCTGAGTGACTTGTATACATGGTTTCACTTATGCACACTGAATGAAGTCTGAAAGTATGTACTTTGAATTTATCAAAAATTAAATGGAAATTGAAGTAATAAGGAGCAATAGATCCAGTATTATATGGAAAATGGAAGGGAATGGATAATTCTAGAAATGGCACCCCATTCACTTGCACTCTTGTTTTCCTCACTATACTCACATGCTGTAATGCTATTCAATTGCTTAGCATCTCTTTCAGTTAAGTGATCTGATCATGGCATGCTGTCCTTCTGTAAAATTCTTGTGCTTGCACAGTCTGCATAGTAAAGTGCTTGTACTTACACACTAGTAAAGTGCTTCAGCTTGACTGCTCGTATTGTTTGTAATGGCCTCAAAAAGCAAGAGTGGTGATCCTGGAAGTCCTGATAAGCTTAAGAGAACCCATAAAGTGCTTCCTTTAAGTGAGAATATCAGAGTTCTTGATTTAATAGGGAAAGAAAACAAAACGTGTACTGAGATTACTAAGATCTATGGTAAAAATGAATCTTCTATCCATGAAATTATGAAAAAGGAAAAAGAAATCCGTGCCAGTTTTGCTGTCACATCTCAAACTACAAAAGTTACCTCCAGTGTTTGATAACTGCTTAATAAAAATGGAGAAGGCATTACATTTTTGGCTGGAAGACATGAATACAAAATGAATTCTGAAAGCATTGAAGCTATATGAAGATTTCAGCAGACCACCCCGACAGACAAATAGGAGATGGCTGCACAGATTTAGGTACTTGTATTGACTTAAAAAGATAAACTGAGTGGAGAGGTTGCATCTGCTACTACATTTCCAGATCAGTTTAAGCCATTGATTAAGAAGAAAAGCTACCATACAAAGCAGGTGTTCAACTGCGATGAAACAGGGTCCTTGTGGGAAAAAATGCTCTCTAGAACCTACATTGATAAAACTGCAAAGGTGGTACTATGACATAAAGCATGGAAGGGCAGATTAACTCTGGCCCTAGTGGCAATTCTGCAGGGCATATGGTAAAGCTAAGCATAGAGTACAACTGGATGAACCCACATGCTCTTAAAAACAAAAACAAACCTTATTCGCCCATGTTTTGGCAGTATAATAAGAAAGTTTGGGTGACCAACAACCTTGTTTCCAGAAAATTTTCATCAGTGCTTCATTCCACAAGTTAAAAAAAAAATACAACAGGAAGATTTGGAATTGAAAGTCTTATTAATAGTAGACATCCTGAACCTGTTTGCTATGAAAACGAAAATGTTGGTGGTTTTTTAACTTCTCAATACAATCTCACTGATTCAGCCCCCTGACCAGGGCTTCACTTGTTTTGTCAATGCCACATATTATACCTGCCTGGTATTTGATTCCATTCTAGCAGCACTTGATGGACCTTAATGTGGACATAATGTAGTGCTGGAAATCCTTCACTACTGCTGACACAATAATTTTCACATCCAAGCTGCACTGGATGAATTAAAACCAGAAAGTGTAAATGCCTGCTGAAAAAACTTGTGGAGTGACATTGTGGGTGATTTTCATGCCCTCCTAGGGATCAATGGATTAGAGGAGAATCTAGAGGAGAATAATTCATGCAGCAAGACTAGTTTGTTGGAGAAGTATTTGCTGACTTTCTGGATGAGAAAATGGAGGAACTTAATGACAGCCATAAGGAAGTGTTAACCAATAAGGAACTGGAGGAACTTGTTAAGATGTCTTCAGAGGAAGAGGAAGAAGAAGAAACAGAACAACCTCTGATTACAATGTTCTTCCTAAAGGTTCCAGCGAAAAAAAATATTTTAGAGGATCCCCAAGTATTGACAACATCTGCTCCTGACATCTACATTTTACTGACATCATCTTGATGGTATAATTCAGCTGATCCTTCTTCTGATGACGACTTGCCTTCTATGTATCGTCAGATAGTTGATACTAACCTAATGCTACGGTGATAAGATGCTAGCATTAGGCTATTACTGACCTTTTGCATATGAAAATATCTTGTTCTCATCTCCTTTTGGCCTACATGGTGTTATTAATTTTTATGTTTGCATCAGTTCTGCACTGGCTTTGGACTGCAAACAATGGCTACAAGGTCTTCATTTTCTCAGATTCTAAAGTTCTGTGCAGTTAGAGAGCCTCCTCTTCAAGTTGCAAACTTATCTTGATACCTACGTCATTCATCTCACTGGAAAAAAATCATTTCCTATTACCCACATTTTTTTGGTATCCATAGTAAGTCTGGGAACATATTCTCCACGGATGCGGAGGATCTACTGTATTAAGAATGGATATGTGCTTATGTAGTTACAACTGCTGTTAAGAGTTAGCACGGACCAGAACCCTTGAGCCTATATAATCAGAGAAGCCTCTTCAGAAATATGTAGTCCCTCAAACTATGTGATTACATTCTGTCATGGATAACTGGTTAAGTTGCAGTGTAAGTTGACATGTCCTAATGAACTGGGTAACATCTTGATGGCTTTTTGAAGTAGCAGACTTAATATAAAATGCCTTGCATCTAGTATAATGAAATGGAATATAATGATGCTTTACGTAGAATGTCATGAAATGGAACAAAATTTAAACACCCAGATAGTGCCATATCTGTGTTTCTCACTAAGAGGAATGTATACATATATCTATCTCTGAACTGTGATTATGTGCCTTCAAGTTGTTTCTGACTTATAGAAACCCTAAGCCAAAACTATTATGGGGTTTTATGGGGCTGAGAATGTGCAATGCACCCAAGGTCAGCCAGTGGGTTTCCATGACCAAGTGGGAAATCGAACCCTGGTCTCCAAGGCTGCAGTCCAACACTCAAAGCACTACCTTAAGTTGGCTCTCTGAATAGTTATAATAGCTTAAAAAGAGTACCAAATGAGCCTGCTCATTCCCACAGAAATATCCTTGAATTCCCAGACTTAAACATGCTTAAGTGGAACGTTGATGTTAACCTGGCCTGTCTGGTTTAACCACTATCATGATTTGGGAACTCTAGTGACCAGAAAAAATGATAAAAGGTTACCCCAGACAGAATCCAGAATTAGCTGACAACCCTTAATCTATCAATCTAAGAGACAGGGGTGGGGAACCATGCTTGTTTTAACTCAATAAACTACAATTATTGCTAACTACAGTTTGCTTCCAAACTAAAAATAGGAAACTCATTTCAATTTAGGTTATTGTTCTGAATTAGAGACAAGCTGGGAATAATGATAGCTATAATTTGCTAAATTCAACAATTACAGCAAACTTATTATACAGTTATTGCAAATTATAAAACAGGACTGTCTATGCACAAGTGGAAAAGAAATAAAGAGGCTATATCTCCTTCCAAATACTCAGACCAAGATATGACCACATGAACTACACTGCTGCAACAAGAACTCAGAATCAATGGCTACTATTAACTATCTGCACTTACTTTATGAGCTTCTTCCAGTTCTTCAGCCATTGTTTTAAGTTTTTCTATGTGAACAGTAGCCAATTCTATTTTCAGATTGTCTTGGCAAACCTGCAGGTCTTCAGCATATTTACACTTCATCCTATCTAATTCTTGAGCCAGAAGAATTTGATTTGCCTTATCTTTCTGAATCAACTGTTTTCTTAAATCCATCTGCAAATCTTCAAGGGCCTGCTTGTGTTCATCTCGCAAAAGCTGAATTTCAGACAGGTAAGTGGACTCTAGGATATTCAACTCTGATAAATGCTTAGCCTCCTGCTCCACAATCTGGGCTTTATGATCATTCTGTATACCACTCACATATGTTTTTAGCCAAGTCTCTTGTTTTGTCTCTAATGCAGATTTAAGAGCTTCAATTTCAGCCTGATGCTTTGTCTCTATATTTAAGGTAAGGGATAAAATTTGTTCCTTGTGCTTATGCTGAAGTTCTTTACTCTGGAATTCAAGTTCATCAATATGTTTTACTCTCAGCTCCTGAAGGAGAATTTCATGTTCTGCTGTAATTATTTTAGTCATAGTTTTACCCTCTTCCATCAATCTAGATTTACACAGAAAAAAAGAAAACACTATCATCAAAAAGATCAGAATTCAAACAGATACCACACTGATAAATTTCACTTTTCACCAGAGTGATACCCTTTTAACTCTTAGAATATTTTTAAGCATGATGCTATTAGTATTACCTGCATATTATGTCCCTATTCTGAGAAAGTAAAACCTGCAAAGTGTGCTGTTGCTGTGGGCAGATGATCTTGTTGAAGCCCTGGCTGATCTCTGAAATAGGGAAATGGCCAAGGAGCTGGACACAATTGCTCCTAAGTGTCCCCTCCCATGGAGAGTACCCAAGTGAGCCTTCAGTTTACTAGGGAGCTGTCAGTGATTAAATAAGTTGGACAGAAACTAAAGCAGTGATACCAGAAAACTTGGAGCAAGTCTGACCCAACATGGACTCAAGCCTTCTGAAATAATTTTGCTATGGCAGTGATGAGAACAAAGAAATCATACTTCTCCGTCACCACCGTGTCTCCATATTAATTGTCACTAACCACATAGCAGATTGTCGAACTCTTCCTCCTATAACAGAATAATTTCACTGCGTTAAAGGCCATTCCAAAATTCTTCAGAGACCTGAAAATACTATGGTGGGTGTGGAGAAAGCCTACTAGCAAAAGAAAGATTTCCCAAAGTCTTAATGCAAATAGATAGGTCAGCCCTCAACGGTTTCTTTTAGATTTGGCCCTAGCAGCTTTTGTACATGAGACTGCAGATTAATGTAAAAATAATACATTGCAATTAGTGCAATAACTTTCAAACCTGTTCTCTGCATTTTTAAGTTTAACACTAAATTCTTCTTGTAACACTTCTTTAGCTTTTTCTAACTCTTCAGCCATGAGGGCCTTTGAAGATGCTAATTCACTTTCATATTGAGACAAAATCTTCTGTGCATTTGCCAAATCATCCTCCAGCTGCTGAACGTTGTTCTGATGCTCCTTTAGAGACTTCTCCAATTCTACAATCCTAGCAGCCTGTTGATCCTGAAGCCAAGTCATTTCAGCTTCTCGAACTTCAAACTGCCTTTGCAATGCTTGCTTCTCACATTCTGCCTTGTTTTCAAGGTTTTTATACAACAATGACAATTTCTCCTCATTTTTAATATTAAAATCCTCCTGTTCCCGCTTCCATTCTTCAGCTTTTGTTTTATGCAAGTATTCCAGTTCATGGATCTTTTCCTTATTTCTTCTTAACTCAGCTGTATGATCTTCAATGAGTTTAAATTTGATCTATGTATATTAACAACATATATCAATTAAAATTTCAGTCACTCTTACCTCTGAGCATACAACTGTTTCAATTTAGACTGTGAAATCAGAATCTGCTTTATTCCATACAGATAGCTTGCTAATATTACACAAAACAAGTTAACATGCACAATCCTACAAATATTCACTCAGAAGTCAATCCCACAAGGTTCAGTGTGGTTTACCAACAATTGCCGTACTACCTGGTTGGCCAGATTTTAGGCATACTGCATAACCAACAATGAATCCTAGCATAAACATCTTAACACAAATGAGATGCTTAAAACACATACTATGATGATAAGTCAAACAGAAGAAAGTAAGTTAAACTAGACAATTCTCCAGTTTGCATCAAATATTTAATTCATATCCAAGGGAAATCCCACCTTGCTTTTTTCCCATGCTATTATTGCTATTTGTTATTACTGTCCTCCGCATGTTTCACTGTGAATCAGATTGCAGCCACTTTCAGGTAGTCCCCCTGACATTTTCAGCAATCTGTATCTTTTTGCCAATAAGTAAAAAATGGATGGAACAAAACTACTGTGATTGAGGAAAACATCATAGGAAGTCCCTATGAACAATAAATATAGTAGGCCTCCACATTCACGGGGGATACGTGCAAAGAATCCCTGTGAAAGTGAAATAATCACGAATAACTTCTCCCCCCAGAACTCCTCCTTCCTTGCACTCTACTGCAGGCCTCTGCCCACATGCCCATGCTGGCCATCGCCAACAGTGGGCAAGAATTGGGAGAGGGAGAAAAAAATCTTTCCTTTCTTTCGCCCCCCCCCCACACACACACAGTTGGGGAAATCGCACTGGAGCTGGGGGCAGGAACATGGTGAGTGGGAAGGAAAGATCTTTTCCTCACCGTTTGCCATCTCCTCCCTGCCGCTGCTCGGGCAGTCACTCAGGGAGCTGTGGATGGGCATATGGTGAGCAGGAGGAAAAGATTTTTCCTCCCCACTCGCCATGTCCCTCCTCCACCACCGCTCGGGCGATTGCTCGGGGAGCTGTGGGCAGGCATATGGCGAGTGAGAGGAAAAAATCTTTCCTCCCTGCTTCCCATGTCCCCTTCCCTCTGCCGCTTGAGCAATTGCTCGGGGAACTGTGGGTGGGAACATGGCGAGCGAGAGGAAAGGATCTGTCCTCCCCTTCAACCTCCCAACCATCCCCTACCTGCAGCAGTTGGCAGAGATCGTGAGGGGGAGGAAACAGTCTTTCCTCCCTTTCACTCTCCTGTACCTCCCCTTTACCCCCCTGCCAGGGAATGGGAGGGGGAGAACGGGGGGACGATGACAAGGCAACACAAATAATCAAAACCACGAGAGTGAAACCCATGAATGTGGAGGGAGAACTGTATCAGCAACAAAAAAATCAATAATTAAATGGTTGTTTTTATTGCACAAGGAAGGTACATGGCCATTTCACATGATTTTGCTCTCCTTATTAATCCTCACAAGAAAGGGGATTATTCCCTACCCACAAAATAAGTTTGCTACTGGTGGGGGATATGGCAAATTCCTCAACCAAGCAAGGATTTGACCTTGAGTCCCCCTCTGCCAAATCTACCACATGAAACTTTATACTATTTCACCTAGATCAGTGGTTGCTATTAAAAAGAGTACCAAAGCTGAAACACAGCAACAGAACAAAAGAAATAATTAAGGTGCTGAATCTGCATAATTACAATGCAATTCAGAATATACAACTAGAAAAATTTGCATAATATGCAAATCAGTCATGCAGATTTGAAGGACCAGGATACCCCAACTCCTAAGCTTAAAATGGTGTTTACAGTCATCTTATAGCCATGGGAAGGGGGCTAAAAACAAGCCAAAATCACTGTATGTAAGGCAAGCCAGCTTGCAGTACAGGGCCTGTTCCATTTTGTTTTTTACACATGTATAAATGTAACTGAACTTAATTAGGTTTCTTATGTATGTTTACTTCAAAATATAAGGCTGTAATTATGATTTCTCTTTTTAATTCTAAAATTAAATAAGTATTTTACCTATATAAAACTACCTGTTCAAACTCCTCCTTGAGATGCATTTCTTGCAATACTTTCATTTCCTTTAATTCAGCATTTTCTTTCTTCAGCTTTTCTATCTCCTCTTGCTGAGTAGAAATGGACAGCATCTTAGTTTGAAGATCATTAAGTTTAGCCTTATATTCATTTTCTAACCCCAAGAGACGTTCAGTTACTTCTGCTTCAACTTGCCGTGCAGCATCCTGAGCACTTTGTAGGTGAAGTTTAGCAATTTCTGAAAACAATAAAACAGTTGAGGAAGGGAGGGTTCGCACACTCATGCAAATTCCACAAGAATAAAAAATTAAATGTATTAGATAAAAGGACATGAAAATGAGAGGTTGCTACTTATTGTGAAGGTTCATTCTTAGATGGTAGGTGAAGCAATCCATTTATTCATGGCTTACTCTCTGCATACCAGTTAACAATGCAGGAATTCTAAATCCAATTTTTTTTTCTGTGTTGATGGTTGACTCTCCCTTCACTGAGTGTTGCTGCCAAGCCTTCCCCATTGTGTAACCTACTCTTCCATTCTTAACCCAATTCTGCTTTTATTTTCCCTAGTTTTTTTTTGCAGCCATGTCAGAGAGGGGGTGGGTTGCTCCTCCTGCCATCAAAAAATGAACTTTCATGGTAAGTACCAACTTCTCATTCTCTGTATGGCACAAAGGAACAATCTACCCACTCATGGGATTTACCCAAGCCCTCAACTTTTAGGGTGGGTGTAGCTGCCCCAAATCTACCTGCCTGATGGTAACACCATCTGATGAAAGGCTGACTGTGCTGACCTGCACCAATGAATTTTATAGTGTCTCACAAATGTTGATGGTTCTTCCACCCTGCTGCATTTTATACACCACCCAAAGATGCTGATGCAACATATGCTGTACTCACTGCCACTAAACAAGCTGGATCTCGTCATACATTTTTTGGTCTAGGTATTCTTGCCTAATCATAAGAAAGGAAAATACATATTTTAATCCAGCAAGCAATCATGAACTTGGTTGCCCTATTTCCTAAGGTCTTTGGGCAGAAGGAAATGAATACTGTCTCTGTTGGCTTAATGTGACTTATTCTTTTAATATTTTACTTCATTGCCATTCTCACATCTATGGTATAGCGTTTCTTCTGAAGGGGATGTTTTGGTGTATGGAAAATATCCGGTAAATGAATTGTTTGATGGATTCATCCATTCATGACACATTTGGGCCAAAATGTTGGAGTGTAAGTGTCAACTCATCCTCCTCAAACCTATATAAATTTAAATTCATTTAAAGTGCTGCCAACTGTGAAACCCATCTTGCGGAGTTTTATCACTATTGAAAAAAACCACCTTAAAGTGAGTAACCTTAGCCATGCCTCCTTTGTTGGTTCAAAGAGTTCTCTTGTGAATGCATTTAATAATAAATGTAGGTCTCACAATGGAAATCTATGCACAGATAGTGGTGCTAAGAATTTAACCTCTCTTAAAAATCTCTTTTACCATGTGTGGGTTGACATTTCCTTTTGGGGTTTTATTATTGATCCTGAGGCTGCCACTTGTCTGTTTAACGTGCTTGGCCTTAAACACTTTGCAATTCCACTTCGTAGAAACTCTTAAATTTGATGAGTTCTAGCTATATTGTATGTTCTCAATCCCAATTCCTAAATGCCTCCCAAGTCATGTTATATATTCTTTATGTAAACCTCTTTCTAGACAATAACCTTGTATCTACAACCAAATTTGAATATCCATACTAAGTCAAAATTGTCCTTTCAATGTCCATGCAGTGAACATCAGACAATTTGGATTAGGATGTTGGGCCAGACCCTGATGTACTATATGATCTGGCTGAAAAAGATTATGACTTTCCGATGGACATCTGTATCAGTTGCAAAAAAAACCCTGATGCTGTAGCCAAAATGGAACAATTAGTACTACTTTTGCCAATTCCAGATGTATCTTCGAAAGAACTCTCTGAATTATCAGCACAGGTGAAAAGGCATTTAGGAGACCTTGAGGCTATGGTGCCATCAAGGCATCTTGTTCTGCATTTTTGTTTCCTTTTATGTAAAAAATATTTGTTTAACTTGCAATTCTCTGCAGAAATGAATAAATCAACTTGAAAAGGTCCTAAATGCTTGTGCATCTGGAGAAATGCCTCCTGATTCAAAGTCTATTCTTCCTGATAGATCTTAATAGTTTGCATGTGTGCTTAAATAGTTTGCATGTGTGCTAAGTTGGGGTGAGCAACTTCTGAGGGTCTAGGGACCTTTAGTGCCATCCCTAGGACTCCCTTCTGGAAAAAAATGCCCCTTAATGGCAAATCATGCCCACAAACCCCCTTGGGGCACACTTTACTATTTAAATGTGACTTTGTTGTCTGGTTTATGCCCAGACTACTACTCAAAGGTGAAACCCAACTTGAATCCTGTGCTCAATTTCCAAGAGAAGAAAAACTCAAAACAACTTAAGTGTAACCACTGAATGTAATACAGCACTACTTTACATCAAAGAGCAACCTTCTTCCATTTAGATGTTAACTTTGACAGTTCAAAGGTTCCAATTCATGAGCTATAACGTCTTACCTCTAAGGTGCTCTTCTGAAATTTTGGCACGGAGCTGTTCAAGTTCTAAACAGTGTTTTCTTTTCAGCTGCTCAATTTCTGATGTGTATCTATCTGACAGATCCATCTTCATCTTCATCAGATTCTCTTGGTACTCAAGTGAGAGAGAAGACCTTAACAAGTCAATCTCTTTTCTGTGTTTTTTATCTAAATGAAGCTGTAAACAATAGAGTTCTTCCTACAGCAAACATGAAGGAGAGACACATAATTAAACTTTATGAAATTAATTGAGATTTGATACTTACCGAGAATGGTCATTCTAGGAAGGCTAAAGGAGTAATCTGCTACTTCTGGATTAACTCCTTGTGCCAGCTGTTCATGACAGGAGACAAATCTTCTAATCCATTATCATTATTGTTCTTTCCCTGTCTTCTTCAGTTTTGTTAAATAGCCTTGCCTGTAAGTACCTACAATCTTCGAGAAACTCAAACAGAAAAAAACTTCTTTTCATAGAATCATAGAGCTGTAAGAGCCATGCAGGAACCCACATCAACACACTCCTGACAGATGGTCATCCAGCCACTGCTTAAAAACCTCAAAAGAAGGAGACTCCACCACACTCTGAGGCAGCATATTACACTGCCGAACAGCTCTGGCCATCAGGAAGTTCTTCCTGAGGTTCAGGTGGAATCCCCCTTCCTGCAGCTTGAATCCATTGCCCCTTCTTCTAGTCTCTGGAACAGCAGAAAACAAACCCGCTTTCTCCTTGACATGACAACCCTTCAAATATTTAAACATGGTTATCATGTCCCCTCTTAACCTTCTCTTCTGAAGACTAAACACCCCCAGCTTCCTAAGCTGCTCCTCATAGGGCATGGCTTCCAGGCCCTTCACCATTTTGGTCACCCTCTTCTGGACACGTTCCAGCTTGTCAATATCCTTCTTGAACTGAGGTGCTCAGAACTGGATGCAGTATTCCAGATAAGATCTAACCAAAGCAGAATAGAATGGTGCCATTACCTCCCTTGATCTAGACACCATACTCCTATTGATGCAACCAAGCATTGGCTTTCTTGGCTGCCGCATCACACTGCTGATTCATGTTCAGCTCGTGGTCCACCAAGACTTCCAGATCCCTTTCACATGTACTGTTATCCAGCCATGTGTCCCCCTGTTCTATATTTGTGTATTCCATTTTTTCTGCCTAAGTGTAGCACCTTACATTCCTGTTGAAATTTATTTTCTTAGCTTTGCCCTGGTTTTCCAATCTGTCAAAGTTCTTTTGAATTTTGATCCTATCCTCTGGAGTGCTAGCAACCCCTGCCAATTTGGTATCATCTGCACACTTTATCAGCGTGCCCTCTACTCCTTCAACCCAAGTTATTAATAAAGATATTGAATAGCACTGGGCCCAGGACAGAACCACTAGTCACTTCTCTCCAGGATGAAAAGCAGCCATTGGTGAGCAGCCTTTGGGTTCAGTCAGTCAACCAATTATAAATCCACCTAACAGTAGCACTGTCCAGCCCGCATTTTACTAGCTTCTTTGGAAGAATGTCATGGGGAACTTTGTCAAAGGCCTTACTGAAATCAAGATATGCTACATCCACAGCATTCACTTCATCTATCAAGCTTGCAACTCTATCATAAAAAGAGGTAAGATTAGTTTGGCATGACTTGTTTTTGAGAAACTTGTGTTGACTTTTAGTGATCATGGCATTGCTTTCTAAGTAATTACAAACTGACTGTTTAATCATCTGCTCTGGGCTCTTTCCTGGTATTGATGTGAGGCTGACTGGGCGATAATTATTTGAGTCTTCTTTTTTTACCTTTTTGAAGATTGGGACAACACTTGCCCTTCTCCAGTCTGCTGGGATCTTTCCTATATAATATATAAAAGTTTAAGTTTGTGAGTTTGGGGTTTCTGTGTCAGGCAGGTGAAGACCTCATATGATTGGCTGTGTCAGGCAAGAAGACCTCATACGATTGGCTGCCTGTGAAGATTCTATGAAATACTCGAGTTGGCAGGTTAGGGAGAGGCCTTTAAAACTCTCAGCTAGAGAGCTCCTGGACTTGGCTGGTTGCTATAGAGATGAAGCCAAGCAGCAAGAAGCAGGAGGGCAGTGTATTCCCTCAGAAACCGAACCTCTGTATGTTAATAACTCCAAACACAGATTGGACTGGGGAACATGGGAAAAGTTACATGTATTGGACAGGACAGTTTGGTGAATTAAAGACACAGGAGCTAAAATCTGTGTATTTCAACCGCATCTAATTCCTAAGGTAATTCCTAAGCTATTTCTAGCAAGTATGAGAAAATAAAATCCCAGACAACGCCAGGTAAATATGCTAGTATTTATAAAAATAATGTTTTTTCTGGTTTGAGTACATGTGCAGCCAAGGGGGTGGTGTGGCTTCTTTCTTCAGCCTTCCTTGAATGACTATTCTCAGTTAAGTATTAACCTCTTATTCTCAGGGAGGCTAAAGGAGCAATTCACCACCTCTGGGACATACTCAAGCCTGTTCACTTAAGAGTGGGACTAGTTCCTTGGGTCTTGAGCTATAGTCTGTAAACAATATGCCCCAAAGCCACCAAGTTCAGTTTAAACTTATTTAGTTTAAAATGTCCATCCAACTGTTTTACAAAATCCTCTAAAGATAAAATAACACTGTAAGCTGTTGTTGCCACTGACTGAATAGAATGTGCCTGCACTCTCTGCAGCATTGGTGTGTATGCATAATCATAGCACAAATAAATACATTTCCTTCAACTACCTTGAAACATTTGTTTTTGATACTTTAAACCCAATGTCTTTGGATGAAAAGAGATATACAACACTTCCATATGTCTAATAGTCTTTGTTCTGTTAATACAAGCTTTTACAACACATATTACATTTAATGAGTGCCATTTCTCCTCTAACCATTTCTTCTCTCATGAATGCCATGATTGGGACAAAACTTTGGAAGCTTTAAAGCTGGTAACACCAGAAAACTGTACATAGATTTTGGCCTGAAAGATGGATCAAAGTCAAATATAACTTATTCTTTTCAAATTTGCAATGGTTCTCAGACAACTGCCTTGGTGAAATAATAACTACTAAAAATGACATTTTAAAAGTCATTATTCTGAGAGATGCCTCTCTCAGGGGTTCAAAAGGAAGCCTTGTTAAAGAATTCAAGACCAAATATAGATCTTATGAAGGGAACCTATAAATGGTTGATGGTGCCTACAAAGTTCCTGTTTTCAGCCGCGTCTGCTAGATCGCAGTCCCCAGAAGCATTGTGCCGGACAGGGGGGTTCCCCTTGTCAAGCTAGTGGACTCCCCAATCCATGGCAGGGGTTGAAAACTCCAAAGAGCCAATAGTGGGATCTGCATAAGGTCTGCTTGGGAACTGAGCAGACACAGCAGCTCCAGAGACATCGCACACGTCAGTGGAACTAAGGGTGAAGATTTCCCCCAGATGGACACTACTTTGTCATTCAGCTGAACCTCTTGTTAGTTATTAACTTTCGATCCTCAATTTATTTACTCAGAAACAAGGAGACCTTTTGTTGTATTAGTGCTAGCTTTAGTTATAAGCTTAAAACCTTCTTGTGTAGGGACAGTACTTTTTTCTGCCTTTTTTTGTATCATCTATTGGACTTACTTTGGGAAATGACGTTTAAATCTTTAACTCATTTTATTTTATGGTTCTTTTTTGACTACTGTTTCCATAGGAGTAGGATATTTTATTTTATATATATTTGGACTTTGATTAAGAATTTGAATGTCTTTCCTTCTCTAGATATAAGTAAGGATCAATAATTTGATTACGGTGTTTGAATGGACTGGACTGTGATTCAGACTGATCCTGTGATTAATTTACATGGAAAATATATTTTAACAACTGTTAGACCTGGTTTTTACTAAAAAGAAGACTATATAATTTTTCTTTACTTTCCCAGTAAGCTTATTATGTTTTTTCCTTTTGTTGACACTGACAGTCTGCCTACTCATTGTCACACAATTGTCATTTTACATTTTTAATATACTGTATAATAGCCAGAGAACTGGTTATTGGGAAATCTTGAAGTGCAATATAAAAGACAATAGGTTTACCTTATGGTGTTCCAGCTGCTGAGTTAGCTGATCAAATAGATCTCGTCTCTCTTTTTCAGTCATCTCTTCTAAAAGTGTAATAGATGAGCTGTATGGGAAAGATGGAAGTTTCAGAAAATAAATTTAACTAATACTTTTTTTTAAAGACAAATGGAAAACCTCAAACATGACTGACAGTGTGCTGAATCTTAAACACAGAGATTATTTAAAGTCACAACTCCCAACTTGACTAAGCAACAGCCAGACTATCTGTGTAATTCAGTAAAATCTACAAATACAAAAAATCCCACTGGCTGAGAGGCTTAACATTCTTGGCTTGCCTTTAAACTGGGAACAACCTTGGAAAAAACAACCCACAATCTCTCATCAAAAACTGTTGCATGGTTTTGTGGCAAAATTCAGCAGTAAACCTCTAAGTTCACTGGCACAGTGCAATTGACTAACTTATCAATTACCTTGTCAATCACCAATCTAAACGCAAACTACATAGTGCAACTGGTTAACAAGATCAACTAATTTGTCCAATCACCAGCATTTCCCCCTTTACACTGGAATAGGGAACCTTTAATCTTTTGATTAACTTAATTTAAATTTAAATTTCCCACACTGATTTAAAATTAAAAATAAAATAACTCTTAATTCATTCTACCATGAATTTAGTTTATTCTAAAATGAAATAACCCTAGCCCTAAACAAATTTATCTAGTAAAAATAAAATTTGAGGCATTTAAAAACAATTTTTATATTTATATAGAACATAATTACTATTTATTTTTACATATTTTATTTTTTTTATTTTATATTTCTTCATCCATTTTAATCTATTAAATTATTCTACTAAAGTTGCATCCCTTTCTCCTTAGGTTATATACTCTTTGGATATGCAGCTCTTAAGCTAGCAGAAAAGTGGCTCCTGGCCCCATAAAACCTACTCCCCAAACTATTCAGGACTAACAAATGTTGCAACACCAAAAGTGCTATGGACTGCCTCTACCTCATAAACCTTTTAAAGATTGCAAGAGGTTGAGCTTGTAAATATCTCATCTACTTGTTAGTAAGATGTTTCTTTTTCTCATATTAATAAAAACTGTGTTGGATAAAATAATGCATTTCTGCCTAACAATTAAAAATTAGCATTTCCAGGAAGAAGACACAAGAGTACGCAATACAAAAACACTTCCTAGAAAAACTAGTCAGGAAGAAAGCTATGGAAGGTACTTACATTCTATAAAACAGACTAGCTTCATTGATTCTCCGAAATAACATTAGAGACTTTTTAAAAACTGAAAGTTGAAATAGCAAGCTGAACAAACCCTAGTCATCATGGTTAATATAAATTCAGTTCATCACACTGACATAGATATTGCTGCAAATAGGGCAAAGTTTTGAATAGTGGCAAAAACCAAGATCACAAGCCAAGCGGTGAGCTGGAAGGGAGCTTTCCAATCACAACCACCTCTCCTGATTGCCACATCTAAGCACTAATATAAATGCCGTAAGATTTTATTAGCTATTTAATATGGGGATAAACAAAGAAAACCCAATGCTACAGATTAATATTAAGCACATCACCCATATTCCATATTTTGTTCTTGACTGTTTTCTATCTCCAACAGGGAGTAATCCTTGACTTCGTCCATTCTCTGATGCAGCATTGTTAATTCTTCTCTATAGTTTTCTTCCACAGCCTTTAACTTCTGTTCAAAATAAACTCGTAACTGCTCCAGTTCGTTTTCGTGTTCACTTCTTTTTTTATCCCATTTAAACTGAAAGTCCTTTTTCAGGCATTCAATTTCTTCCATCTGTGATGTGCGAGCAAGTAGTTGCTCTTTCAATTCTAATAGGAGAGAGGGTGAATATCATAAGTCTTTTCTCTAAATGTTACTGCAGATACTAAAGAAGGTTCTTTGGAAGTATAAGTTCTCCTTGACTCAATCAAGGAAGCCAAAGCCCTGAAGCTGCAAGATCAGAGCAGTGCTGTAGATGATCAAGGCTCTTGGAGATTACTGATTAACAGGGTTGCCATAAGTCAAAGCCAATCTGATGATGTATAACAACAAGAACAAGCATAATATAACTCTCATGCCACAACATTGTTAAATATGCAATTCTATTAGATATTTCTCTAAGTAGAAATTCTATTAGACACAACAAAGCTTATTCCTGAATAAACAGCAATAAGATTAACCTGAAGAACACCATGTCTGTTTTAGGTGGTAGATGGACAGGAGCCACAGCAGCTTATACTGCCTTCAAAAAGAAATTAGTGGAACTGCTGTAAACCACTGTTACAGGCAAGGCTTAGTCAGTTGCCAACTTTGCAGCCTGTATGAGGTGCAGAGGGTAATCTGATGTAACCTACAGAGCACAGAATATATGGTACAAAACAGAAAGCTAAATGTATTGGAATGTGTATGTACGTATGTATTATTGTGAACCTAGAGATACCATCAGTCTTGGCAAAACATCTACTCAAATGTAAATAAAGGGAGGGAAGAGAAGAACAGGTTGCTTACCTGTAACTGTGGTTCTTCGAGTGGTCATCTGCGCCCTCACACAATGGGTATCTTCGCACATGCGCAGTAGCGTTTCGGGAAGTTCCAGAGCTGAGCAGCTTGGCGGGAATCCCTCCCTTATTCGGTACTGAACATGCTCAGTCCGACCAAGCTAATGGTCTCTCCTCAGTTTCTAAATACACCAAAAGCAGGGGCCTGAAAGAGGGGAGGCTGGGCGGATGTGTGTGAGAGCACAGATGACCACTCGAAGAACCACAGTTACAGGTAAGCAACATGTTCTTCTTCTTCGTGGTCTCTGTGCCTCACACAGTGGGAGATTAAGTAGCTTACCATTGGACGGTGGGTCAGGTCCTAGACGACAGAAGACAGCACCGCACGACCAGAGCGGGCATCATGCCGGCCTCTGCAATCAAGGTGGTAGTGGTGGACGAAGGTTGAAGGCTGCAACCGTGTAGCTACATGACAAAGCTCCTGTAGGTCAACTCCCCTGAGAAGGGCTGCCGAAGAGGCCACAGTCCTAGTAGAATGGGCATGAAGTGGAGATGGAGGTGGTTGCCCAGCAAGTTTGTAGGCAAGGTGAATTGCCTGGACAGCCCATTCAGAGAAACGTTGGGTGGGTACTTTATGACCTTTCTGGCACCCACCGCAGCAGACAAAAAGGTAGAGCTTGTTGGGGTCATGTATAGAAATGTTTTGAAATACATGCTATTTGTAAGTTGTTCGCCGCCTCGATCCATATGGAGAGGCGGAGATACAAACAAACAAACAAACAAATAAATAAATAAAAATAAATAAAAGAGTATGGCAGAAGATTGAAGTCCACTGCAAGTAAAAAGGTAGGCTGTGACACACGTTGAGTGAGTGGAGAGAACACTCAAGAGGCAAAGCCAGGTCATGATAGAAAGTTGGCAAAGTGATATCTTAATTCAGGTGGAAGTCAAGAGACGACTTTAGGAAGAAAGGAGAGGTCTGGTCGCAAGACCACCTGTCCCTATGAAACACCACGAAGGGTTCATCTGAATGTAGAACAGTCAGTTCACCTGCCCTTCTAGCTGATGTAACGGTGACCAAGAATGCTGTCTTCAGAGTAAGGAGGCAGTCGTCAGACGTGGCCATGGGTTCAAACGGATGGCTCATAAGCTGGGGGCGGACAAGAGATAACGACCATTGAGGAAGTGGCAGGGAGACAGGAGGGTATAGATGTTGAAGGCCTTTGAGGAACTGCTTGACTGTAGCATTCCTGAAAAGGGCCGAGGAAGGAGAGCCGTGTGGTTGGTAAGTGACAATTGCAGAAAGATAGACCTTGAAAGAGGAAAAGGCCAGTCCTTGCTCCCATAGAGACAGGAGTAAATGAAGTACTGTTGACAGGGAGGCCGGAGAAGGGGCCTCATCGCAGGCATCCACGAAGGCTGCGAACTTGTGCCACTTGTAGTCGTAGGACATGCGAGTGGATTCCTTCCTAGCAGCTGTGAGAACTACTTGGACAGCAGGAGAGTCTAGAAGGTTATCCTCCACGCGTGCAGGCAGAGGAGAGGGAGGTCCGGGTGAAGCATGCGACTGCTCGAGTGCAAGAGGAGGTCAGGTGTACATGGAAGTCGCATCTTGTGGCCCCTGGAGATGGTGAGAAGGGGACCGAACCAATGTCTTGACCAATAAGGGGCTATGAGGATGGTCCGCGGCAATCTTGGCCACCACTCGGTCCAGGAGAGGACACAAGGGAAAGATGTAAAGCAACCCCTTCTCCCAAGGAAACTGGAATGCATCCCTGAGAGAGTGGCGTCCCATGCCGGCTCTGGAGCAATAGCGGGGGTACTTTTTGTTCTGGTTGGTCACAAAGAGATTAATGAATGGAGTGCCCCATCAGGACACTATCCAGTGAAAGGCAGCACTGGAGAGGGACCACTCGTGATGGCACGCTGTGTCTCTGTTCAGCGTGTCCACTGTAGCATTGTCCCGTCCTGCTAGATGAACTGCAGTGGGGTGTATCTGCAGCAGAACGCACCAATCCCATATGCACAGAGCCAGATGGAGCAGGGTGGAATAGTGGGTGCCTCCCTGCCGGTTGATGTAACAAACAGCTGTTGTATTGTCGGACAGAATCTGGACAGTCCGTCCGACAATGAGGTTCCAGAAGGTCCAAAGGACCTTGAGGATTGCTAGGAGCTCCAATGCATTGATATGTAGATGTCTCTCCAGGCCGGTCCAGTGGTCCTGGACAGATAGATGCTTGCAGTGGGCTCCCCAACCAAGGGTTGTGATGGTAAGGGATGGACAGGGTTCAGCAAAGGGCCTTCCGGACAGTAGATGGTGCGGGGACAGCCACAAGTGGAGGGAATCCCTGACTGGATGAGGGATCTGAAGAATCCGACACTGGTCATCGAGGAGAAGACTGAAATGCCTGAGGAACCAGTGATGAAGAGGGCGGGCACAGAGGTGACACAGGTAAGCAACCACAGTCATGGCTGCCATATAGCCAAGGAGTTGTTGAATCCAGCAAGTGGAAATGGGCAGGCTGCACAGGATGGCTGCCGTAGCCCAGTGCAATATCTGTATGCATTTCATCAGCAGAAACACCATGGCGGAAGTAGAGTTGAGAGTGGCCCCGATGAAATCTAGGATGCATGTAGGTTCCAAGTGGGACTTCTTGGGATTCACCCTGAGGTCGAGCTTGGAGAGAAAGGAAAGGGCAAGATGAATGTCCTCGTATAACTTCTGTTTGCAGGGTGCCACCAGTAACCAATTGTCCAGGTAGGGATACACCATGATGTGTTTCATGCAGAGGTAAGATACCACAGGGGCTAAGCATTTGGTGAAGACCTTGGGGGCGGTGGACAGGCTGAACAGAAGGACCTTGTATTGGTAACACACACCCTCGACTGCAAACCGGAGGTACCTTCTGTGTTGAGGGTGAATGGCGATATGGAAGTAGGCGTCTTGCAGATCTATGGACGTGAACCAGTCCCAATGCTTGACGAGAGGCAGGATGGATGACAGGATGACCATCTTGAACTTCCCAGGGATAACGAAGGAGTTGACCACCTGGCAGTCCAGAATGGATCGGAGTGCTGTCTGACTTCGGTACAGTGAAGTACTGGGAGAAGAAACCGTTGGATTTGGTTGAAGATGGCAGTCGTTCTATGGCTCCTTTGCGAAGGAGGGTATCAATCTCCTCAAGAAGACCGGGACTGGAAGGCGTGGAGTAGAAGACGCCAGGAGGAGGAGTATTTTGAAACTCAATGGCATAGCCAAGACGGACAATGGTCAATACCCAGGAGTCTGAAGTGATGGTGCTCCAGGTGTTGAAATGACGAGCCAGTCCTGGGGTCTTGGACAGGTTGCTTTGAAGATGGAAGAGTGGTAGAGGTGGCGAGCTGCAAGGGAAGTAAAAAATGAGACTTGGTAGCTGAAGAAGACTTCTTTGAAGATGGTTGGCGGCACCTGAAGGAGTGACGAAATGAAGAAGCAGGCAAAGAAGACTGGTGAGATGAGTGATGTGGAGAATGCAACCTGTAAGGGTAGGAAGAGCATTTCCATGAGGAGCGGAATGAGGAGGGTCTCCTAGGCTGGGCTAATTGACGAAGACCCATCTTTTTTGCTGTCAGATGAACTTTTACCAGATGGTCCATAGCATCAACCATGGTCACATGGAAGAGGCCCTGACCAGCAAAGGAGAGGTCTTCGATCCTCTTCCTGCTGTCTTTGGTCAGGCCGGTGGATTGAAGCCATGCAAACTGGTGAAGGGCGATTGCACCCACCATCAAATGTAGCACGGGTGTGCTGCGCCCTCAACAGCATGTCGGGAAGATAGGATTTGCTGGTTTGAGAGCGCCACAGACTCGTTATAGAACTGGATGGCAGTAGTCCAATGGTCGTCTGACAAGTGGGATATGAGAGGGGAAAATTTATCCTATATGTTCCGTTGATACGCCACCAGGCAAGCCTGAGTGTTTGAGATCCTGACAATCAATGAAGAAGCTGAATAAAACTGATGACCAGAAATATCCAGACAATGACCTTCACAATCAGGAGGAATAGTATGGGCTCTTTTATCCTCTTTCGTTTGGGAAGATGCAATGACGCTTGAGTATGGAGTCAGATGACTGAAGAGAAAGTCAACATCCTTCCATTGAGTTCAGTAGAGATGCTCCAGATGATGAAGAATCGGCTGAAAGGAGGCTGGCTGGGACCATGGGTGCTTAAGCACCTCCTGTAACACTGAAAGAAAGGGAATTGGAGCAGTTGACGCAGGACGTGTGTCGACATAATGGAAGACTGGGTCCTGTACCATTGGAGCAGGGCCAGAGATGTCAAGGCCCAAAGCATTGGCCATTCTTATAAGGACATCTGAAAACTGCTTTACATCCTCTGGAGATGAGTCAGGGGTCGATTCCCCAAATGCGAGTGGAGGAGAAGTGTGGGACTGTGCCGTGGAGTCCGTGGAATCCTCATCAGAATCATAAGAGCCGGAGAGTGGAGAAGACAGAAGCAGTTGAGAGTAGTGGGCTTGAGTAGCTGAAGATGAGCCGGGAAAGGCAAGTGGAGCAGAGACTGAGTTGGTAGATGGAGTCGGTACAGAGGTCAGTACCGAAGTCGTGTTGGAGCCGGTGCAGACAATATCAGTAGAACAGATGGGATTGGTACAACAATGGACTGCGTTAGTAATGGGGCCGATGAAGTAGATGGAGGGAGAGATGCTGCCTGGCTGTCCAGCGGAGGCCGGACATCATTGCTGTCACCCGAGGTGGGGACAAGACAGCTTGGTAATGAGGGGATGGATCACGGGACCGACGACGAGGACGAGATGGAGAGCACCAGTAATAGACTGATCAGGACCAAGAGTGGGACCGAGAGTGATGGTACCAAGGTGAACGACAGTGGCGTGATCCCGAGGGCGAGCAAAACGGGGAGCACGACCGCCGAGGCCAATATGCGGACCACCGACGTACGTCAGGATGGTATCGGTCACAATAAACAGGTGGATAAGAATAATATGAGCCAAATTGCTCTCTCTAGAGATGCTTGTGGCCGTAACGAGCTATATAGGATGATGAGGAGAAAGGTGAATCCACTCTTGCCGATGCAACCTCATGAGCACCATGGTAGTCGTGATCTCGATGACGAGGGTATCTACCTCTTTCACCACGTTCCAGAGAGCGGGCCACACTGGTTCAAGGCCGGTCTCAGGAAGAAGCCTGAGGAGTGTCCGATATAGGTGAATCGTTCATCTCAGAGCGGCCGGAAGAAACAGCTGGAGGAAGCGGAGTCTTGGAGGATCCCTCTCTGGGCTGACTCGACATAACAGGTGGAGAAGCAGTCGGAGTAGGCCGACAGTCCAGGTCAGATGCAAGGTCGATGGCTGCTGGGACAGAGAGCACAGAAAGCTGGTTCGAATCACTCACCAGCGAAAGAGTGGGAGCCTCAGCCTTGTCTACAGCGGAAGCCTGCGGCTGCATCGGTGGAAGCGTCAGTAGAGGACTGAGAGAAGTCAGCTGAGTGGCTGACGGACGGGTAATGGGTGAAGGAGAGCGGTGCTTCTACTTCTTTTTCTTCTTCGGGGCCACAGAAGAGTGGCATGAGGAAATCCTCTTTCGCTCCACCAATGTAGGTACCTTGCGAGGCTGCTGTGAGCTGGAGGCGGCAGCTCCAGAACTAGAAGATGGAATGACAGGCATCTTCGAGAGTTTCGGAATCCTCAGCAAAGAAGAGATCAGCAGCAAAGTTGACGGAGCCAATATCAATGTCGATAGCAAGGTTGTCAGTACCGAGGAGGAAGCTGATACCGTTGATGTCGTGGTCGAAGGTGAGGCTGTGGTCAAAGACTTCAACGTCGAAGGACCTCACAAAGGCCGCGTTGAAACAGAGCCAGTAAAGAGAGCTGTATTCAAAGCTGCCTGATCCTTTAACTGAAGAGTCCGCTCCCAACAATAAGATTTCAAATGGGAGGCCCCATTCTTAAGCGTCTGCGAGGTAAACTCCTTGCAAATAGAACAGGCCTGAACTTTATGGCCTTACCCGAGGCAGAACAAGCACTTGGGGTGGGTGTCGGACGGCGAAACCTCGCGGCTGCAGGTAACGTACAATTTGAAAAGAGAAGACATAAGAGGGGAGAAGGATCCTTACAGTCTTTATCCTGGAAGGAAATAGCCAGAAATCCAAAGAAAATCTGAAGAACAGAAACTTTTCAGCGAGAAAACCTTCCAAGCTGCTAACTGATCAGCAGACGAAAAGAAACTGTGGAAAGACCGTTAGCATGCTCAGTACTGAATGGGGGAGGGGTTCCCGCCAAGCTGCTCAGCTCTAGAACTTTCTGAAACACTACTGCACATGTGTGAAGATACCCATTGTGTGAGGCACAGAGACCACTAGAGAGACCCTAGAGGTACCATCAGTCTAGGCAAAACATCTACTCAAATAAGAGGAAGGAAGAGAACACTAGCACATCTAACCATACTATGAGATGAGACCAAGAATAACATTCTTTGCAGGTGTACTGGCTGAGACAATTAAGATGGCAGGTAGCCAACCTCCTATGGTACCATAGCTATTGAACCATCAGTATATTTTTCTTGATTTATTTTTACTGGACAACTGATAGCCTAGGAGAGTCTAGGGGGGAGAATAAAAAGAGTTGAGATAGAGCCAGTAGATTAGGCTGCCTTTCTTACCCTGTCCTTAGCAGCTATGGTATTCCTGACAGATGAGAAACTGCCCAAACATTCTGAAAGATAGACTGAAAGATAGGCCAGATTGGTAACGAAGAAAAAATCTTTATTCTCATCTAGAGGAATGTAGTAAAGACACAGGCAATTAGAGATGAAGGCTATTTTACTATAGTAATGCTCAGACAAACCAACTATGCATAATAGGTGAGCGTTAACCATATATTGAAGTTGATAAAACTGCACAAATATTTTACAGTACAACTATACTACATACCAATATATTGCATTGTACTATACTGTATTGTATTGTATTGTATTGTATTGTATGTATTGTACTGTAGCAAATAACCATGTTGTATCATCACGAGGAACATTGACATAAGGTCAGAATCATAGAATCATAGAAATGTAGAGTTGGAAGAGACCACAGAGGCCATCCAGTCCAACCCCCTGCCATGCAGGAACACCCTCAAAGCACTCCCGACAGATGGCCATCAAGCCTCTGCTTAACCCCCCCCCCCAGGAAGGAGACTCCACTACACTCCGAGGCAGCACATTCCACTAACGGACAGCCCTGACTGTCAGGAAGTTCTTCCTGAGGTTCAGTGGAATCTCCTTTCCTGCAGCTTGAATCCATTGCTCCTTGTCCTGGTCTCTGGAGCAGCAGAAAACAAGCCCTCTCCTTCCTCTACACGGCATCCCTTCAAATATTTAAACATGGCTATCATGTCCCTTCTTAACCTTCTCTTCTGCAGACTAAACATACCCAGCTCTCTAAGTCTATCCTCATAGGGCATGGCTTCCAGGCCTCTCACCATTTTGGTTGCCCTCCTCTGGACTTGCTCCAGCTTGTCAATATCCTTCTTGAATTGGGGTGCCCAGAACTGGACACAGTATTCAAGATGGGGTCTAACCAAAGCAGAGTAGAGTGGTACCAGTACCTCCCTCAATCTAGACACCATACTCCTATTGATGCAGCCGAGAATTGCATTGGCTTTCTTGGCTGCCGCATCACACTGCTGACTCATGTTCAGCTTGTGGTCTATGAAGACTCCTAGATCCCTTTCACACGTACTGCTATCCAGCCACGTGTCCCCCAGCCTATATTTCTTTCTGTATTCCATTTTTTCTACCTAAGTGTAGGACCTTACACTTCTCTCTGTTGAATTTCATTTTGTTAGCCTTGGCCCAGCTCTCCAATCTATCCAGGTCATTTTGAATTTTGATCCTGTCCTCTGGCGTATTAGCAGCCCCTCCCAATTTGGCATCATCTGCAAATTTGATGAGCATGCCCTCTATTCCTTCATCCAAGTCATTGATAAAAATATTGAACAGCACTGGGCCCAGGACAGAACCCTGTGGCACCCCACTAGTCACTTCTCTCCAAGATGAAAAGCAGCCATTTGTGATCATCCTTTGGGTTCGGTCGGTCAACCAATTACAAATCCAACTAACAGTAGCCCTGTCCAGCCCACATTTTACTAGCTTCGTTGCAAGAATGTCATGGGGAACTTTGTCAAAGGCCTTACTGAAATTGAGATATGCTACATCCACAGCATTTCCTTCATCTATCAAACTAGTAACTCTATCATAAAAAGAGATAAGATTAGTCTGGCATGACTTATTTTTGAGAAATCCATGTTGACTTCTCATGATTACCGTGTTGCTTTCTAAATGATTAGAAACTGACTGCTTAAATGATCTGCTCCAGGTTCTTTCTGGGTACTGATGTCAGGCTGACTGGGTGATAATTATTTGGGTCCTCTTTTTTTCCCTTCTTGAAGATGGGGATAACATTTGCTCTCTTCCAGTCTGCTGGAACTTCTCCTGTCCTCCAAGATTTCTCAAAGATTATAGCAAGCGGTTCCGAAATGACCTCTGCCAGCTCTTTTGATATCCTAGGATGCAATTCATCTGGCCCCGGAGACTTGAATTCATCCAGTGTGGCCAGGTATTCCTGTACCACCTCTCTACTTATTATGTGCCTCATTTCCCCTGCTACCTCCCCTGCTCCCCAACTGCCCGGTTGAGTGCTTGTATCCTTCTGGGAAAATACGGAGGCAAAGAAGGTGTTAAGTAGTTCTGCCTTTTCTCTTCCCCCTGTGAGTAATTCGCCATCTTCTCTGCACAGCGACCCTAACGTCTCCTTCTTTTTCCTTTTGCTGCGGACATATTTTAAAAAGCCCTTTTTATTGTTTTTAATGTCTCTGGCCAGCCTAAGTTCGTTCTGTGCTTTAGCCTTTCTGAACTCCTCCCTACATCTCCTGGCTACTTGCTTAAATTCTTCTTTGGTGGTTTCCCCCTTCTTCCATTTCCTATACATGTCAGGAGGGAATGCAATGCACTGCTTCTATGTCAAATGCTCTCTTCCCATCATGATTTTAGATAATACAGGGATGGGAAACTGTGACAAACTAGGGGGGTGCCTTTGCCTCCGAAGAGACTTTGAAGGGGTCAACCCACCCCAGGCATCCTGCTGCAAAAAATTCAAAAATTGGCCCAAATACCATCTTGGGCAAGATGGACAACTGATGGGAGCCAGGAGTCAATTTCCTCTCTCAAGGCCCCCACGGCTGCAACCCCCAAGATGAAGTACCTCTAAGTGGAAGAGGAGACAAACATCCACATGGGTCTCCCGAAAGACAGCAACAAAGGAACTTGTTTTGATAGCACCCTCTAGGGGACGCAACCTTTTCCACATGACCAGTCATGTCACAGTTCTGAAACTCTGGAAACCCTGAATAAATTCTTATGCTATCTCCCTAGTAAACAAGACTCAACACTCTCTGAAATAAAACCAGCACTCACATATCTCCTTTTTCTTCTCCTCCTCCCCCTATTCCTCCTCCTCGAGGAAAGAGGGGAAAAACAAAACCAACAGCAAAAGTTGAACAAGGAAGGAAGGAGACTGACAGATAATTAGGCAGAATACCCTCAGAGAGATATCTGGCCTTCCGTTTCTCTACTGTATTAACTATGAACCAAAAACTTTTTGTTCGAGTTCCAGCCAACTACCCAGCGAGAAGAGGATGCTTATCCTGTTTTTTCCTGAGCAGGATTGTTTCACAGGTAAGGCAAACAGTTCTTTTTCTGGTGAAAAGCAGAGCAGTACCCTGTAATATGGGGTGAGTAAAAGCTCCCCTTAGTAGGTTGGGATAGCTGGTGCTGGAGCAAGAAAACTCTCAATGATCCAGCAAAAGCTTAAGGACTCACTACCTAAAGGCACCTTATCCTAAGGTGAAGGCATCCAGTCTGTAATGCCTCACAAAGGTAGACAGCATTGCCCATGTCCCCACCCTGCAAATCTCAATCAGCAGTGCACTGGTTGCAAAGGCTGCTGAGGCGGCTGTGTTTGTGATGGAGCGAGCCTGCACTGGCCATGGTCCTGGTCCTTCCATTACCTTATAAGCATTTCTTGATACAGTCTCTAATTCACCTGCTAAGTGTGGATGAAGAAATCTTCTATTTCTAAGAAATGCAGGCAGAAGGACATGAACAGGGAATCCATCTTTCTAAAGCTAGTTATCCTCTTCAGGTATACCTTGATTGCCCGCCTGCCATTCAAGATGTGCCATATCTTCTCTAGCAGTTTCAATGGCTTTGGGTAGCAGGACAGCAATATTATCAATGGCTCCCTGTGGGACAATGAGCTGGCCTCTGATATGAAGGAAGAATCTAAGTGCAGCCAGATTGAGTCTGGTGTTATCTAGCACAGCTCCTTTCTTGCTCCTAGTTTGGAGACTCTGCATGATGATGTGATGGCTGTTAACAGAAGCACATTCCAAGTCAGGCACCTGAGCAATGCTTCCCTAATTGGTTCAAAGGGAGCCACTGTAAGCGTTTTGAACACTGTGTGCAAGTCCCATGATGGGTACCTGTGAACCACTGGGAGCTACTGAGAGGGACAACCCTCTAATAAATCAGTGGACAAGCAGGTATATAAATATCTTGTCACCTTTCCCTGAAGGAAGAACAGAGGTGATGGCGGTGATCTGCCTCTTGATTGTGTTTGGTCTCAGACCCCTGAAGGAACTCCTTCAGGAGAACAGAGATCTGGAGGCAGTTCTGTTTCTTGCACCTGCACCACCTTCTGAACAGACAGAAGTTATACTCACAGACCCTATTGGTAGCTGGTCTTCTTGAAGACAAAATGGTGTCCACTACCTTGTTACAGTATTTATGCCTCTGGAGTATGAGGTCACACACTGACCTGGAATCACTCTGGGTCTGCATAGTGGACCTTCCCCTGAGACAGAATATTCAGTCTCACTGGAAGAGGCAGATACTCCAAGACCATGCTGGTTATTTCCAAGAACCACGGACTTCTTGGCCATGCAGGAATGACGAAGATGACTAGAATGGTTTCCACCTTTCTAGCACCCTGGAGATTAGGGAAGTTGGAGGGCGTAGGCATACAGTAACTCCTTCCGTCAAGATGAGTTCAGGGCATCTAGGACCAGGAGCTAGAAGACCTCTGGGTGGAGGTTCCACTGTCTTGTCCAGGTCAGTTGAACTCAGCCAATCTGCTCTGGTGTTCAGGACCCCTTGGAGATGTTCTACCTCCAAAGACAAGAGACGGGCTTCTGCCCACTCCAGCAGGAACCTCATTTCCTTCATGAAGAGGCAGGATGAACAGGTTGCTTACCTGTAACTGTAGTTCTTCAAGTGGTCATCTGTGCCCTCATACATTAGGAGTTTTTGCGTGTGCGCAGTAGCGTCAGGAGGATTCTAGAGAAGCGGTTCTCAACCTTCCTAATGCTGCGACCCTTTAATACAATTCCTCATGTTGTGGTGACCCCCAACCATAAAATTATTTATTTATTATTTACAATTCCTCCCCCCCCCAGTAAAGGCCGCCTCATCGGCCAGGAACGGGGGGGGCGGTCAGGGAGGAAAAGAGGAGTCACATGTCTTCCCCGGGAAAAAACTCCGAGAACCCCCCAGGCTCTGCTTCTGCTTCACTCTCATTTCCGCTGGGGGGGGCACTGTGGGAAAAGTTTCCAGAGTGTCGACCCTGGCCGGGGGGGAGGAATCCCAGCACCTTCGTCTTTTGTGCCAGGCACAGCTCGCCCCCCTGGAAAAGTGCCGCCTTACGGCCCCCCGGCACTTCCGCAGCGCCCCCTTCTGTGGCGAGTGGGGCAGGGGCCGTGGCGAGGAGGGGGCCTGCCCCCCCCGTGCTGCCGCTGCCCCCCCAAGCTGGCTCGTCAGATGGGAGGTTCTCGCAATAGGAGAGAAGGGGAGCGATTTCAGTCCCTTCTGAACACGGGGCAGGAGGACGCGAGCATGTGCCTCGCGCTTGCGCACCACCACCGAGGAGGGAATGGAGCCTAAGACCACCAGAAATACGTATTTTCCGATGGTCTTAGGCGAGCCCTGTGAAAGGGTTGTTTGACCCACAAAGGGGTCGCGACCCACAGGTTGAGAACCGCTGTTCTAGAGCTTAGTAGCTTGGCGGGAAGCCTTTCCCCATGCCGGTACTGCGCATGCTCCTCCCACCAAGTAATGGTCTCTCCTCAGTTCTGTACTCCGCCGTAGAAAATACAGGGACCTGAAAAAGAGGGGATGGAAGGGCGGGTATGTGTGAAGGCACAAATGACCACTCGGAGAACTACAGTTACAGGTAAGCAACCTGTTCTTCTTCTTCGTGGTCTCTGTGCCTCACACATTAGGAGACTGTGTAGCTTACCGGTTGGATGGTGGGTTAGGTCCTAGAGAATGGAAGCCAGTACAGCACGTCCAAACCGAGCATCTCTATGGGACCGGCAGTCGAGCCTGTAGTGGCGCACAAAGGTCGATAGTTGGGACCAGGTTGCCACACAGCAGAGTTCCTGCAGGTCGACTCCTCGGAGGAGGGCTGCAGATGTCGCAACAGCTCTGGTTGAATGAGCTCTGAGGAATGTTGGCGGCAGCTTCTTAGCAAGCTTGTATGCCAGGAGGATTGTCCCAGCCACCCATTTAGAGAAGCGTTGGGTGGACACCTTGTTGCCCCTTCAACGTCTGCCATAGCACACAAAAGGTGCGGAGTTTGTCGGAAGGAGGCAGTCCTGTCCTTGTAGAAGGCCAAGGCCCGGCAAACATCCAAGGAGTGAAGGGATCGCTCCAACGGTGTCGTTGGGTCTGGATAGAAGATCGGCAAGATGACGTCTTGACTGAGATGGAAATTCGACACCACCTTCGGTAAAAATGAAATGTCCGGCTGAAGGACCACCTTGTCTCTGTGGAAGACGAGGAAGGGCTCATAGGATCGTAGAGCTGTCAGCTCTCCCGCTTGCCTGGGCGAGGTGACAGCCACCAGGAAGGCAGTCTTCATGGTCAACAGCCTGTCGTCAGCAGTCGCCATGGGTTCAAAGGGCGGTCTCGTTAGCTGCGATAACACCAGGGATAAGGACCACGGTGGCAGCAGCAGCGATACCGGCGGGTACAGGTGCTGCAGGCCCTTCGTGAACTGCTTGACGGTACCATCTCGAAAAAGAGCTGCCGACGGGGATCATGGAGGTTGGTATGCCACAATAGCAGCGAGATACACCTTCAGAGACGGAAAGGTTAGGCCCTGCTGTCGAAGGTGCAACAGGAAGTGGAGCACGGTAGGCAGATTGACAGGCGATACCGGCTCCCTTCTCTCTTCAGTAATGGCCACGAAACGCCGCCACTTGTAGTGGTAGTTGCGGCGTGTCGACTCCTTCCTGGCCGCGGTCAAGACATTACCGATGACGGGATCGTCTACGACGAAATCCTCCAGGCATGGAGAGCCAAGAGCGGCAGGTCTGGGTGGAGTACGAGGCTGTCAGAGTGCGACAACAGGTCCGATGTTGTCGGGAGCCTGAGTAATTGGTCGCAAGCAGCCTTGAGTAGGGGCGCAAACCAGTGTTGCATCGGCCAGTACGGTGCTATGAAGATGATGTCGGCCCGGTCGGCGAGGATCTTGGATATCACCCGTCCGAGGAGGGGAAATGGAGGGAATGCATAGAGAAGTCCCTCATTCCACCTGAACTGGAAGGAATCGCCGATGGAACTGCGATCGTAACCGGCCCTCGAACAGTACTGACGGCACTTCGCGTTCTTGCTGGTGGTGAAGAGGTTGATCATCAGCTCGCCCCAGCGGTCCCAAATCAACTGGAACGCCTTGTCGGAGAGGGACCACTTGTGGTGGCAAGAGGTGTCCCTGCTGAGTGTGTCCGCTGTGGTGTTATCCTGCCTGGCCAGGTGAACTGCTACTGGATGGAGTCATAGCGGGACGCACCAGTTGTAGAGATCGAGGGCTATGTTGAAGAGGGTGGAGGAATGAGTCCCACCTTGCCTGTTGACATAGCAGACCGCCGTCGTGTAGTCCATGAGGATCAGCACCGTGCGGTCTGTGTGACAAGGTGGCGAAACGCCCTCAGTGCTTTCCAGATGGCCAGGAGCTCAAGAGTGTTTATGTGGAGGACGGTCCCGTCGCCGATCCACTGGCCTCAGACTCTGAGATTGCCGCAGTGGGCTCCCCATCTGAAAAGGGAAGCGTCCGTCGTCACCGTGACCAGCGGAGTTGCCTCTCAGAACGGCACTGCCAACAGAAGATGGTCGTAGGACTGCCACCACAGTAGAGAAGGATGCACCTGT
Source organism: Ctenosaura bakeri (assembly GCA_948474755.1). NCBI lineage: Eukaryota > Metazoa > Chordata > Lepidosauria > Squamata > Iguanidae > Ctenosaura > Ctenosaura bakeri. Next base: position 305,908 of record CAOLHI010000865.1, read on the forward strand.
GGAGGAAGCTGAAGCAGTAATTTCTGGTCGTCCAGCAGTGGGTTGAAGGCCCGGACGAACGAGTGCTGAAGAGGCCTCGCACGGAGCCTGGATAGGTAGGTCACAGCGGTACTGGATGCCATGTAGCCGAGGAGCTGTTGAATTCTCCTGGCTGTCACCATCGGAGTATTTTAAACGTACAATGCGGCCTGGCGAAGAGTCGTTGCGTGGTCCGTCGGCAGGTAGGCCCTGGCCGATATCGAGTCGAGCGTTGCACCGATGAAGTCCAGGACCCTCGCTGGCTCGAGGTGGGACTTCTTTGGGTTGACCCGGAGCCCGAGGCGGGTCAGAAGAGTCAAAGTCTGATGAATGTTGGTGTAAAGTTTCTGCCTGCTGGACGCCACCAAAAGCCAATCGTCCAGGTAAGGATAGATGGAGACGCCCTTCGTCCGCAGGTATGATAGCACTGGGGCTATGCATTTGGTAAAGACCCTGGGTGCTGTCAAAAGTCCGAACGGTAGCACCTTGTACTGATAGCAGGTACCGTAGACCACGAACCGTAGGTACCGCCTGTGCTGCAGGCGAATGGCGATGTGGAAATAAGCATCCCGAAGATCGATGGAGGCGAACCAGTCCCCTTGTCGAAAGAAAGGCAGGATCGAGGACAGCGTAACCATCTTGAACCTTTTGGGGCGGACGAAGTTGTTCACACCCCTGAGGTCTAGGATGGGCCGCAGAGTTCTGTCTGACTTCGGTACCATGAAGTACCAGGAGAAGAAGCCGGTGGTTTTGGCTGAAGACGGGAGGGCTCGATCGCCCCTTTCTGAAGCAGGGACTGGATCTCTTCCAGCAGGGCCGAGCTGGCCGGGGTGGAGTAGTAGACGCCCTGTGGTGGAATATCTTGAAACTCTATGGCGCAGCCAAGACGGATAATGGAAAGCACCCAAGAATCCGTCATGACCCTCCGCCACTCTGCGAGGTGTTTGGCCAAGCTCGGCTGATCTTGAAAGGCTGCTGGCAGGCTGAAGGATGGGTGCAGTAGCAACCTGCGTAGGCGGTAAAAACCGGGACTTCACCTCGGATGAAGATTTCTTAGACGACGAGGCCGGGCGTTGTCGGAATGATGTTTGGTCGGAGGAGACAGTTGACGGCCGGGATTGGACTGACTGGGATGACTGCTGTGGGAAGGTTGAGGAGGACGACCAACGCCAAGACGGTTGTGGGCCGGAGGACCGACAGGACTGGGATGGTTGGTTTATCCCCATCTTCTTGGCAGTCAGGCGCGCCTTGACGATGCTGTCCATGGTGTCGGCGGTCGCGGAGTTGAAGTGCCCTTGGCCATCAAAGGGGAGGTCTTCGATACGACTCCGGCTGTCCTCCTCTAGCCCTGAGGACCGTAGCCATGCATGCTTGTGCAGAGTGACAGAGCCCTCCATCACCCTCAAAGGTGATGGGGAGCCCACTCCACGGTGTGCTTCGAGGTGATAATTTGTTGGTTCACGATGGCAACGGCCTCGTTAAAGAGCTGCGCAGCGGTCAGGCAATTGTCCTCCAGAAGGCCTGCCAGGAGAGGCATAAAGCGGTCCAGAAGGTTGTGGAGGTAAGCCGCAAGACATGCCTGAGTGTTGGACACCCTTGTTATCAGCGAGGAGGCGGTGTAAAACCTCCTGCCGAAGGTGTCCAACTTACGCCCCTCACGGTCCGGCGGGGTGATGTGAGCTCTATTACCACCCTTAGTCTGAGCAGACTCCACCACAATGGAGTTTGGTACCGGATGTCTGAAGAGGAACTCCATGTTCTCCTTCTGCGTTCAATAGAGATGTTCAAGTCGGTGACGTATGGGCTGTGCAGAAGCAGGCTTTACCCAGGATTGCCACAAGGCCTTCATAAGCTTCAGCAGGATGGGCAACGGCACAGTGGTTGGCTGACGAGCCTCCACGTATTGGAAGACTGGGTCTTCCTCCTCGGGTGCCAGTATTGCCACCTTCATCCCAAGGGCCGTAGCCATTCGGAGGAGGATGGCCGAGAACTATTGGACGTCCTGCGGCGCAGACTCTGATACCAGGTCCCCAAAAGCCTAGGGAGGTGACTCGTGGGACGCTGGAGTCGAGTCCTCTGAATCAGTCTCCGACTCGTAAGACGGAGTCGGGGACCTCACGGGAGACCTGGCCCTGGATGTTGTACGGGGAGGTCGGTCCAGAGTCTCCAGTAAAGTCACCTCTGCCGCCGATACCACTGGTGTGGTCCTCGTCGGTATCGTTGTTGCAGGCAACGTCGCCGATGAGGTCATGGGGACAACAGTAGAGAGCACCCTGGTCGCTTGGGTGACGGTCGTCGAAGGCTGTGCCACGAGAGTCGAGGTGGTTTCAGACACCGGGTTGGGTAGCTGTCGAAGTGACCCTCGGGGGCGGCAAGACAGCCCTGTAACGAGGTGTGTGCTCCCGTGATCTCCGATGGCGTGGAGAAGGGGAGCGGCTCCGCGAGCGTTGGTACCGGGAGCTACACTCCTCTCTGACTGGCGAGCGGGATTGAGGGTACAGGACCCAGTGTCTTGTGTCTCGGTGGTAACGGTCCCTGTAAGGTGGCGAGTATGATTCATAAGATGGTGGATACTCACGCCATTCATACTCATGACCATACCTGGCGAGGTGAGAGGCAGAAGCGTAGGCGGAGCCAGTCGAGGGACGGGAGCGTTGTGCCTCTTCATACACCTCCTGGCGGTGCAGTGATGGCGGCCTGACTCTCCGCTCCGGTGAACGGGAGACACTCCTGCTCGAGGCTGCCGGATGCCTGGGCGAAGGCTGGCATTGGGCCATCACATCTTCCCGGCGGTCGACAGATTTACGGTGACTCGGCAGGGGCTCCACAGCCGTCAGAATGGGCGGCTGCGAGGAAGGAAAGACCTCCACGGCCTGCTCCTCATCTGACACCTCCAAGACCTCTTCCAGTACTGACTGCTCTTCTGGGTCCCTAGGGAGCTGGGTCGGCGGAGGCGTGAGGAGGCGAACCTCTTTGGGCGGAGAGCACCACTTCTCCTTCTCTTCTTTCTCTTTACTGCTATCTTGGGTAGCAGGGCGCTTCTTCTGGGCTGCGGTCGGCGGCCTAGTTGACACGGAGGCCTGCGTGTCTGTGGGAACCCCCTTCGTTGTCTTGGCAGAGGCCAACAACTTAGGGATCCTCGGAAGCGCAGAGATAGACGGTCTCGACGCCGGTACTGAGCCCGGTACCAACAGGGTGAACGGTACGGCAGCCGCCAATGCCATTGGCGATGAAGTCACGTGTCCTACCGATGGTATCTCGTACATCTCGGAGAGTGTCTTGGGCTCCTCCCTGGCCTGCAAAGACTGTTCCCAAAGTGGGATTTAAGCCTGGAGGAGTGGTTGCGCAGGGTTTGCGACGTAAACTCCCAGCAAATTGGGCAAGCCCTAATGTTATGGGTCTCACCCAAACAAAAAAGACACTCACAGTGTTTATCTGAGAGCGCGCCTTTACACCCGCAGGAGACACACTTCTTAAAGAGAGCAGACATAAGACAGAGTCTGAAGTGGAGACCAGAAGAAATCGAGAAGAAAAGTCCGAAGAAAAGACAAGAGACGACGAAGAAGGGAGAGGAGGGAAATACCAAATCCAATTCAAAATCCGAAGCCAAAGTCAAGCCAAAATCCGAAGTCAAAAAACCAGCACAAACCACAAGGAAAAGCAAGCCACTAGCAAAGAACCTTCCGTTCGTGACGGCGGATGAGAAATAACTGAAGAGAGACCGTTACTCAGCGGGAGGAGCATGCGCAGTACCGGCCTGGGGGAGAGGTTCCCGCCAAACTAGTAAGCTCTAGAATCTTCCAAATGCTACCTCGCACGCGCGAAAGCTCCTAATGTGTGAGGCACAGAGACCACGAAGAACAGGTTGCCTACCTGTAACTGTAGTTCTTCAAGTGGTCATCTGTGCCCTCACACATTAGGAGCTTTCGCCGTGCGCGATAACGTTCGGAAGATTCTAGAGCTTAGTAGCTTGGCGGGAACCCCTCCCCATGCCGGTACTGCACATGCTCCTCCCGCTGAGTAACAGTCTCTCCTCAGTTCTGTAGTCTGCCGTAGAAAATACAGGGACCTGAAAAAGAGGGGATGGAAGAACAGGTTGCTTACCTGTAACTGTGGTTCTTCTTCGTGGTCATCTGTGCCATCATACACTAGGAGCTTTAGCGCCTGCGCGGTAGCGTTCGGAAACTTCTAGAGCTTGTTCGCTTGGCGGGAACCCCTCCCCCACGCCGGTACTGCGCATGCTCCTCCCGCCGAGCAACGGTCTCTCCTCAGTTCTGTCGTCCGCCGTAGAACCTACAGGGACCTGAGAAAGAGGGGAGGAAGGGCGGGTGTGTATGATGGCACAGATGACCACTCGAAGAACCACAGTTACAGGTAAGCAACCTGTTCTTCTTCTTCGTGGTCTCTGTGCCTTCATACACTAGGAGACTGTGTAGCTTACCGGTCGGACGGCGGGTCAGGTCCTACAGCACGGAAGCCAACACCTCACGTCCAAACCGGGCATCTCTGCGCGACCGGCAGTCGAGCCTGTAGTGGCGCACGAAGGTCGATGGTTGGGACCAGGTCGCCACACGGCAGAGTTCATGCAGGTCAACTCCTCGCAGGAGGGCCGCAGAAGTAGCCACAGCTCTGGTGGAGTGGGCTCGAAGCAGGACTGGCGGAGGCTTCCTCGCGAGCTCATACGCCAGTTCAATAGTCCTCACCACCCACTTGGAGAAGCGCTGGGTGGACACTTTTAGGCCCTTCCGACGTCGCCCATAGCAAACAAAGAGATGCGGCGTCTGTCGGAAGGAAGCAGTCCTGTCCTTGTAGAAGGCCAATGCCCGACGCACGTCCAGTGAGTGGAGGGACCGCTCCAACGGTGTCGTCGGGTTCGGGAAGAAGGCAGGCAGGATGATGTCCTGGTTGAGATGGAAACTGGACACCACCTTTGGCAGGAACGAGATGTCAGGTCTCAGGACCACCTTGTCCCTGTGGAAGACCGTGAAGGGCTCATCGGAACGAAGAGCTGTGATCTCACCCGCTCGCCTCGCTGAGGTCACCGCTACCAGGAAGGCAGTTTTCATTGTCAGGAGCCTGTCATCCGAGGTCGCCATTGGCTCGAAGGGCGGCTTCGTCAGCTGCGAGAGCACCAGCGAGAGGGACCACGGCGGTAGCGGCGGCGATCCGGCGGGTAGAGATGATGAAGTCCTTTCAGGAACCGCTTAACGGTATCGTTCCTGAAGAAGGCCGAGGCAGCAGATCGTGGCGGTTGGTATGCCACGATCGCGGAGAGATACACCTTCAGGGATGGAAACGCCAGCCCCTGTTGCCGGAGGTGCAGGAGGAAGTGCAGGACGGTCGAGAGCCCCGCGGGCGATACCGGCTCACTCCTCTCGTTAGCGAAGGTCAGGAAGCGTCGCCACTTGTATTGATAGTTGCGACGGGTGGATTCCTTCCTGGCCGCGACGAGGACGGTACCGAGCACGGGATCGTCTAGTGCGATATCCTCCAGGCATGGAGGGCCAGGCGTGGCAGGTCCGGATGGAGGACTCGGCCGCCGGAGTGGGAGAGCAGGTCCGGTGTCGGTGGCAACCGGAGCAGGTCGTCTCGCGCGGCTTGTAGCAGGGGTGCGAACCAATGTTGCCTCGGCCAGTACGGGGCTACCAGGATCGCGTCGGCTCGGTCGGCGAGGATCTTCGATATCGTCCGGCCGAGCAGCGGGAACGGCGGGAACGCGTAGAGGAGTTCCCCGGTCCACGGAAACTGGAAAGCGTCCCCGATGGAGGCACGATCGTGGCCCGCTCTGGAACAGAATCGGCGACACTTCGCGTTTTCCCTGGTCGCGAAGAGGTCGATCGATGGTTCGCCCCAGCGGTCCCGAATCAGTCTGAACGCCTCTCCGGAGAGAGACCATTCGTGATGGGATGAGGTGTCCCTGCTGAGGGCGTCTGCCGTGGTGTTCTCCTGCCCGGCCAGGTGAACCGCCACGGGATGCGTGTGCAGGCGAATGCACCATTCCCACAGGTCGAGCGCGATGTCGAGCAGGGTCGTGGAATGAGTCCCACCTTGTCTGTTGATGTAGCAGACGGCGGTGGTGTTGTCCGTCAGAATCAGGACCGTGCGCCCCGCCACGGCATGGCGGAACGCCCGTAGGGCTTTCCAGACGGTGAGCAGCTCCAGCGCGTTGATATGGAGAGCGGTCTCGTCGTCGGTCCATCTGTCGCGGACTCTGAGATCGCCGCAGTGGGCACCCCATCCATACAGGGAGGCGTCGGTCGTTACCGTCACCTTCGGTGTCGGCTGTTGGAAAGGCATCCCTGACATGAGATTGCATCGCGACTGCCACCATCGGAGGGATAGCGGACGTCTCCCGGCAGCTGCAGTCGGAGTGTCTGTTCGTCTCGCAGGGGGTCGAATATGCGGACGAACCAGTGTTGAAGAGGTCTTGCTCTCAGCCTGGCGAGATATGTCACAGCGGTCGTCGCAGCCATGTAGCCCAAGAGCTGCTGGACGCTTCTCGCAGATAACGTCGGGGCCGTACGAGCGTGAGCGGCGGCCCGGATCAAGGTTCGTGCTCGAGACTCTGGTAGGTACGCCCTGGCGGAGGTCGAGTCGAGCGTCGCCCCGATGAAGTCCAAGATCCTCGCCGGCTCGAGGTGGGACTTCTTCGGATTCACTCGTAGACCAAGGCGGGTCAGGAGTGACAACGTCATGTGGACGTCGTGGTAAAGTCTCTGTTTGCAGGACGCCACCAACAGCCAATCGTCGAGGTAGGGGAAGACGGAAGCGCCCTTCGTCCGCAGGTAGGATACCACCGGGGCCATGCACTTGGTGAAGACCCTTGGGGCAGTCGAGAGTCCGAACGGCAGCACCTTGTACTGGTAACAGGTGTCGTCGACTGCGAAGCGGAGGTACCGTCTGTGCTGCGGGCGAATGGCGATATGGAAGTATGCGTCTCGGAGATCGATGGAGGCGAACCAGTCCCCTCGATGTAGGAAGGGTAGGATCGACGGTATTGTGACCATCTTGAACCTTTTGGGGCGGATGTAGTAGTTCACCCCTCTGAGGTCTAGGATCGGTCGGAGGGTACCGTCGGCTTTCGGTACCGTGAAGTACCTGGAGAAGAAGCCGGTGGTCTTGGCCTCTTGCGGGAGCCGCTCGATCGCCCCTTTCTGGAGGAGGGATTGGATCTCTTCCAGGAGGGCCGGACTCGACGGCGTGGAGTAGTAAACGCCGCGAGGAGGAATTCGAGAAACTCGATGGCGTAGCCAAGACGGACGATGGAAAGCACCCAAGAGTCCGTAGTGACATACTGCCACTCCGCTAGGTGTCGAGCGAGAGTCGGTCGGTCTCCGAGCGCTGATGGTAGGCTGAAGAGTGGGTATTGGTGGGTCCTGCCAGGCACGTCAAAACCGAGACTTTGTCTCGGAGGAGGAGCTTCTTCGACGAAGCCGGGCGCCGCCTAATCGTGCGTCTGGCCGATGAGCCGGAGGACGGTCTCGACTGTCCAGACTGGGCCGAACGCTGGAACGACGAGGTGGAAGATCGTCGCCAGGATGGGCGGAAGGTGGAGGCCCTGCGGACCTGCGTGGCCGGCTGCAGCCCGATCTTTTTTGCGGTCAGTCTCGCCTTGACGAGATTGTCCAAAGCTTCGTCTGTGGACGAATTGAATAGGCCTTCACCGTCGAAGGGGAGATCTTCAATCCTCCTTCTGGTGTCCTCCTGGATGTCGGCCGGTCGCAGCCAAGCATGGCGGCGGAGGCCGACGGATCCGCCATGACCCGGGAGGCGATCTCCACTGCGTGCCGGGAGGAGGCCATCTGGTGCCGAGCGATGGAGATAGCCTCATTGAAGATCACGGAGGAGGCTTGGCGGATGTCCTCCGGTACCGCTTCCATCGCCGGTTGCAGGCGATCGAGCACTTTCTTCAGGTATGCCGCGAGGCAAGCCTGAGTGTTGGACAGCCTGATCTGCAAGGAGGCAGCTGAATAGAACCTCCTTGCGTAGGCGTCCAACTTCCTGCCCTCTTTGTCCGGCGGGGTGGTGTGTTGCCTGCCGGAGCCCTTCGTCTGCGCGGACTCGACGACCACAGAGTTCGGTGCAGGGTGATTAAATAGATAACCGGCGTTATCCTTCTGCACCCTGTAGAGGTGTTCTAACCGCTGCGGTATCGGCTGAGCCGAGGCCGGTCTATCCCAGGCGGCCTTCACCAGTCTGGATACCCGGGGCAGGAGAGGCAGCGGGGCCGTGGAAGGTCGCTTCTCCTCGAAAACGGAGAAGGCTGGATCGTCATCCTCCGGCTCCGCATCGGCGATCTTAAGGCCGAGGGTAGTGGCCATGCGGAGCAGCATCGCAGAGAACTGGTGGACGTCCTCTGGAGCAGAATCTGGGATCGGGTCCCCGAATCCCAACGGAGGAGACTCCTGGGAGGCCGCCTCAGACACCTCAGACTCCGCACTCGAGTCGTACGACTCCGAGCTCGGTGAGTCCTCTCGCCGCTCGCTTTCCGGCTCCTTCGTAGTCGCCGCAGGTGTCGCCTTCCTAGGCTTCTCCGCAGCCGGGGCGGTGGTAGCAGCAGCGTCCCGCTTGGGATGGCTGACCACTGACTTCACCCTCTTGGTGGTGACCGGGGTAGTCTGGCAGGCTGACGTCGTCGTAGCCCGCTCAGTCACCACCGACTCCGTAGGGCGCGTCGCCGTTGCCGTGACCCTAGGAGGTGGCGATATCGCCCGATACCGTGGTGAAGGCTCCCTCGCCCTATGATATCGAGGGGAGGGAGAGCGGCTGAAGGAGCGGCGGTCCGACGGAGATCGGCTTCGGCGTCGACGGTACCGAGCCTCGTCCCCTCTAGGCGAGCGCGATTCGCGCTGTCGACGAGGTGACCGGGACCTCCGGAAGGTCTCCCAGCGACTCGGGCCACGATGGTACCGATCCCGGTACGATGGCGAATGCGACCGATAGGAGGCCGGGCGCTCTCTCCATTCAGATTCCCTCGCGTACCTGGCCACGTAGGACGCCGAGGTGTATCTGGAGGCAGACGAGCGAGGTTGTTCCTCTCTTGTCTCCCTCGGAGGCGGCGAGGCCACCGGACGCTCGGAAGAGCGGGACCGGGACCTGAAGGAGGTCGAACGCCGCTCCGGAGAAGCAGAGGGCTCTCTCTGCTGCAGGTCGGCCGACCTGCGACGGCTAAGAGGGCGGTGGCGCTCCTCCACCAGGGTTGGAGGGTCTGCCACAGGCGAGTCCGGGCGCTGTTGGGGAACGTCCTCGATCTCATCCTCCGAGAGGTCGACGGACTCGCCTCGCCCTTTGGAAGGCTGCTGAGTAGGAGGAGGAGTAGGAGGTTGAGCGTCCCCAGCCGGGGAGCGCTTCTTTTCCTTCTTCTTCTTCTTCTCCTTCTCCTTGCCCTTGCCTCCGTCCGGAGCAGGGCGCTTTTTTGCAGGCGTCTCCGTAAGGGGAGCCTCAGCCTTCCTCGCCGTCGAGGATCCTTTCGCTGACTTGGCAGCCGCCGACAGCTTCGGGATCCTCGGTAACGCCGAGATCGGCGTTTCGCCGGTACCGAGCCCGATACCGACGAGGTGGACGGAACGGCAGCCGCCGATACCGTCGATGGCGTGGTCGTCTTCTTGTCGGCCATCTTGGAAGTGGAGGTCTCGTCTATCGCCCGCAGAGACTGTTCCCAACAATAAGATTTGAGTCTCGCGGAGCGGTTGCGAAGAGTTTGGGGAGTAAAATCCCTGCAAATTGGGCAAGTCCGGATGTTGTGGGACTCGCCCAAACAGAAGAGACACTCCTTATGGCCGTCGTTGAGGGCAACCTTGCGGCCGCAGGACACGCACTTCTTAAAGAGCGCGGACATAAGACGAAGAAACGCCAAACTCCGAAATCCAAAAAGACGAAAACCGAAGGGGGAGTCCGAAAGAGAGGTCAAAGACAGTCCGAAAGTCCGTAAAACCGTGAAAAAACAGCAAGCCAAGCACGACGTGAGAGGAACAAACTAAAGAACCTTCCGTACGCGGCGGCGGAAAAAGAGGGGATGGAAGCGCGGGTATGTGTGAGGGAACAGATGACCACTCGAAGAACTACAGTTACAGGTAAGCAACCTGTTCTTCTTCTCGTGGTCTCTGTGCCTCACACATTAGGAGACTGTGTAGCTTACCGGTTGGATGGCGGGTCAGGTCCTAGAGAATGGAAACGAACACCTCACATCCAAACCGAGCATCACTGGAGGACCGGCAGTCGATCTTGTAGTGGCGCACGAAGGTCGATGGCTGGGACCCGGTCGCCACACGGCAGAGTTGGTGCAAGTCAACTCCTTGCAGGAGGGCTGCAGATGTCGCCACGGCTCTGGTGGAATGAGCCCGAAGGAAGGCTGGCGGAGGCTTCTTGGTGAGCTCATACGCCAGCTGTATAGTCTGTACCACCCACTTAGAAAAGCGCTGGGTGGACACCTTGAGGCCCCTTCGACACCTGCCGTAGCACACAAAAAGGTGCGGAGTCTGTCTGAAGGAGGCAGTCCTGTCCTTGTAAAAAGCCAAAGCCGGATGTACATCCAAGGAACGTGGGACCATTCCAGTGGTGTAGTCGGGATAGGAAAAAAGGTCGGCAGGATGATGTCCTGGTTGAGATGGAAGTTGGACACCACCTTCAGTAGAAAGGAAATGTCCGGCCGAAGGACCACCTTGTCTGTGTGAAAGACGAGGTAGGGCTCGTCTGATCGTAAAGCCGTCAGCTCCCCTGCTCGCCTGGCCGAGGTGACAGCCACCAGGAAGGCAGTCTTTATCGTGAGCAGCCTGTCATCAGCAGTCGCCATGGGCTCAAAGAGCGGTCTCGTGAGCTGCGATAGCACCAATGATAAGGACCACGGCGGTACGGCGGCGATACTGGTGGGTACAGGTGCTGCAGGCCTTTCAGGAAATGTTTTACGGTATCGTCTCAGAAGAGAGCTGCCGACGGGGATCGTGGAGGTTGGTATGCCACGACAGCGGCGAGATACACCTTCAGCGACGGGAAGGCTAAGCCCTGCTGTCGAAGGTGCATTAGAAAGTGGAGGATGGTAGGGAGGCTGACAGGCGACACCGTCTGCCTCCTCTCTTCAGCAAAGGTCACGAAACGCCGCCACTTGTAGTGGTAGTTGCGGCGTGTCGACTCCTTCCTGGCCGCTATCAAGACGTTGCCGATAATGGGGTCGGCTATGGCGATATCCTCCAGGCATGGAGGGCCAAGAGAGGCAGATCTGGGTGGAGTACGAGGCCATCTAAGTGGGACATCAGGTCTGGTGTTGTCGGGAGCCTGAGAAGTCAGTTGCGCGTGGCCTCAAGCAGGGGCGCGAACCAGTGCTGCCTCAGCCAATACGGGGCTAAAGGACGACGCCTGCTCAGTCGGCGAGGATCTTGGATATCACCCGGCCAAGGACGGGAACGGAGGGAAGGTATACAGGAGTCCCTCGTTCCACCTGAACTGGAAGGCGTCGCCCATGGAACCTCAATCGTGACCAGCCCTCGAAAAGTACCGACAGCACTTCGCATTCTTTGCTGGTTGCAAAGAGGTCGATCGTCAGCTCGCCCCAGCAGTCTTGAATCATCTGGAATGCCCTGTCGGAGAGGGACCAGTCGTGGTGGGAAGAGGTGTCCCTGCTGAGCGCATCCACTGTGGTTTTTTCCTGCCCGGCCAGGTGAACAGCCACTGGATGGATCTGTAGTGGAACGCACCAGTTCCAGAGACCGAGGGCTATGTTGAGGAGGGTGGTCGAGTGGGTTCCTCCTTGCCTGTTGACGTAGCAGACCGCCGTTGTGTTGTCCGTCAGGATCAGAACCGTGCGGCCCATACGAGATGGCGTAACGCCCTCAGAGCCTTCCAGATGGCAAGCAGCTCGAGAGCATTGATGTGGAGGACGGTCTCATCGCCGATCCACCGGCCTCGGACTCTTAGCTCACCGCAGTGAGCTCCCCAACCGTAGAGGGAAGCGTCCGTCGTCACTGTAACCTGTGGGCCGCCTCTCAGAAAGGCATCCCTGACAGGAGGTGGTCGTATGACTGCCACCATAGTGGAGGCAGTTGGAGTTGCAGTCTCTGGTCGTCCCGCAGTGGGTTGACTGCTCTGACGAAACAGTGCTGGAGAGGCCTTGCACGGAGCCTGGAGAAGTAGGTGACGGCGGTGGTGGAAGCCATGTAGCCTAGGAGCTGCTGGATCCTCCTGGCTGACATCGTCGGGGCGTTGTAGGCTGCTAACGCGGCCCGGAGCGTCCGTGCCCAGTCCATCAGCAGGTAAGCCCTGGCCTATATCGAGTCCAGTGTGGTGCCGATGAAGTCAGCACCCTCGCCAGCTCGAGGTGGGACTTCTTCGGATTGACCTGGAGACCCAGACAGGTCAGAAGTGTCAAAATCTGGTGGATGTCATCGTAGAGTTTCTGTCTGCAGGACGCCACCAACAGCCAATTGTCCAGGTAGGGGTAGATTGAGATGCCCTTCGTCCGCAGGTATGATACCACTTGGGCCATGCATTTGGTAAAAACCCTGGGTGCGGTCGAAGAGTCCCAACGGTAGCACCTTGTACTGGTAACAGGTGCCGTCGACCGCGAACCGTAGGTATCGCCTGTGCTGCGGGCGAATGGCGATGTGGAAATAAGCATCCCGAAGATCGATGGAGGTGAACCAGTCCCCTCGACGAAGGAAAGGCAGGATCGAGGATAGCGTAACCATCTTGAAACTTTTGGGGCGGATGTACTCGTTCACCCCTCTGAGGTCCAGGATGGGTCGGAGGGTTCGTCTGCCTTCGGTACTGTGAAGTACCGGGAGAAGAAGCCGGGGTTTTTGGCTGAAGATGGAAGTCGCTCGATCGCCCCTTTCTGAAGCAAGGACTGGATCTCTTCTAGCAGGACCGAGCTGGCCGGGGTGGAATACCTTGAAATTCTATGGTGTAGCCAAGACAGATGATGGAAGGCACCCAAGAATCCGTCGTGACTCGTCGCCATTTGGCGAGGTGTCTGGCCAGGCTTGGTCAATCTTGAAAGGCTGCTGGCAGGCTGAAGGTTGGGTGCAGCGGCGACCTGCATTTGGCGGTCGAAACCTGGACTTCGTCTCGGATGAAGATTTCTTCGACGATGAGGCTGGGTGTCGCCTGAACGATCTCCATGCTGAGGAAACAGACGATGGTCGGGACCGTCCGGATTGTATGGACCGCTGTTGGAAGGAGGAGACAGAAGGGTCTGCGCCAGGAGTGGCGCGAGCCCGAGGACCGACGGACCTGGGACGGTTGATTTATCCCCATCTTCTTGGCAGTGAGATGTGCCTTGACAATGGAATCCACGGTCTCGTCAGTTGCGGAGTTGAATAGCCCCTGGCCATCGAAGGGGAGGTCTTCAATCCGCTTCGGCTGTCCTCTTGTAGTCCCAACGACCACAGCCAGGCATGTCGGTGTAGTGCGACCGATCCCACCATCACCCTCGAAGTGACCTCCTCAGCGTGCTTCGAGGAGATGATCTGCTGGTTGGCTATCGCCACAGCCTCATTGTAGAGTTGACTGGCAGTCGGGCGATTCTCCTCCGGGATGCCGGCCAAGAGAGGGGTGAAACGGTCCAAGATGGCTTCTCCCCGAGGCAAGCCTGCTTGTTGTACACCCTGGTGATGAGTGAGGGGGCGGAGTATAACCTACTGCCAAAGGTGTCCAACTTCTGACTCTCCCAGTCTGGCGGTGTGGTGTGCGCCCTATTGCCTCGCTTGGTCTCGGCGGATTTTACCACAATGGAATTCTGTACCAGATGACTGAAGAGGAAGTCCGCCTTCTCCTTCTGCGTCCAGTACAAATGTTCCAGCCGGTGGGTATAGCTTGGGCAGATGCCAGTTTGGCCCAGGGCTGCTTAATGGCCTTCATGAGTTTCGGCAGTACGGGAAGCGGAGTGGTGGACGGCTGCCGAGCTTCCACGTACTGGAAGACTGGATCTTCCTCTTCTGGCTCTGGTTCCGCAACCTTCAGCCCGAGGATCGCCACCATACGGAGGAGAATGGCAGAGAACTGCTGGACATCCTCCGGTGCAGACTCCTGTACAGGGTCACCGAATCCCAAGGGGACGCTGGGGTGGAGTCCTCAGACTCTGTCCCGGAGTCGTAGGTCTGGGAAGACGGGGTCGGAGACTTTCAGCAGACCTTTCAGCCGACCTGTCCCTGGATGTATGCCAGGGAGACCGGCGTACTGGCGCCGTTGGAGTTGCCGCCACTATCGCCGCAGACGTGGTTGCTGTCGTGGTGGTTGCTGTCGTGGTAGACGTCTGCAGTGCTGCAGATGAGGTAACAGGGATAATAGTGGACCACACCCTCTTGGTCGCCTCAGTCACAGTCGTAGTCGGGCGCGCCGCCCGTGTCGAGGTGGTTTTGACAGGACGCGTCGTGGTAGACGTGACTCTAGGGGAGGTGACACGGCCCAATAAAGTGGCGAAGGCTCCCAAGATCTCTGGTAATGGGGAGAAGGAGAGCGGCTGTGGGATCGCTCATACCGAAGGTCCTCCCTGGGCGAGCGGCTGCGGGATCGCTCGTACCGACGGTCCTCCCTGGTCGGCAAGCGGGATCGCCTGTGGGGCACCCAGTGCCTGGAGTCAGGATGGTACTGGTCCCGATATGATGGTGAGTGGGAGCAGTAAGGCGCTGGATGCTCTCTCCACTCTGACTCTCGTGCGCACCTGGCAATATGTGAGGCCAAGGTGTAGCGCGAGTCGGAAGGCAGCGAGAGTGTGGAGGGTCATCACACACCTCTCGATGCCACGGTGATTGCCACCTGACTCTCCGCTCCAGGGAGCAGGATTCGCTTCTCCCCGAGGCTGAGCGTTGCCTGGGCAAGGGTCGGTGATGTGCCATCACCTCCTCCCGGCGGTCCACCGATCCACGGCAACTCGGCGGGGCCTCCACCGCCATTAAGACAGGCGGCTCCTCCGAGGGCGAGACGGGCAGATCCTCCGAGGGCAGACCCTGCACGACTTGCTCCTCGTCAGATAGCTCAAGAACCTCATCAGGTTCGAACAGCTCCCCTTGCTCTTCCGGAAGCTGAGTCGGTGGTGGAGTTGGAGGGCGAGCCTCCCGAGGTGGGGAGCACCATTTCTCTTTTTCTCCTTCTCTTTCTCCTTTCCGCTCTCAGAAGCAGGGTGCTTCTTCTGCGCCGCGGTCAGTGACCTGGGTGACTCAGAGGCCTTTGCAGCTGCGGGGATACCTTTCGATGTCTTGGCCACCACTGACAGCTTGGAGATCCTCGGGAGCGCGGAGATGGGCGTTCTCGACGCCAGCACCAAGCCCGATACCGACGAAGTGGACTGCAGGGCAGCCGCCGATGCCGTCGATGGTAAAGTCGCTCTCGGAGTCTCGGACAGAGTAGCACGTGGAGGCTCCTCCCTCGCCCTCAACGACTGCTCCCAACAATACAACTTCAGTCGTGAAGAATGATTCCTGAGGATTTGGGAAGTGAACTCATGGCAAATTGGGCAAGACCTGGTGTTGTGGGCCCCGCCCAAAGAAAGGAGACACTCCAAGTGTTTATCGGAGAAAGCGACTTTACAACCACACGACACGCACTTTTTAAAGAGTGCAGACATAGGATGGAGAGGAGAAAGGATTGAGGAGAGTCGTGAAGAAAGACAAAGAAACGACGAAGAAAGGGGAAGGGAGATCCAAAATACCAAAATCTAGTCCAAAATCCAAAGACAAAGTCAAGAAACCAAGCCAAAGTCCGTAAAAACGCCAAGCTGAAGAAGGAAAATGAATCAACTAGCCAAGAACCTTCCATTTGCAACGGCGGACGAGAAAGAACTGAGGAGAGACCGTTACTCTGCGGGAGGAGCATGCGCAGTACCGGCATGGGGGAGGGGTTTCTGCCAAGCTACTAAGATCTAGAATCTTCCAAATGGTACCACGCACGCGCGAAAGCTCCTAATGTATGAGGCACAGAGACCACGAAGAAGAACTGCACCCGCACTGCTACTGTGGGCCTTGGCTGTGACTGAATCTCTTCTGATGAGGACTGCTTTCCCCTCCACCTAATGACAGAATACTACAACTGACTAGTAATGCTACCAGTTTATGATGTGGACTGCCTCTTCCTCTTCCCAGTCTCCTTGAACCAGGATAGGGCCCCAATGGGTGCCCCATTCATGTAGACTGGCATCAGTTGTGATCTGGACCTTCAAGGTGTCTCAGAAGGATCTGCCCCTATGAATATCCAGGGAGATCCACTAGGCCTGAGACTGAGTTGCTTCCCTTGGCATCATGATCCTCTGGTGACTCTTGGCCACTATTGCTACCTGATGTAGGAGGAAGAGTAATTATAGCCATCTGGAGTTTTGCCCATGGAAGACAGTTTACGGCTGCTATGAAAAGGCCCTGAAGATGCACTAAAGTGGCTATTTCACCTTCCTTGTCTGCTTCATCCAAGATGCTCTGGATTCTTCCTGGGGGAAGAGCCACAGTGCCTAGGATGGTGTCTATCACTGCACTGGATAAACATGAGTGTGCACCCTTCTTCGACCTTACCAGAGCTACCATGACCTTGGTGAATAGCCTGGGTGCTAAGCTTAGGCTGAACAGAAGGGCACAGAACTGGTATAGTGCTTCCCTGTGTAGGCAAAGAGAAAGAATCTGTGGTGCACTGGATGGATCACAATATGCAAATATACTTCTGTCAGCTTGAGAAAAGCCAGGACGTTCTCTGGCTGGATGGTTTACAGGATACTCTTCAGTGTCTCCATCCAGAAGTGGTACTTGTTAAATTTGTTGATCCTTTTGAGATTCAAAATGATCTTCCAAAAAGCAAGACTTGTTCAGAACCAGGAAGATGACAGAAAAACACCCTTTAAACCTTTGTAATTGGGACACCTCCTCTATAGCCACAAACTCCTCAAGGTGGCCAAGTGCTTCTGACAGAAGACTGTGCTTACATGGTTTTCTGGATCTTGCAGAGTGAAGGAAAAAGTCTGGAAGCTGAGTGTGCTGAGCACCCATAAGTCTGAAGTTGTTTGCTTCCACACACACACAAAACACTGAAAAGTCTGCCTCCTACTTGCTGGCTGCTGAGCTGTCCCTTCTTGGAGGGGCCAGCATGGGATCTGCTAGCTTCCTAGAAGGACTGCTGTCTCTGCTATCTCTACTGATGCCTCTGGAGTCCCGCTTTCAGGAGAAGGAAGAGAAAAAGAGATGCGTAGCTAAGCCCTGAGGAGCAAAAGGAGGACGGATCCTGTCTTGAAGACCTTCTTCTTGTCCTTGGTATCTTTGAGAACTGAGTCAAGGGACTCACTAAAAAGCTTGGTAGCCTCCTCTACTTCCCATGGCTTGCAGTGCTGGGAGATTAAAACTTCCATGCTGAGACTGCCCTGTCAGGAGCAGTTCAGGACTTCAACCATTTCTGTACTATATTGTTACAATATTATTATTCCACTTTCAACATTCTATGCAATTCTGGGGCATTTGGAATTCTCAGTCGGAGAATTCTTTGACCTCAGTAAACTACAAATCCCAGAATTCCACAAGATGTTCAAAGTGGAATAATAGCACTATAACAGTGTAATGCAAAATGGCTCTTCATTTCTGCCATGAGATCCATGGGCTTGTCTCAATTAGTATCTGGTTCTGTTCATGCTGCTGGGCACACTCTGGACTTTGTTTTCTATAGTGGGTAGGTAAATGTTACCTGGGAGTGGAGGAACTGTCTATAGTTCCATTATCATGGACAGATCACCATCCGGTGGAGTTTAGACTTACTAGAATGCAGAACCTCTACAAGGCTGCATGACGTATTAAGATGATCCACCCCAAGGGGCTTATGGATCTGGACGGATTTCTGACTGTTCTTGGGGCATTTTGTGCTGTCTTGACAGGTGGTTCTGTTATTGTCCTGACCAATTTCTGAAACAGAGAAATGGCCTGGGCAGCGTATGTGATCACTCCCAAGTGTCCCCTCTCATGGTGTGAAGTCAAACCTGCTTTATCAAGCCATACCTAACCTGAGACTACTTATTCACCTATAATTCAACCTCCCAATTTGATAGTTTTTTTTTAATTCGGGTGAGTTTAGATTGCTCCTCCCACCATCCCAGAATGAATATTCACAGCAACTCCAACCTCTCATTCTCGGGATGGCAAGGAGGAGCTATCTACCACAACTGGGACTTACCAAAGCCCCTAATTGTGTGGGATTACTATTTTCTTCTAACCACTGATTATAGCACAGTTTTGCTGAAAGCTGCACGGATTTGTATTTGTCCAATTTATAATGCCTCACAAAAGTTGATGGGCTCTGACTGTGCAGCAACATCACATATGCCTTGTAACAAACTTGTAGTAAGACTAGCCATCAACCTCACTGAAAGTGGCCATATGCTTTTAAGCCTTGGCTTGTTCTCATAGTCACAACATTGAATGTAAATGCCTTAATCCATCTGCCAGTCACTGTCTTTGTTGCTCTCTGCCCAAAGTTCTAAGACTGTATGAGACAAATAAAGCTTCTGTGTCTCTCAACTGTGCAGTTCTTTCTATATAAAGACAGATTTTTATATTGACAGATCTCTTGACATACAGAGTACACCATTTCTTTTCCTCTGGATCCCTTGGCTGAGGGCAAAAATTTGGCAGATAAATAGCATTAAGTGCCCCCTTATGCAATAAACATTTTGACATAAATGTTCGATCTAACACTGTCAATCTGTCCTGTTCAAATCTGCATAGATTTGGATTCACTGATAATGCAACCAGCTCTGATACTTGCCTCACTGGTGTTATCACAACCTAAAGGCTGTTTTAAATGACAACATTAAATTTAATTCTTTTGCTACAGTCTGCTTAATCGCAGAGTGCAATTCATGACTGTCAGAATAATTTAAATTCACATTAGTATTAACAGATTTTAAATTCATTTCTGAGACTCTTGAACCCATATTAATTTCAGTGTTAGCATTCACTATACTTATATGGTCACTATTCTTTCTGGCCATATATCTTTGCTGCTCTTTAGTATTTATTTATATTAATATAAGAATTCTGGCATCTATTTTTTAAAGGGAATGAATATCACCCATCTCCTGTTGCTGTGCCTTCTCCACATTTCCACAGCATTTGTCTAATGACGCTGATGCTGGAGACACTAAGCATGCCCATACAGAGGACCCACATTCTAATGCAGCCCTTCCCATCGCCTTTGATCTACTAAATCACTGAAAACAAAAATAGCTTCACTTTATGATACAGAATCTGACGTTCAAATTCAAAATTGAAAAGCAGCTATAGTTTATAGTTCTCCCTTCACATTTGTGGGTTTGACCTTTATGAATTTGATTATTCATAAGGCATGTACTTGTCCCCCCTGCCATCTTCCTCCTCCCATCCCTTGCACTCCTCACCCTAAGCTTGTGAGGCTTGTGTTTAAAACTTAAATTTCTTCCTTTTGGGTGAGAAAAGCCCCCTCCCACTACTGAAGGCATGGCCTCTCTGCGATGTGGTTGCACATTCTGCTCTGTATTGACCGCTGATTAGTCAGATGCTCTTTGCTCCTACCCCTTCCTTTCTCAGGATGGCTGCTGAAAGTAAAACAGGTGTGTTTTACAGGCTTGTTTTTGCTGTGCTTGTTTTTGCTGTGCTTGTGGGGCCTTGCTTGTTTTTGCTGTGCTTGTTTTTGTTGTGCTTGTGGGGCCTTGCTTGTTTTTGCTGTGCTTGTTTTTGCTGTGTTTGTGGGGCCTTGCTTGTTTTTGCTGTGCTTGTGGGGCCTTACTTGTTTTTGCTATGCTTGTGGGGCCTTGCTTGTTTTTGCTGTTATTTGCTTGCTATTGTTTGCTGGCTATTGTACTGGCCGTGGGCTCTGCCTGATCACACGGTCTGACTAACAAGGGGGAGGAGGCAGCTAGCGGGGAGCTACCAACGGCACGCGCCTTTGGCGCGCGCACTTGAACTCCTTTACTTCAATCGTCCAAACTTTAACCTTTCACAATCAATAGAGCTAACACAATGTACACAGCTGAATTTCAAATAGAAAGACCAATTATTCTTTCTCGAGCTTCTCCTGTACTACTCTCTGTAGTTTCAAGGATGGAAGAAGAGGGAGCTGCTGTAGTCACCTGTAACACTTGTGGCATGTTCCTTTTCTTGCCACAAGAGGTTCTCGGATACACCTGCACCAAGTGCAAGCTGGTCACCTTCTTGGAGGAGAAGGTTCGCCAGCTGGAGGCACGAGTTTCTGATCTCCACCTTATCAGGGAAGGGGAGGAGTTTTTGGATAGGGAAGAGAAGACCTACCGGAACTCCAAATACACAGAGGAGCTGCCAGATCAGGAAGCCAGTACACTGCGCCAGGAAACGGAGGCTTGGGCAAATGTCACACAGAGGAGTAAAAGGACCAAAAAGGTAACAGAGACTCTTAACCTACACAATCGCTTTGATGTACTTGGACTTACAGACAAAGAGGAGCACTACGCAGAGGGAACAGAATGTCAACAAGAAAGAATCCAACATCGGCAACAGGAACTAGATCAACGCTCCCAGCCTCAACAGAATGCTCAGGCAGTACTAGTAAAACACGCTTATCGAGGAGCCCAGGGGAAGCCTCAGAAGAGGCGAGTTCTGGTTGTTGGGGACTCTTTGCTAAGAGGAACTGAAACAACAATCTGCAAAACGGACAAGCTCAATCGAGAGGTCTGTTGTCTTCCTGGGGCCAGGATCAACCACATAACGGAGAGGCTAACCAGGCTAGTCAAACCCACTGACCATAAGCCCCTCATTTTGGTTCATGTCGGAACCAATGACACTGCGAGGAGCAGCTTTTACCACATTGCAAAGGACTACGAGCGTATGGGGACGAAGCTTAAGGACCTTGGTGTGCAGGTGGTCATTTCGTCTCTCCTCCCTGTTCAAGGATACGGCGCACGTAGGGAAAGGGCAATAGTAGAGGTCAACAACTGGCTCCACACATGGTGCCGCCAACAACGGTTTGGGTTTTTGGAACATGGCCTGAATTTCCATGACCATGGGCTTCTGGCGAGGGATGGGCTGCACCTCACAAAACTGGGCAGGAATGTTTTTGCAAACAGTCTTGCAAGGAAGATTAAGAGGTCTTTAAACTAAGATCCACTGGGGAGGGAGACAATATTATTCAGGGCAAGGACTCAGAGAACACAGGGGGAAAAGGCCCAAATGATACTGGACAAGTAGTACAAGCGGCCAATGGCGGGAGGACTAGAAACAATAGTACAGGACTTGCAGGAAGGGCCCGGGGACTTAAGTGTCTCTACACTAATGCAAGGAGTATGGGAAACAAGCAGGATGAGCTTGTACTCCTAGTACAAGAAAATAAATACGATTTGATAGGCATCACTGAGACCTGGTGGGATAAGTCTTATGATTGGAATATAGGAATAGAGGGGTATAGCCTATTTTGTAAAAATAGACCAAACAAGAAAGGAGGAGGAGTAGCCTTGTATGTCAAGGATGTTTTCACCTGTGAAGAGATCCAGGACTTAAACCCAGAAAGCCAGGTCGAGAGCATTTGGGTAAGAATTAAGGCAGCGAGAAACAATAGGGATATTCTGGTGGGGGTTTACTACAGACCTCCAACCCAGGCTGAGGACTTGGATGACGCCTTCCTCAACCAAATGACTGCACATTCAAAGAGGAGGGATACAGTAATAATAGGAGATTTCAATTACCCGGATATATGCTGGCAGTCAAACTCTGCCAAGACAGCAAGGTCCAGCAAGTTTCTTGCTTGTCTTGCAGACAACTTCATGGTCCAGAAGGTGGAAGAGGCCACAAGGGGATCAAATATTCTAGATCTGGTCTTGACCAACAGGGATGACCTTGTGAATGAGGTAGAAGTGGTTGGATCTTTAGGGGGGAGTGACCATGCCCTGTTGGAATTTAGCATTCAGTGGGAAGGAGACGATAAGGGTAGCCAGACACTCATCTTAGATTTTAAAAAAACGGACTTCTGTAAACTTAGGGAGCTGCTGGCTGGAATTCCGTGGTCAGGAATAGTTAAAGGGAAAGGAGTTCAGGAGGCATGGGAGTTCCTTAAAAAGGAGATACTGAAGACACAGTCTAAAACAGTGCCAATAAGGAGGAAAAATGGAAGGCATCTGAAGAAACCAGAATGGTTGACTAAAGAACTCTCAGCTGAGCTAAGAGTTAAGAGAAACACGTATAGGAAATGGAAGAAGGGGGAAACCACCAAAGAAGAATTTAAGCAAGTAGCCAGGAGATGTAGGGAGGAAGTCAGAAAGGCTAAAGCACAGAACGAACTTAGGCTGGCCAGAGACATTAAAAACAATAAAAAGGGTTTTTTTAAATATGTCCGCAGCAAAAGGAAAAAGAAGGAGACAGTAGGGTCGCTACGCAGAGAAGATGGCGAATTACTCACAGGGGGGAGAGAAAAGGCAGAGCTACTTAACACCTTCTTTGCCTCCGTATTTTCCCAGAAGGATACAAGCACTCAACCTGGCGGTTGGGGAGCAGGGGAGGAAGCAGAGGAAATGAGGCACATAATAAGTAGAGAGGTGGTACAGGAATACCTGGCCGCATTGGATGAATTCAAGCCTCCAGGGCCAGATGAATTGCATCCTAGGATATTAAAAGAGCTGGCAGAGGTCATTTCGGAACCGCTTGCTATAATTTTTGAGAAATCTTGGAGGACAGGAGAAGTTCCAGCAGATTGGAAGAGAGCAAATGTTATCCCCATCTTCAAGAAGGGAAAAAAGAGGACCCAAATAATTATCACCCAGTCAGCCTGACATCAGTACCCGGAAACATCCTGGAGCAGATCATTAAGCAGTCAGTTTCTAATCATTTAGACAGCAACGCTGTAATCACGAGAAGTCAACATGGATTTCTCAAAAATAAGTCATGCCAGACTAATCTTATCTCTTTTTATGATAGAGTTACTAGCTTGATAGATGAAGGGAATGCTGTGGATGTAGCATATCTCGATTTCAGTAAGGCCTTTGACAAAGTTCCCCGTGACATTCTTGCAACGAAGCTAGTAAAATGTGGGCTGGACAGGGCTACTGTTAGTTGGATTTGTAATTGGTTGACCGACCGAACCCAAAGGGTGATCACGAATGGCTGCTTTTCATCCTGGAGAGAAGTGACTAGTGGGGTGCCACAGGGTTCTGTCCTAGGCCCAGTGCTGTTCAATATTTTTATCAATGACTTGGATGAAGGAATAGAGGGCATGCTCATCAAATTTTCAGATGACACCAAATTGGGAGGGGTTGCTAATACGCCAGAGGACAGGATCAAAATTCAAAATGACCTGGATAGATTGGAGAGCTGGGCCAGGGCGAACAAAATGAAATTCAACAGAGAGAAATGTAAGGTCCTACACTTAGGCAGAAATAATGGAATACAGAAATATAGGATGGGGGACAAGTGGCTGGATAGCAGTACGTGTGAAAGGGATCTAGGAGTCTTCATAGACCACAAGCTGAATATGAGTCAGCAGTGTGATGCGGCAGCCAAGAAAGCCAATGCAATTCTCGGCTGCATCAATAGGAGTATGGTGTCTAGATCGAGGGAGGTACTGGTACCACTCTACTCTGCTTTGGTTAGACCCCATCTTGAATACTGTGTCCAGTTCTGGGCACCCCAATTCAAGAAGGATATTGATAAGCTGGAGCAAGTCCAGAGGAGGGCGACCAAAATGGTGAGAGGCCTGGAAGCCATGCCCTATGAGGATAGACTTAGAGAGCTGGGTATGTTTAGTCTGCAGAAGAGGAGGTTAAGAGGGGACATGATAGCCATGTTTAAATATTTGAAGGGATGCCACGTAGAGGAAGGAGGGGACTTGTTTTCTGCTGCTCCAGAGACCAGGAGAAGGAGCAATGGATTCAAGCTGCAGGAAAGGAGATTCCACCTGAACCTCAGGAAGAACCTCCTGACAAACAGGGCTGTCCGGCAGTGGAATATGCTGCCTCGGAGTGTAGTGGAGGCTCGTTCCTTGGAGGTTTTTAAGCAGAGGCTTGATGGCCATCTGTCGGGATTGATTTGAGGGTGTTCCTGCATGGCAGGGGGTTGGACTGGATGGCCTGTGTGGTCTCTTCCAACTCTGAATTTCTATGATTCTATGATTCTATGAGAACTCCAAAATGCCCCCCCTTCTCTGTCTGAAGGGAAAGTACCAGTAAGTCTTTTAGGTTGTCTTTTTTCTCCCCATACTCAATGTGGGGGCTGCAAGCAAAGGAATGGGAGAGGGGAAGCTCTGGAGGGGAATCGTAGGGGAGTTATTTGCGGTTTTTCCACTTTCATGAGGGCTCCCTGCCCCAAACTCTTGCAAATGTGGAGGGGCTACTGTACAACAAAAGATGAACAACAGAAACTGCAATAGTGTCTGATTAAACTTACCACTTAATTCTTGCCGACTTGCCCGTGCACTATCCAGTTGAGACCAAAGTTGTTTTATTTCTTCTTCTGACTCTGCCCGTAACTTCTCTATCTATGGAAGACATAGTAAATTACAATACCTGTCAATTTTCACTCTAAAAACAGAAGTTTTCAGACTGCCTCTAGGATATAACAAAACCAGGAGTTCCCAGGACGAAGCCTCTGAACAACAACAAAAATTCATCTAACAAGTGACAGGTATCAGTAAATGAAATTTGACAGCAATCCAATGTTGATTTACAGTGGATCAGTCACGATAAGCATGTAAGCATACTTTCTTCTAAAGGCTTCTACTTTATTTTTTCTTTTATTACATAATGCGGAGGTTTGTATTTTATTTTCTGACAGAAATTTGATTCTGATACGACAGGTGGCTTACTTACATGGTTGTTTGGCTCCATGCATTAGAAGGGCTGCTTATTAGGCCTTCCTTCACAAAAAAACTTACATCTTCATCTCTTTCATTTTAAAAGATTCCTGGGCTAAGAACTATGGATAACTTGAAGGTAAAAATATATGTCACTCCCTTGAGTAATTTAAGATATTTTAGGGTGTTTACTTCTTCCTGCTTGGAACTTTAATTTCAGAAAGTCAGCAGAGAGTCTGACTTTAACATCCTTTAAGGAGTATCAAGTTTTGGGGAGTCATCATCAGAAAGCTTAAATTCTTGAAGTCACATTCTTGCCTCACAGGTTTTACCAAATAAGTATGAAAGAACAGGTTGCTTACCTATAACTGTGGTTCTTCAAGTGGTCATCTGTGCCCTCACACACTAGGAGCTCTCGCGCGTGCGCGGTAGCATTCAGAAGATTCTAGAGATTAGTAGCTTGGTGGGAACCCCTCCCCAATGCCCATACTGAGCATGCTCAGCCTGCCGAGCAACGGTCTCTCCTCAGTTCTGTAGTCCGTCAATGAGGGACCTGAGAAAGAGGGGGTGGCTGGGCGGGTGCCACCACAGCAGGGAGTGACGGACCTGCAGAGGTATCCGAAGCAGGCGTTTCTGGCCGTTCAGAAGCGGGTTGAAAACTTGGATGAACCAGTGCTGAAGAGGTCAAGCACGGAGCCTGGACAGGTAGGTCACGGCGGTAGTCGAGGCCACGTACCCGAGGAGCTGCTGGATTCTCCTCGCTGATACTGTCGGGGCACTGAAGACCATAGACGCAGCCCGATGAATGGTCTGTGCACGGTCCATCGGTAAGTAGGCCTTGGTCGATACCGAGTCCACGGTTGCCCCGATGAAATCGAGAACCCTTGCCAGCTCGAGTTGGGACTTCTTCGGGTTGACCCGGAGACCAAGACGGGTCAGAAGGATGAGTGTCCAGTGGATGCCTCTGTAGAGTTTTTGTCTACAGGACGCCACCAACAGCCAGTCGTCTAGGTAGGGGTAGATCGAGACGCCCTTCGTCCGCAGGTATGATACCACTGGGGCCATGCATTTGGTGAAGACCCTGGGAGCGGTAGAGAGACTGAATGGTAGCACCCTGTATTGGTAACAGGTGCTGTCGACCGCGAACCATAGGTATCATCTGTGCTGTGGGCGAATGGCGATGTGGAAATAAGCATCCCAAAGATCGATGGAGGCGAACCAGTCCCCATGTCGAAGGAAAGGTAGGATCGAGGCTAGAGTGACCATCTTGAACCTCTCGGGGCGGATGTAGTCGTTCACCCCTCTGAGGACCAGGATAAGCTGCAGGGTTCCGTCCGACTTCGGTACCATGAAGGATCGGGAGAAGAAGTCGGTGGTTCTGGCTGAAGACGGAAGTTTCTCGATCGTTCCTTTTTGAAGTAGGGACTGGATCTCTTCCAGCAGGGCCGAGCTGGCCGGGGTGGAATAGTAGACGCCTCGCGGTGGAATATCTTGAAATTCTACGGCATAGCCAAGACGGACGATGGAAAGAACCCAAGAGTCCATGATGACGCGGTGCCACTCGGCGAGATGTCTGGCCAGACTCGGTTGATCTCCGAAGGCTGCTGGCAGGCTGAAGGTTGGCTGTGGTGGCGACCTGCGAAGGCGGTCAAAACCGGGACTTCGTTCCAGATGAAGACTTCTTTGAGGAAGAAGACAGGCATCTCCAAAGAGGTCTTCGTGCTGAGGATGAGGTGGACAGTCGGGATGGAGCCGAGCGAGGGGACCGAGGTTGGTATGCGGAGGATGAGGGCCTGCGCCACGATGATTGGGAACTGAAGGTACGGCGAGGCTGAGGGGGCTGCTGTATGCCCATTTTCTTGGTGGTCAGGCACGCCTTGACTAGATGCTCCATTGCCTCATCTGTTGTGGCATTAAACAGTCCCTGGCCGTCAAAGGTGAGGTCTTCGACCCTCCTCCGGCTGTCCTCTTGCAATCCCGACGATCTGAGCCACACATATCGTCGTAGGGCAACAGAGCCCACCAGAACTCTTGCTGCGACCTCCACCGAATGTCTCAAAGAGATAATTTGCTGATTCACAAGTGCCACTGCCTTGTTGAAGAACTGCATGGCACTTGCGCAGCTCTCTTCCGGAAGGTTGGCCAGAAGTGGACAGAACCTGTCCAGCAAGTTCCTTAGATAGGCCGCAAGGTACGCCTGCGTGTTCAACACCCTGGCGATTAGGGAGGAGGCAGTGTAGAACCTCCTACCAAAGGTGTCTAGTCTGCTGCCCTCACGATCTGGCGGAGTGGTGTGTGCCCTGTTGCCACCCTTGATCTGGGTCAATTCAATGACTATGGAGTTTGGCACCGGGTGGTTGAAGAGGAACTCGGCGTCCTCCTTCTGTGTGCAATACAAGTGCTTGAGCCGATGTGGAATTGGCTGGGTGGACGCCGGGTTAGCCCAAGGATGTTTCAGGGCCTCCATCAGGGCCGGTAGGAACGGCAGCGGTGCGGTAGAAGGTGGATGGGTATCCACATAAATGAACTGTTGGAGCCGGGTCCATGACCTTCAGGAAGGAGGATGGCAGAGAACTGCTTCACATCCTCTGGTGCCGACTCAGGTCCTGGTTCTCTGAAGACCAAGGGTGGCGACTCGTGCGATGTTGGCATAGACTCATCAGAGTCGGAGTCCGTCTCATACGACTCATATTACTGCGAGGAGAAAGACTGGGACCCATCGGTGGACCTCTCCCTTGGAGTGGTAACGCCAGGGTAACCATTGGTGCCGTAGTTGTTACCGGTACCGTAGACAGTAACACAGCAATGGCTGTTGGCTGAGGTGTCGAAGGTGTTGTAATCGGCACCACAGCAGGCCATGCATGCTGAATCACCTGTGTTACCGTCATGGGTGGGGCCATCGTCTGTATCAAGGCAGACTCCATAACTGGATGGGTGGCAGTCGAGGTCACTGCCGGGGGAGGAGACATCGCCCTATAGCAGGGAGTGGGCTCCCTGGAACTCCGGTGGTGAGGTGATCTGGAGGCTGATCGGCTCGGTGACCTCTGATACCGGGAGTAGTACCGTTCCCTGGAAGACAACGAGAGGCCTTGGTGACTTCGCCGCCTGCGAGGCCGCAGGTGCCTCCTGAGTGGTTGTAGCGGCCGAGGATAGCTTTGGGATTCTTGGCAAGGACGATATTGGTGGTCTCGAGGGCGGTACCGAGCCCGATACCGTAGTCAAAGACAGTGTGGCAGCCACCGATACCGTCGATGGGGTGGTCGTAGGTCATCCCGATGTCGATGGCTCGGACATGACGGAGCAAACCTCAGGCTGTTCGTTCGCTCGTAGGGACTCCTCCCAGCAGTAAGATTTTAAACGGGACAAGCGTTTTCACAGAGTTTGTGCTGTAAACTCGCGGCAAATTGAACAAGCCTTTACATTTGTTGGGTTTCACCCAAACAGAAGAGGCAGTCACGGTGTCCGTCAGACAGGGCAACCTTACGACCACAAGTTGCGCAATCTTTAAACAAGGCCGGCATAGACAAGAGAGTCCAAGAAGGAGGAAAACTCAGAAGGAGGCGGAAAACGGAGAAGAAGATGAAGGTCTCGAAGAGAAGCGAAGGGGGGGGGAAAGGGTCTGAAATACCAGAAATCAAGTCTGAATATCAAAAAACGTAGTCCAAAATCCGAAATCTGTTAGTCAAGCCAAGAAATACAGGCCCTTTCCACACGCGGGCGGGGAAACGGGGAAAGCCACGCTAAAACGTGGGCTTACCTCGTTCCGTCGCCGTGCGGAGCAGAGCATTTTGCTGCTCTACACGCAGCAGCGTACCGCAGCGTCCTCGGCACCCAGCAGTGCCCCAAATGGTGGATTTTGACTGGCGGAGCCTCTCCACCAATCAGAGAAGCTCGCCAGCCGGAAATCCCGCCCCCTGCCCAATCTGCAGGGATGCCCTTTCGCGCATCCGTAAATCCACATGGGAGCTGCAACGGGGCTGCACGGGGCTGGACGCCCCTGTGCCTTTGAAAAACCACATAAAATGTGGTTTTTCAAAAGCATGTGGTGCCGCCACTTGCGGGTGCCCGACCGCGATTGCGGTGTGGAATTACTCGAGAGTAATCCACCCCAATTCGCGTAATGGTGTAGACGACCTCTGTGGAGGTTGCTCTACAACATTTTTTTAACCCCATGTGAAAAGGGACACAATCAAAGAAAAGCCAAAGACGCTACTGAAGAAAGAACCCCGTCCACAACGGAGGATGAGAAAGAACTGAGGAGACACTGTTACTCGGCAGGCTAAGCATGCTCAGTACGGGCATGGGGGAGCGGTTCTCGCCAAGCTACTAAGCTCTAGAATCTTCCGAACGCTAACGCACACGCGCGAAAGCTCCTAGTGTTGGAAGCACAGAGACCACAAAGAAGAACCAAAAGTTGTGTAACGAAACACTAAAGCGCTACAATTAACTGTTATGGACACTTCTGAGACTACAGGAGCCCCTCAACTTTTGCAAGAGTTCAGAGCAAAGAATTCTCACGAAAGAAAAAAAAAAGCAAATAACTCCCCCACACCTGAGTGAGCACTCTCCCTCCCATTTCTGGGCTCCCCTCTACCATTCTCTTGATTTTGCCCAGGTGTGCATGCTTTCCTTCGACATGCCTGGGCAAAAGGCAAGTGAATGGGAGGGAAAATCCCTGCACACAGAAAAGGTGTGCATGTGGCTTCCTCTTCCATTCCCTTTGCCTTTTGTCTGGGTGCATGTGACTTCCTTTCATGTGCTCAGGCAAAAGGCAGGTGAACAGGAGTGGGAAAGCCCATGCATCAAGAAGGTGTGCATGTGCCTCCCCCAATTCCTTTGCCTTTTGCCTGGGTATTTGTGCCTTCCTTTCATGCACCCTCTCCCATTTGCTTATCTTTTGCCCAGGTGTGTGGAGGGAATGCACAGTTTGTCCAGGGAAAAAAGCAAGGGAATAGAGGCGAAGGCATGTGTGCTTGGGCAAAAAGCAAGGGAACAGGTGGAGGACAATGGGGGTAGGCAAGCAGGAGCCTCACAAATAATTAAATCCATGAAGTTCAAGCCCACAAACGTGGAGGGAGAACTGTACTTTCTGTGGAAGGCAAGGAGAATTTTAACTTAAGAGTAATTGTCATTCTGATAGCAATTATTCTAGGTTCAAGGTGTGAAAATACCAATATTGCTGTGAAGAAACAGTGTTTCTAGAGAAGAAATGGATTAGATATTGAGACTTGACATTTTAGACTCTTATGGTTTAACCATGATGTATGTCTATTTACTCTAAAACTTGAGTTTTCACACATTTCCTAAGCCTCCTCTGTTGTAGAATTGTTATGATAATGAAGTCCTTGATGAACACTGAAAAAATTGGTATAGTATGATGTTTAGTTTCCTACTGTGTAAACTATCGGTTGTCAGTCCTAAGGTTTGGAGACATTCATTACAGAACTATTCCAAATTGCTTTATTTATTTTTATAATTTTTATTTTTAGTGTACATTAGTGTTGTTGTTGTTATTTTGTACCCATGCAAGTTTATTTTATTAACAAGCATTGTTTAAAATTGAGACAATGTGTTGTGTCTCTTCCCCCCCCCACAAGAGCAGTGCCCTGCCACTACATGGATTCATGAATCCCGCTACTACACAACCAGGTGAGCCTTTCTGATACTGGTTTATTTCTTTGGTATTGCAAGCTCCCTTTCCTCCTTGTTTAGGGCCTCTTCAACCTGTGTTATACCCTAATCCAAAGTCCTTCCTGTGCTCTGTAAAGCAAACCGTGGGTCCCACAATCTTTAAAGCAACCAATTTCCTAAATAAATTGCTTGTCTTCCAGTCTATTGTCTCAAGGCAACAGAGTTCACAGGCAACTTGCCTTTCTCGTGTAGATGCTTCATCCTCTCTCTGGTCTCCTAAACTCCCCTCTGGCTTCCTGCTTTCTCCATTCTTACCCATTTGTGCTTCTCTCTAGAAATCAGATTTCTGTTCTCTTTTCTCCCACAGGAAACCTCTGTCTTCTGCTGCCTCCAATGGTTACAATAACCTCTGGAGAAGGAGGCTAGGCTTTCCTGCAATGTGTGGTATTTTTCCCCCCTCAGGGGTGAGGTGGGATGGCCGTGACTCTTCCATGCTTCTCCTGAGTTGCCTGCCCCCCTTTGCTTGTTGTCAGTGAAAGATTCCAAAGACTAATGCAAGTTGGCTGCACCTCCCACCATGCCATGAATGCATCCTCCTCTATCAACTTCAAAAAAAACCCACCCCCGCCGCCACCGTCCATTCCCTTTTCAACTCTCCTGCCCTCGTTCCTTGCCTCAAAACCCCTCTCCTTACCTGCTGAACATTTCCTTCTTCCAAGTACCAGCTGGGAAGGGATTGGTGTTTCCCAGTGTTTTCTCCTCTGGGTTCCTCTGCTTCCCTCTGTCTGAGGCTGGCCTCACTCATCCTATCATTGAGTAAGTCTGTCACTGCTATAGGGAGCAAATCTCCTCAACCTTCTTGTTTCCCCAACACAATGTGTATGTAATTTGATGCAAGATAGATGTACATATAATTGATCTTACAAATTATAACTCATCTCTTGTTATAATCACTGTTATCTATGTATTGTCTCCATTTTCTCTAACAGCCCCTGAAGAAGGCCATAAAAATATTTCCAGACCGAAACACATTGGGCTATATTTAATAAGAAGATCACCTGTCTTTTTAATCTCTTCAATCTCAGACTTTTTCTCTCTTCTACATGACTGCGTCTTATACTCTATAATACATGTTTCTATGTAATATTACCCCCTGGCAATAGCTTTTATCCAACTGCCCAATTTTTCATACATAAAAAATAGCATTTCTATGTTATGAATTGTTTTTTTATGGATAAAATTTCAGGTCAGTTCAGCTCAGTCAGTTCAATCAAGCCTTTATCAAATTACTTTTTATTCCAAAAATAAAAGCCTTACACGGTATCTATTGATGTGAACAAATACATATTTACCTCCTGTTGTAATTCTCTTTCTTGTTTCTTGCTCTGCCTTGTCACCTGTTTCACCTCTTGTTCATGTTCAATTTGCAGTTTTTTCAAGGCCAGCTGATACTCGTTTTCCATCTTTTTATGTTCCACTAAAAATAAAGAGATCTGTTATGAAGAATATTTTCTTGTAAACCATCAAAATGCACACAAAGCATGCAGTCTACAGCAGATAGTCCATTAATCAGTCCCTCCACTATCAGACTTGTACAAATGTCTGAGGTGGTACAGAGGGAAAACAATAAATTGGAGGTACTGTTGCAAACATACACTCTTTTATTAAGTTTTCAAAAAGTTCAGATAAATTTTGGGAATTACTAAACTTGACAATGACAGAATTAACAGAGTAGATTAAGGAGTCATATTCTTCTGTGCAAACCAGCAAGGAAACACTATCCTAGTATGAACACCTAACATTTCTTTAGACTCAAAATTGTCTTTGATTCAGGAAAAAAAAAACTGATGTTTTGGCTACACTAGACACTATTATGCCTCTTCAGAAAGAAACTCGACTTCGACTAAATGTTGCCATCTCAATACTGAAAATCGTTAGCATCCTGTTAGTGACATATGCAGATGTAAGCCCAACAGGACACCATGACTGATGGTATCAAAAGCCACTGAGAATCCAAAGGGGAGGCATTTTTGTCTCTCTCTTAAAAAGGTCACCCTTCATGATAACTTAAGCTGTTTCAGTCCAACATGGAACCACATTGAAATGGTTCTACATTAATGATTCTCAGACTTTTACCCATGAAACCTTTTACACCTACATGAGGACACTCCACCCCCCACTCCATGTTGTACCCCTGCCCTCGTGTCCTATCCTAAGCACAGTGACAGGAGGATCTTTCTTGGCTAGTTCATGAGCCAGGTGAATCACAGAGGAGACCCATTTGGGGAGACCCTGGACAGAAACTGATAGTTCTTTTTTGTGGATAGAATAGTAAACAAAGAGTCTTTGAGATTGTTGAATGCTGCTCTCTTGTTAATATAAAAGGCTAATACTCTTCTAACATCCAAGTGGTGAAGCACCCGTTTGAATTCAAAGGATGGGTTCAGCATGAATGCAGGTAGTATAATGTCTTGGTTTAGGCAGAAAGCAGACACCACCTTGGGAAGAAAGGAAATGTTTGGCTTGTTAATGACTTTGTCACACTGTGACACACACTGAGGACTACAAAGGCTGCAGAAGCCATATGGCCAAGCAATATCTGAATGACCTTGGCAGGCACTCGTCTCAAACAGTGACACCTAAGAACAGCATGACATAGGCTGTGAAGCTGATCCAGAGGAAGGCACACTCTTGTATTCAGAATTGAGCACTGCTCCAATGAACTGGATGGTACAGGAGAGCTGCAAGTGGGACTGCTCAAATTTGACAATGAGACCTAGGTAGACCAGAAACTGAAGAGTCAGAGCTATAGCTGAAAGGAGGAGAGACTTGGAATGTGCAAGAAGGAGCCAGTTGTCTATATATAGAAAGAAAATGTTGCCTTGCTGGCATAACCATGCTATCATGCCTGCCATAGGGCAGACGCATAAAGACACATAGGGCAGTAAACAATCCAAAAGGCAGGATGCAAAATCAGTAGGCCTTCCTTTCTGTGGTGAAGCAGTGGTAGCACCGGTGTGATGGCTGGATCCCAATGTGAAATTAAATATCTTTGTGTTCCAAGATCTCAAACTAGTCTCTTTCTTTCAGCAACAGTAGGATAGAGTTAAAAGTGATCATACAGAAATGCCTGAGATGGGTAAACAAATTCATATCTTTCAGGTCCAGAATGAGGTGAAGTCTACCATCTTTCTTCAAAATAATACAGTGGGAGAAAGACCCCTGTGGGATGGAGGATGGTGACACAGATGTGATGGCTCCTTTCTGGAGAAGGGTGTCTAGCTCCTCCAGCAGCAGAACAGAAGGAACAGTAATGCAAGCTACGCTGGTAGGCTGTCAAGGCTCATTCGAAAAAGAGGGCCTTCAGGTGTGATGGGCAGTTTTTGCAGCCCTGTGGAGTAATTGCCTTACAGTGTGAACAGGACCCAATATTGTGATTTTCTCCTAGGCCCAATAGTCAATGGGAATGTCCATAAATATTCAGGATCTTTGTCTCACAAGTAGAACACTTTTTAAAAAGATCTAGATGGCAGAGAACCAGAGGTAGACAAGGTAGTGGCAAGAGGGTAAACCAAGAAAGCAACTGAGAAACAGAACAAGTCAAACCAAGCTATTGAAGTTACCAAGCCAAATCACAGAAGCCCAAAAGAGTAAGCAGTCTGAGCCAAAGCCTAATGACTGATGAAGCCAAAATGCATAGCAATGCGTTCCTTTCACTGTTGTTGCTGCAGTATATGAAAAGAAACAGAGGGAGTGGGAACATTGCTGATCATATGGTATTGCCAAATGCTTGCACAACAGCTCTAGGTTTTCAGTGATGCACTGTGCAGGCACAGTAAACCCATTTGTGTGATTCGCAGAGACCACGAAGAAACAACTATCTCCCTAGGCTTGCAAATTTATTACAAGGTGTTGTTCCATCATATACATATCCAGATTTATACCATCTGCATTTTCACTTCAAATGTCTTAAGTCTCCGGAGGAGGTCGCCTTAATTGGTCTCTAACTCTTACAAGGAAAGTCTCACACTGCTTGCCTCCATCCACAATCAAGTCATGGACACTAGCTGTTTGGTTTGGTCTTGCACTATCCTTGAATTTGCTTGGGTGTAACGGCTCTAATCAGGCCTCAAATCATAAGACTGAACTTCTAGCTGCCTAAGATGATACCAGCAAGAACTTCCCAGTCTCCGCTTATCCACTGGGTTCACCCAAGCACTTGTGATTTAGCAAAGACAACAGAAAAACAGAAATACCTTGCATTTGCATATCTCATATAAACACATCATACATCACAAAAATATGACCAATATAAATGCAATCTCAATCAAGTATTTTCAATATATTACACATTTCCATTATGTCTGCCTCTGATTCCTGACAGCCATGTCCCTCAAGAATTGACAAAGCCTTCATTTTACTGACAGGAAGTGGCAAACCACCTACATGTTTTAATGATAGCAATCCCTGTTTCCTTTCCCCCAATTTGCACTCTCACAGAGGAAAAACTCAGTGCTGATAACGTCTCCCAAATACCTACTTTCACGCTGTTCCTTTTCAAGAGACAGTCTCTCCAACTTTCCCTTTAGTTCTTCCACTTTCACTTCCAGTGTGCTTTTCATCTCACTTAATTCAATCTGATGTTTTGCTGATAACTCTTCAGACATGTTTTTTAAAGTGATTTCTGTATTCAATGTCCATTCTTTTTTAAGATTCTAAAAAGGAATCAAGATAGTTTGATATAGTTTTAATTTAATCAATGCCTATTCTCTTAAAAGACAATAAAGCTCCTCCAATCAGACTGTTTGTAACTTTAGTGGACATTATATCCCAAAAAACTTGTTTTTCAAGAATCTATCACCAGTATATTTATTCTTTCATCTCTTAGGCAACTGCAGAATCTTTCCCAATGGAAAGAGGGGGCTATAAATGCACTCTCAGCTAGGTCAGCCTTTCAGAAATCATATGACTGTAAATAAAATTTAGAATCAAGGCTGGTGTTAGCATCTGGCATGGCTGGGCAAATGTCATGTCCCAGGGTTCTCACAGCTGGGATGATTCAGGGAGCAGGGTGGGGTGGGAGCTGACACTTTATTTTCCCCTCATTCTTCCAGCACCTTGAATGATTACTGGATTGTGGCAGATTAATTATGATCATGAACTGGCAATATTACATCCCAGGCTCTGCGGTATGTGTGTTTGAAATTCTGAACACTGCTGCCAACCAAAGGCAGCAGAGGTGTTACCCAGGTAGCCCTCGCCACTGTTAAATTTTCTTTCTCATTACTCCAAAGCTGAAGAGACCACCATAACACAGGAAGCTTTTAGTGTCACTGTTTCTGCTCATCCAAGCTACCAACTATACTGATGTGGGCAGATGGGGATTGAAATGGCCCCAGCTAGCAGTAGAAAATTACACTGACTGGGCTGTACAAACAAAGCAAGCTGGGGAGCCCAAATCAGCACAGACAACGGCACTTTTCAATTGCTGGCCACCAATACTTTTGCTTCCTTGCTTGCCTAGAACAGCACAAGTAGCTTTCTGTACTATACTACAGAAGCAAGGATAACAGACGGACTACGGCCAGCGAAAAAGAAAGACCACTGTCTGCACTGCTCTACTATCCTAAGCTGTGAAAACTTGGTTACCTCCCATGAGAATTCCTTCTAGTCTAGTGTGTACTCAGGCATCCAAAAGTAGGTTGAGTTTTCATATTGGTCACAAAGGCAAGGATGACACATCCACCCCCTCTCCCACCCCCCATGGCACTGATGACTGGTGTCTCCTTTAGTTCTGTCTGTACCTAAAGTAAAGGCAGAAATTTTGAAATGTGCAGTGAACAAATTTAGGCAAGAAAGAGATGAAGACAGCGCAAGAACTTGACAATGCACTGCTGGACACAGTGAGGTACAATGCATAGAAAGTATCTTTTCTGGCACAGCCCCTTCCTGACTCAGTCTCTTCCTATTAGAGCAGGGAAGTGGAGGGAAGGAAAAGCGTGCACCCAGTGTGGCTTGCAGAGCAAGTAAGTCTGTGAAGAACCTAGGGAACATTCAGCCCTCTCCTAAGCCTTCCCATCTTCAAACCCAACTACCTGGAGATTTACCTCCCACTTGCTCACCTTCCCAGCTAGGAAAACTACAGGGAGGAACAGAGTAGTCACAGCTCTACTCCTCATCTCACATTTCCTTGCGCAAGCAAAGTGAAGAGGCGGTAAAGTCAGGTGACCAACCACAATATAAGCTGGAGGCTCCAGCCAGCCCTGCATCCACAGAGCATATAACAACAGGGGATAACCCAGCCCATGTAGGACTGGCAGGGAGAGATCTTGACCTGGCACTCCATATCTGTTCCCCACTCTTGTATTTGTACATGATTTGGACATCCTTCTTCATACTGAACAAGAAGGAATCTTCACTGAAAGGCATCAGTCTTCTGTTCCTACTTGGCATGAATGCACACATCTCAAAAAGGCGATGTACAAAACCTTGACAGTGGACCAGGATATGGTCTATTCGAAAGATACTACCTTCTATAGCACTTTGTTTCCAAAGACTAATTTTGCAGATGCAGAGTATTGATTTTGTTGTGTCTGATAAAGACAGGTGATGTTACTGCTCTACAGATCACAGTTAAATAATGGGGCTTGCTTTGGGCATAAAGTGGTAATAGAAGTTGTGATTCCTGGTGGCTGGTTAAATAAAATAAGTCAATGCTTTCCCCAATGAATGTTGCTCCATATGATCTAGAGGGACAGTAGAAACCTCACATTTAATTTTGTTGAAGCAAAAAGAGCCCTGATAAATGAGTGAAGCATGGCCCAAGGACACAGATTCATAAGCTGCTTCCACAGATGGAAAGGATAAAAGCAGCTGCCCTGTTCCCAGGGTGTTTTGTGAGCTGGGAATAGCTGCAGTAGATCTTCAGCAGCTTTCAGAACATCTTCCTTGTTAGGCATCACCAAAGATGCTTTTGCTAATAGCACTACACCAATGGAGATGTGGATAAAAGCATCAAAAGTTCTTGGGAATTCGTTCAGTTCTAACATGTCTGACATTCTCTTTTACAAGTTTGGGACAATCTTTCTTGTTCATCAGTGCTACGAGACACAAGAAAGATGGAAGAAATAGGAAAAAGCTGTGAGCAGAAAGCTCAGAGTTTACTCAAACTGTTGTACTGCCTTGGTAAAGGGAAAAACAAAGAAGCCAATGTAGAGTTGGTAAAGTTTTAGTGTGCAGAAGAGACAGGAGCTTCTGACCAGTTCAGAAAGATAGTGAGGTATGGCAGGAATGAGAAATGCAGAAGGAATCAAGGGCTACAGTTACAGCTACTACAACAAACAAAAACATGACCATATGAGTCCTGCGGGAAAGTGAGTCTGAATTTCCTATGTTGTTTTAACAGGCCCAGGGTAGTGTAAAAAGTGGTATTTCTCTTCTGTTGCTAGCATCCCAAACCCAGCAGGCAAGGCAGTGGCAGTATCTCTTTCTCTGCTGCCAGCCAAAGGTGCCTAGTAAACACACCAGTGAGAGAGAACAGGCCTGTGGATATGGGAGGAACCTGGAGCCAGTCTTGGATGAGTGCATGCACAAGCATTTCATAATGCATCTGTATTAATACCTCTGGACTTGCAGGTACATAAACAATTACATAATGCAGTGAATTTGTATGAAACACAGCTTAGATATGTACTTCTTCTATCACAACCCACCAAGGTGGTTCCAAACAAGTACAATATGCAATGATCTCAAAAAGGCCCCCAGTATATGACATGTAGCCTAAACTAGCTTACAGGAAGCCCCACCTTTAGATACTCCACTATCTGACAACTCACTCTTTTGATGCTTTCTAATTAAGGACAAGTTGCATACATTTGATGGGGGTTCTGCTCTTTCATCAACTCTTCTTGCCTATGGAGACTTATTTGGAATCATTCATATGCGTGTTCTGCTTGCAAAGCAAGCAGAGAAAGGGGAAACAAGGAGTGCTAACCCAGCTGGGGCTTTGCAAGCAGCACACATGTTGTTGGTCCCAAGTGAGCCTCTGTAAGTCCTTCATGCTCCCTACATGGGTTCCACTTTTCAACCAATTCTGTTTTCTGATAGTGCTTCAGTCCCTAACCCGTCAGGTATGTATGGGAACTTTGCATCTGCATCATTCTCCTCTGAACACTGGTAGATTATTTCATGCTGTGTGGGGCCTCGGAACCTATGCGCACAATATCTTACCAGGCATCTATGAATGTTAACATATACCTTGTTCTTATTGACATATTCCTATTCCGTGGGTGTGCATATACCATTCTGAGAAATTCTAAGGTAAAAAAAAAAGCTGTCATGACAATCTAACAATCTAGTAAATCTTGTGAAAAATTAGTTTTTCTTATTAGTCTGCCAGTTTAAAAAGCTGAACATACTACCTCCAACCTTTTTACATATTCTTCCTCCATTTTAAGAATTATTTTCCGCTTCTCTTCATCTGGAAAGTGAAACAAATTGCAACAGATTATAATTAGCATATCTGTTCACATAAATCAGTCAAAGTAAATTTCAAACTTCATGTAACTTCCATATTCTCCCCCTTCCATTCTGCAAAATATTCTGATTTCTCCAAAGGTTTATATGTTAAGAATTTCTTGTGTATAGTGCTATTTTAATAACAACTACTACTAGACTAAGAAATATCCACATTTCTTAAAGAAAGCACTACATGCTTCCAAATTTTTGTATTTGTTACAGTAACTAACAAAACAAAATATTTGAATATCATGGCAACATGGTTTGGTTTGCACCTTATTCAGCTGCTCTGAATAAAAGTAAGCTATATTATAAAATAACCTAAAATTATATTATTGTATATGACTCATTATACAATAATATATGTAATATTGTATAATGACTCATAATACAATCATTTTCAAGATGTGGTCTACAGAGACTGAAATTGGCATCCATTCTGCCCCAAACTGCTAATGTGAAATACCCATCAAGTAGTCTAAGGTACTGTCCTACCAATTATAACACTTAGCTGAGATTTATAAACTGTTACCTATGTCATGTTGATGCTTCAAAGCCATTTCTTCTTTTTCCTTATAATTTTGTTCCTTAATACACTCCAATTCAAAATGGTATTGACTTTGCAGAACTGCTAGCTCCTGAGCATGTCTATCATTGAGCATTTCACGAAGTTCAATTAGGGCAGTTTCTTTTTCTTTTCTCAGATGACTCTGCATCATCTCCAGTTGTGATGTGTGCATATTATTTGCACTTAACATTAGAGCTTCCATTTTCAGATTGTGTTGGATCTGCAGTGAAGGAAAAAAACCACAAGAATTAGAACCCCTACCCTTTTATGCAACTATTAACAAATGCCTACTGTGCAGTCCCTGTGGTCCAATTACGCCATCTGCAAAGCCTTAGAACAGCAACTATCTAGTCCTTTTAAACCAGAACCAAAACATTGTAGGGGGCAAAGGTAGTAAGATCACCAGAGAAAGAAGTGGGGCTTAGATGGCAGGACTTGAAGCTCATTCTTAACTTCTTCCTATCTCTACTAAAGCTGTAGTATCAGGTAGGCAAAATATGTACTGTATATCACAAACATTTCCAACTAGGATCAATGAAATGTCAAAAAACACTGCCTCTACCACACAATCCAAATGAACCCTAGGGTCCCAATTAATTCTGCAGCTCATCGCAACATTGTACAATATTGTACAAACAACTGTCTGGCTATGCTTGGTTCAGTTGTTCAGGGTGCACAGCAAGGTAAGAGGACTATACAAATCATGTGGGCGCTATACATCTTGTAAGATGAGAGGGCTTATATAAACTACATAGTACATGTCCTATATTGTCTTCTTGAACAATTTTCTTTGCCCTTTTTTTGTACTTGCACCAGCCAAGGACACATCAATTATCACTGCAATTAATACTGTGCCTCTGTTTGTTGCACTTCTTGATGTGTAGCTTCCATTTCTTGTTGTAACTCATCTAACATTTGCTGTTGCTCCTTCATTAATTCAGTTTGCATCTCTTTCATTTCATCCTCATGTTGAGCTAGCAGTCCACCTGTTTCACCATCATGTTCTGGTTCATGAACCTATGAAGAAAGCATTAAAAACTTTTACTCATATGTGCAAGCACACTCATTTGTCCAACAGAACCTACTATAAAGACCAAAAATTCAAAGGTTTTTTTTCCACATAGACATTTTCTGATTCCAAAGGGAAAAAATATTTTATGCTTCTACAGAAAATTGTTCTTATTGAGTCAGGGCAAGAGACAGAGGAGCTGCAACAGAAATTTGTATGACCAGATGAATATGTACAAGGCTGTCACCTCTGTCTTTCACTGACCTCAGCAGATCCTGCTTATGGACTCATAGCACTGATACCTTGACAGTCTTCACTTTACACTTACAAATCATAGGGTGTAACACAGATTAGGGTTCAGCCTGACAGACAGGCATTTACTGTTAACACTTCTGCTAATCTTTTTTCTTCTAAATGTCAGCAAGTAACACCAGACTAAAGGAACAAGCAAAGACCTTTCACAGGGAAATGGTTTTGCTGTTTCTTCTCCTCCTTGCATTGGCATGAATACATACATATAAATACATCATGTTATGCTTTGCTACACTGGATTTAGCTGCCATAAGCTAACCAGTATAAAATAATCCAGTACCTTTTTTATTATTTCATTGTGTTCTTTTCTGTCTGCTTTTAGTGATTGCTCTGTTCTCTCCCTGTTTTTTCTGCTTAATTCTTCAGTCTAAAAAGAGATGAAGGCTTTAGGAGAGATTTCTTCTTCTAAGTATGTATAGAGTCATCAGATGTTTACATAACTTGCCAAAGTATAGCCTCTGCACAAAACCAAAGATTCAGGCTGGATCAGACTATAGGTCCATTTGTTACAGCATTCTCTTTTTAACACAGGCCAGCTAAATGTATCCAAGAAGCCCACAGGCAGGATTTCAAGAAACAAAAAATCAAGACTGTGTACGCTGCCTCCCTACCATACAAATTCAGTGACTTTGGGCACAGCTGGTACCTATATATGTACATACATACATGATCTGCATGGTTTCTCCCTCATCCCTTTTTGATCAGGATGGACCATCTCACATACGTGTACTTTTGAACCCAGCCTTAGCACCTGGAGGGTGTTACATTGAGGGCAAAGGTATTTGGTAAAGAAGATGGGAACTGCTGAAGTGACCTGGCAGCCTTTCAGTGGTTTATTTTTGAAATGAAGAGCTGCCATGATAGTGGCAACCTGAGCAGATCTCACAGACTAAAAGAAGACATATCAGGCTGAGCAACTTTAGGGAAGCTTCCCTGCCATTGTCCTCATTCCCATCATTAAGTAAGGTCACTGAAGGAGAAGCATTGCCTGGAGCAAACATGATATTTGAATGTTAAAGAAAATTCTGCAGAGAAACCTGGGGAGCCAGGCAAAAAACTGACTAGGAAACAACCCCACAAAAATACTCACAAGAGCAAGAATCCTAGAGGGACTCTCAAACCTAGAAGCAGGCAAATGGGCTTCTTACATTACAGATGATGGTATGTAAGGAAAGGAGAATGTTTATAAAATGCATATTCCGGAATAACTTAAAGCCTACGCCAAGACTAAATGAAATCTAAGACTAAATGAAATTCAGTCTTTGGAAACCAAGTTCTTCCAAGTTCAGCTCTAAAACTGCAACAGGTTTCTTAGAAAACAAGAAAAAGTATCTAGTTTGGTTTTGTCCAGAAGCCCAAAATATATATTATAATACATCAAATAGAACAATAAGGAACTTCAGTTTTCATCTTTAATCTGCTGTCATAACCAGAATTGGTTGTTTTGCCAGTGGAAACCTACTAGCTTCTGGTGCTACAGTTTCACATTTATAAGCTCAGACTGATAATGCAATTTTGTTTTACTAATTTCTTCCTTGTGAAGTCCTGCCATCTCTGATTGTATCTCTTCTATTTTCTGCACTGACTTCCACTGGGTCTCCTCTAGGCAGGTTGCAACTTTCAACTGCATATTTTTTAACTGAGCCACTTCTCCCCCAACTCATTTTTCTTTTTTAATATTACTTCAATGGTACACTTTTCTATTTCTATTATTTTGCAATTTAATTTTTAACTCATTTTTCCAATTTGTGTGAATCATTTGCACACTTAGTTCTCCAATATTTGTTCAAGAATCATTATTGTATTTTTAGCAGTTTCTTCCAAAGCTTTTTCTGATTTCACTAAACTCTGACCAATTGTTCTTTTCCTTCTAATGTTGATTTTTCCTTACATAAATATGATAAACATTGCTCTTTGTTACTCATTTCCAACACAAAATCCTCCTGTTCTTTCTGAAATAACTGTTCTAACATACTTTTTTTTACCAAGTAGTCCAGAAAAGATCTTGTTCCTGACCTTCTGGCTACCAACCTGAGCTGGCTTTTCCCCCCTTTGATTTTGCAAAATAGCCAGCTACTGTCCAAATGCAGACTGAACTTCACTAGACACAGAGTCAGACGCCATTTTTTGCTTCTGAATATCATTCACCAATTGCTCTTGTACTTTCAACTGCATCATTAAGGTTTCTTTTTCTTACTCGAAATCCTTGACCATTTCTTCCCAGGTAAGAAATACTGAATCCTTCATTGCACCCTTGTATTCTTGAACACAAGCTGTCAGATCACTATTTTCTTTGTGCTTCCATTTGTTTTCTGGTTCAAACTCTTCCATTTTTTTTGGCTACCATCTTCATAACTAACACAAGCTTCTTGGTCATTTAAACAAACAATCTCAGCTGTCACATTCTCTTGGACTCCTTGATATGGTTCATCAAGTGCTATTCCCCCTCCCTATCTGCTTCATTAAATCAGTATCTTTTATTGAGATGTCAACATATCGTATTTGCCAATGTACAAGATGCACCAGCATATAAGATGCATCCCAATTTCAAAGGTTATTGTTTAGCAAAATAATTTTTAGTACCGTATAACTTATATGCTGGCGAGGCTTCCCTCAACACACCCTTCCCTTCCGTCTCAGCAGGAGTTCTCCCCACCAAGGCAAAATGCATAGGAAAGAGAGGGGGACCTCTAGGGAAGCCTTGAGCCAGTGTTCCTTTTGCCCCCAGATGTCCCTCTGCCTTTCCTATGCATAAGCAAAATGTGGAGGAAAGAAAGGAGGAGGTCCAGGGGCAATGAGCCAGTGCCAGCGTGGGGCTTCCCTAGACTCTTATCTGCCTTTCTTAGGCATCAGCGAAATACATAGCAAAGAAAGAAGAGGATCTAGGGGACAAAACCAGCACTGGTGTGGGGCTTTCCTAGGCCCTCCCCTCCGTTTC
The DNA here is from genome assembly GCA_948474755.1 of Ctenosaura bakeri. Lineage (NCBI taxonomy): Eukaryota > Metazoa > Chordata > Lepidosauria > Squamata > Iguanidae > Ctenosaura > Ctenosaura bakeri. The sequence goes on from CAOLHI010000865.1 coordinate 349,639, forward strand.
CTATGCATTTTGCCTTGGTGTGGAGGGGGTGTTTAAGGGGGTCTCACAATTATGCACCTGGCGTTTAAGACACACTCCATTTTCAAAGGCTATTTTTTGGGGGGAAAGTGCATTTTATATGCCGGCAAATACGGTAATTATCACCTGCATCTTCATGATCTTCTCTTTCATTCTGTGACAAACAACCATTTATTAAAACCGATGCTCTGAATTTTATATTAAGATTTATTTTACTGAAAATAGGTATTAGCTCATTGGAACATACTTATTCACCAAAGCACAGTATCTTGCCCGTCAGGGTCTAAAGTATCCTTAACGTGGCAGGCATTCCACAGAACATTTCCAATGTACAGAACTCGTAAATATGCCTGACCGCTCCTGCCTCACAAAATTATTAGCTAACTTACTTGCATCTTTAATAATAGCCCTTAATTCTAGTTCTACCAGATGATTTTTCAAACAGTTATCAGATTCAAAGCTTTTAGAGTCACTTTGGACTATAACTTTCTTTGGGTTTTTCTTTGCATCATCTAGTACATTTACCAATGTGTTCACACCGAAACTAAATGAAAACTCTACATTCCTCTATTAACTAATTGAGACTCTTTTCTATATTGGCACAGTACATTTCAGCATCTCTTTAAATTTTATCTTCTGTGTCCATGACACCTCCTGTAACAATGCTTTTTCTGCTTCTAAATGGTCCCAGGTCCCTCCAAATGTGGTAGAAGTAACTTCTACACACCCCTAGAGAGAATTTGAGAAATTTTTGATCCTGGATGTTTTGAGACCCACAAAAATGGCTGTTGAGGATACATGAATATAGTTGTACCCAACCGTGATTTTTTAATTTACAGAAGGGTTTTTGATCCAGAAAAAAATCTTTTCCTAACAGAATACAGTTACAAGTGGTATTGCTGTCACCACCCAGTGTCCTTTAAAAATCTATAGGAGATTGATAGCCCTCAGACAGGTTATGAAGTTATAGAAGACATAATGGTGAATCTTCTATATAGCAGCAGATGCACTCAGCCGGCTTGTTACAGCTGAATTGATAAAGATCTGTGAACAGCTTAAGAATAAGTAACCACTTATTTGATAGTAAATAACCTTTGTGATCCATGAGTAGAAACAAAAAATTTAAGCTAGAGTAATACCTTAACTGAATTCTAAAACATCACAAACAAGGTGAGCTTTATAGTTTACCAGAATTCTTCAAATCTGTCTAATTTTTTGAACTGACATTTTTCATCTGATGAAACACTTACCAAAAGACTAGTACTCCAAGACTGGAAAGATAAACATTTTCAGTCTATTGTACTATGCTCAGGAGATCTCAGTTTTAACTGCTCATTAATGTTTATTTTATATATGTCAACTTCAAGAAAATGTGTTTTTAGAAATATGGTCAATGTATATTAATAAATATATTAATCCAAATTGTCTGGATTTGGGCTCTTGATGCTGTGTGAGTCTGAAGGTTTTGATGTAGTTTAATGCATATTATACCTTTATCATTTAACATGTTTTAACTTTATAAATGGTTTATTTGTTTTTTAAATTTTATATTTATACTCTTAAGGATCTTTTGATTTGTACTATTTAAATCAGAGCTTTCAAAACTTCTCATGTTAGTGGCACACTTTTTAGATATGCATTATTTTGTGACACAGTAATTCAAGTAAGTACTTAAGTAAGTGGAGGCAGCCTCTCCACTCCGACTTGGCCTGCAGTTGCCCTCATCGGAGTCTTCCTTGGCCCAGGGTGGCGGTGGTAGAAGAGGCAGCCCCTCCACCTGGGCCTGGCCCACCGCTGCCCTCGCAAAAGTCTTCCTTGGCTCAGGTCAGTGGTAGTGGGAGAGACAGCTCCTCCATCCATTATGTTCGAGTGGCACACCTACACATTGCAGCTGACATACTAACGAGCTGAAACACACAGTTTGGAAAGCTCTGATTTCAATGTTGTTCGCTGCCTTGAGTTCTACTGTCAGGAGAAAGGCAGGAAATAAATGAACAAATAAATAAAATGGACAACCCATGCTTGTATCTATATACTTCTTCCTTCCTCTCTTTCTTTGCTGTAATTATACTTTTAAATTAATCAAATAATTAAAAAAATATAATAAAACTCCTATGTTTAACCTCCAGTTTTGCTGACCTAAAGGCTGTTACATTGCTTTTGTACTATGGCTTTAAGCCATTCCAGAGACCTGTGTGCTTACGTCAAAGGAAAGAATAAATCTTTTTGTCTACAAAGAGGAGACAACATCACAGCCAATCTTCTTAACTTCTTCATTCTTCATTCTCCAGCTTCCATATCAGTCATCTATAGAGATATTGGCTAATACACTTGGCCAGATTTTTGAACTTTTAAAAAAAAATTTACAGAAAAAATCTTTCACAAAAACAACAAAACCACCTCTTTTTAAAAAAAATAAGTAACAAGTGAACAGCTGTAAAGTAATATTTGTTGTTCTTGTGTGCCTCCAAATCATTTCCAACTTATGGCGACCCTAATGTGAAACTATCATGGCAGATTTGTTTAGAGGTGTTTTTCCATTGCCTCCCTCTGAGGCTGAGAGAATGTGACTTGGCCAAGGTAACTCAGTAACTTTCCATGGCTAAGTGGACATTCAAACTCTGGTCCCCCGGGGTCCTAACCCAATATTTACATCACTACACCATTCTTACTCCCAAATTAATATTCAGCAGATCGTAAAGAAATGTCAGTCTAAAGACACTGATGAGAAAAAGTCACATATATCATTCTTGGTGGTGGCACAGAAATGAAATATTTATTTGAAGAGCTACTGCAAACACAGTAATGTTGGACAAGATGTAGTATTACATGCACTGACTCAGCACAGCCAGCTGAAGAGGGAGCAGATCCTGTGAGAGCCAGCCTGGTACAGAGGTTAACATGTTCGCCTTGGAACATCTTGCTAAAGCTCCTCAGGGACGGTCTCTCAGCCAGACCTAACATAGGTTGCTGCGAAAGTAAAGCCAGGATCAGGGGAGCCCATTACATTATTAGCCACATTATTATTAGCACCCATATTATACCAAGATAGTGGACATAACTCTCCTCCTTGCTACTTTATTCTCAAAATAACCCTACAAATTGAGTTGGGCTGAGAGAGGATCATAAGGGCTGCCTCAAAGTCATTTGATGACTAGAACCTTGAACTCCAAGTTCCAGACTACAGGTGTCCTGAGCTCACTGGAAGGAAGGTGGGTGAGACGGTGCCCTTTTACCCCACACAGTTCATGTACTATGATTCTACTTTAATTGTCGTGGCAACAGCCCATGGAATCCTGCAATTTACAGTTCAGGGAGGAAAACATGAAGTTTGTCTTTGGTGCCTCCGACCAAACCACCAATCTCAGAACTCCACAGGAGGCAACCATGGCCATTTCTGCACTAGTTTGTTATAGCGCTATTATTCCGCTTTCAACATCCTGTGGAATCCTGGAGTTGGCAGTTTAGGGAGGGGCCTTTAGAGTTCTCATCCAGAGAGCTCTTTGGCCTCAGTAAACGACAAACCCCAGAATTCCACAGGATGTTGAAAGTGGAATAACAGCACTATAACAGTCTAGACCATTTCCACACTACAGTGTTAAAGTGCTGCTATTCCACTATCAACCTCCTATGGAATCCTGGGGTTTGTAGTTTAGGGAAGGGCACTTCACATTCTCAGCCAGAGAGGTCTATGGCTTCAGTAAACTACAAACCCCAGAATTCCACAGGGCGTTGAAAGTGGAATAGCAGCAGTTTAACACTGTAGTGCGGAAATGGCCCTAGTGAGGAAAAGGCCAGCATGTGAGTTAAGGTGGGATCGTAGCGCTATTAACTGTATCGTGTGAAGGGGCCCAGGATCTTCTCAAACGTGAAAGGGGCCCCGACAACTGAGCCCGGCAATAAGGGAGGGATGCGCTTTCCTCTGCGCAGGTACCCGGCCCTCTCCCCGCCCCCACTCTCTCGCACGGCCACCCCCGGACCCAGGAGTAACAGAAAGATGCCCACCTCCGGACGGCGGCCGCCCTCGCCATCCCCCGCCGCCGCCGCCGCCGCCGCCGGCCCCTCTTCGCTCTCCATGCCCAGGCACGAGAGCACCCTGCCCCGTCCGCTTCCAACCGTCGCACAACCACCTGAGGCCGAAAACTTTTAGCCAATGGCGTTCCTCGAGTCCCCTTCCCCCCCCCGTCCGAACTTAGCGTCCAATCAGAAAACGAGTCCAAACCTACGGTTAACCCACTACAGTTGCTCCCGCCTTTGCGCCAGCTGTGAACAGATTGACAGTTCGAGCAACCAACAGGGTTAACCCCTGGGATGTCGACGGGGTCTCAGAAGAGGAGCGCGGCGACCCGTTTTGCCTCAGGCCTCCCCGGTTTCCTTTATCCGCAATCTGTCTGCGCGCCCTGGCCGGCAGTCTGGGACAATGAGACGAAGTGGAGGCTTCTCTCTGGCTAGTTCCACGTTCTCTTCGCCGCCTTTTCGACCTTTAAAAGCGAAAACGTACCTCTAAACACGTCAACACAGTACGCTGAAGTCCCATTTTTTTTAACCGCATCGATAACAATAGCCATTTCTTCACTAGACGGTTATAGTGCTATCACTTTCAACATCCTGTGGAATCCTGAGGTGTGCAGTGGATGTTGAAAGCGGAATAATAGCACTATAACAGTCTAGTGCGGAAACGGCCAACGAAGCACACGTCTCTCATCGCAGAAACCCTCCCCTGTCGCTAAGGAAGTGTTTTATACGAACAGGATAATTGTCCTTTCTATTTATTTATACTAAGTAACACCTCAGTTTAAAATAGTCGACGACACGCTGCGGCAGCTGCCCCCAGTCACGGCTCTCCGATTTCTCACTTGCATCTTACGGGCACCTCTCTCTTTTTTTTTTTTTTTTGCCACCGAACACAAAATAATAGAAATTCCTTTGCTGCATGACTGGGCTCTCATTCTAGCTTTCTTATTTCTACGAAGCGAGTCAGGTGCTCGTGATAACCCTAACCACGATTTAACACGAGAACCGGCGACAACCGAAGGAGTAAAAATATTTCCACACGACAGTCTTATAGCGCGATGATTCCACTTTCAACCTCCTATGGAATCCTGGGGTTTGCAGTTCCGGGAGGGGCCGGTCGGCCCCTCCCGGAACTGCAAACCCCAGGATTCCATAGGAGGTTGAAAGTGGAATCATCGCGCTGTAAGACTGTCGTGTGGAAATGGCATCTAACGGAGCGCGCATGCTCAGTTCTCCCCCCCTTGCCGCCGTACACGGCGTTGTGAGCAAACAGACAATCAGATTCCTCGGCTGACGACGCCGGGCTCTGAGTTTCAAACGGCTTTTCCCCGCCTCCTGTAAGAGGAGACAGCCAAACAGCGGGGGCGGGGGCGGAAGCGGGGGTTATAATTGGCCCGATGTTAACAGTTGGACGTTCGCCCTTTTTTGCCCGCCAAGTTAAGAGCGGTGTTGCTGTGAGGGAGCGGGAATGGCGGTTTGAGGGATACAGAGTTTCAAACAAGACCGTTCCTGTCAGTACAGGAGTTTTCGCAGCTGTTCTATCCCTTCTAATATTTTGTAAAAGATGCTTACGTTATAATCTTTCTCACAGAACGGCCGCTGCAGTACAAACAAATGTTGAAAATACATTAATATGTTTGTCTGACTACATCTATCTAACTTGCTGTATTATGGAGAGGAGGGAAAGCCGGCTTTTCAGTAAACAACCATATTCCAGAATTAGAACTAACTTCGAGTAAATAAGCTTCCATTTCTGGGCAAGTTAGGGAAACTGAAGTTGCTCAAACCTTGGAGAAACTCATCAAGACTAATAATAATAATATTTGTTACCAGCCTCTCCCCCACTCGAGGTGGGGTACAGAATACATAGAACTAAAAAGAAAAAAATAGTTAAAATGTGCTAAAACAGAGGCTGATTAATACAAATATACTATAATTAAAATATATCACAATTAAAGTACAGTTAAAGTACAATCAAAAGTACAATTAAAAATAGACATATTTTTATAATGTTTTCAAGATGCTACTGAAGGAAGACAGTCTAGTAGCAGTTGGGCAGAAATGTAGTGGAATAAAAGTAATATAACACACACATGATTTTGGATATGTTTATTGGCTGTTGGTTGTTAACAGTAAAATAGAATAAAATGATCCTGTATGTGACAGCATTATCTCGTTATGGAGGAACTGACTAGTTTCTTCCAATGGTTAATTTATGAGTTCATTCAAACTGGAATCAATTCCAGTTGATTTAAAAATCTCGATATTTTTGCAAGGTCAATACATTGTGGTTGGCTGGACTTTGTAGCTAGCTGTAACATCCAGACTAGTCATAATAATACTGTCCTCTCAACTATAAAAATGTGATTGATGTAGAAATCAGACTTCATACATAGAACTATTTTAACAAAAACGAAATGTATGTTTGAATGGTAATTTTTTTTTTAATGAAACAGGAGTTTACACATTAGGGCACCCAATCCCATCTGGTCTTGGAAGCTAAGTAGAGTCAGGCCTGGTTAGTACTTAGATCAGTGGTTCTCAACCTGTGGGTCGGGACCCCTTTGGGGGTCGAATGGCCCTTTCACAGGGGTCGCCTAAAACCATCGGAAAATACATATTTCCAAAGGTCTTAGGCTCTATTTCCTCCTTGGTGGTGCTGCGCAAGCGCGAGCCATGTGCTCGCGTCCTCCTGCCCCCTGTTCAGAAGGGACTGAAATCGCTCCCCTTCTCCAGTCCCAGGACTGCCAGAAAATAGTTACTCTATTTAAAAGCTAACACAAACTAAAATGTGTGTTTTTACAGTGATTGATGAAAGAAAAAGAAATATAGGACTATTGGAAGCTGGTTGGGACCCAAAGAAATGCATTCAGCTTACTATATTATATCTTTGGCAGCCAAATGATGGCACTCTGTTGGTTCCATGTTTCTAAATGGAATGAGAGGTTTTGCCTCTTGCCGCCACAAGAGTGGAATTAAATGAAAAGCTAGTGATTTTGGATTTCAGAGAACAGGCCCGTTTTAACCTAAACCATGCAAAATAGATGGCAAATAAGGTTTTGTCTGTGTCTGCTAGGCTGCAGAAATAATGTGCAGTGTGCAAATACAGTGCACTGTCTTCTGGCGTTGTTACCCTGAGATTTGGGGGTCCCACGAGGGGCGCCCAGCTCTGCCAATTAAAATACCAAAGATGGGGAAATTAGAACTCAGAGCACTGGTTTTGCTAGCGAGAGGCAGGGTAACGTAGCGAGATCTTTTACCCTAAGTATACAGCATCAGGTTAGAGAGTGGCTAGACAAGGTTTTAAAAGAATGAACACTTCTTTATTAACAGGAACACACAGAAGACAACACAAACTAACTAACTGGAAAAGAAAGTTGTAAGGGAGGGCAATACGACCTGTTCCGTAGTCCTGGGGAGAGGTTGGAGGTTCGGGGAAGAAAGCTCAGCGTGGGGCACTGAGGGGGAGTCCTTTAAACACACCAGTGGCAGGGCAGGATGGCAGTCAAAGGTGATCCGAGGATCGGTTAGAAATGAAGGGTTTTTCATAGGGAAGATCGTGCCTTTCGGCTATGGCAGTCCCAAAGGAGGACAAAAGAGGTTTCGGTGCTGGACCAAAGAATTTGGTGAGGTCAGGTTTAACGTGATGGGATTTGCATGTAGAAACAATACCTTTGGCCGAGATGTTGATGGCCCAACTCACAAGAGTAATTTGACTGAGAGCCACGTGGCTATTGAGGAGTCTGTGGCGGGAAGTTCCCTAAAGCTTCGGGCGAGTTTTGGGTTGCTGGCTACAAAGAGAAATGGAATGCAAACCATTAATGGCCGCTCTCTGTCCGTGCTTATCCAGAGAACTTTGCAAACACGTGAGATGAGGTAATCGCAACCAGTCCAGCTAAGGCCAAATTAAATGATGTCAAAAGGATATCTAGGGGTCCTCACTGGGGGTGCCATAGCGGAAATAACAGCATGAACTCCGCCTGTATAAATGCAAGGATGTGTGAAATGTTGTGTGCGATTATAGCAAATGGACGTGATGGACACATGCCCACACTGCTGCAAATGCACATACATTGTGTCCATTGCTCACTTTTTTTTTCACATGGGAGTTCCTGGAACAGAACCCCCACATATGTGGCAGGCACACTATATTAAAATTCCAATCTCTTCCTTGTTGCAGATTTGATAATTACATGTTTTGGAGCTCAGAAATTGCATCTACAAAACTTTACTACTTACCAGATACAATTCTGCCATAACTTGTGTTACTGCAGTTCCTAAGCCGCACTTGGAATATTGGATATCACTTTGATATCAATAATTTGGCCTTCTTTATCTATTCCTCTCCACGCGCTGCGAGGTCCCCTGGACAAACTTGCAGACAGGCACGGCCACTAATCGCTGTAATATTCCAAACAATACAGGCTGGCCAGAAATAGCCGTCCCGCCGCTTCAGGAGACCTCAAAGGCAAGTACTCTATTATGTATGCACGCTAATTACAAAGAACTCCCTGCCCCGAGCAGGCAGCTTGATTAGATGAATCCCCATCTGTCAAGCACTCTGTGTTTGCATACTGGCTACTCTATTGTCAATTCGGACCTAACTCAATCATGCTAAATTCTGACCTTTCGGAGGCTTTGTCTCCAGCCCGAAACTCATTGTTTTCCCCAAGTACGGACTAGCCTACGGCCACATTTCCCACTATGAAAACCCCTGATTTTGAGAACTTCTTCGGATCGCTCCCCACTTCCATCTCACCTTGCTGCTGCTTTGCTTGGCGAGCCTTCCCCTCAGTCCCATGTACTGAGACTCCATTTCTCCGAACTTCTGCTGCAGACTACCCGGGCTTCAGGACAGGTGTAGTATTACCCAAACCAACAACTCCTCTAAAAATCCCTCTATCCCCCTCCAACCTTTATTTCTCTAGTTATCTGAGTGAGTGTGCTGCATACACTGTTTGATTGTATTTTAATAAAGATCACAATTATTTCAATTCTGTTTGCTCCTTGACTTGGCCTGACCCTGTAGACATTGGGTGAAAGATCTCATTCCGTTGCCCTGCCTCTCATATTGCTAGCTTGTGCTCTCTGCTAATTTCCCCAACTTGTATAATTTGGAGCGCATTTAGGTGTCCCTCCCGGGACTCCCAGAAATCAGGGTAACGCTTGGTAACAGGCAAGTGTTTCTCTGGAAGGCTGCATTTAAAACTACATTCTGAAGATGGCTCTTCCAAGTACAATTTTAATATGCAATGGACAGATGTAAAACTTCATGCTGAGTTTCCTCTATGGCTATCGCCAGTTGCTAAAGATAAATGCAAAGCTTTACTTTGTAGCACAAAGAGCTACAAAAGTTTTGAATTACATAATAGAGAAATTAGAGCTGCATAATCAAATGCACAAGGATGATTGTTGTCAGAAAAACTGGAAAATTAAAAAAAATTAACAGTATTGCAATTTGTTTCTGTTCAAAGCCAAGTAAACATTCAAGTAGTAAAAGTACATAGTTGGTCATATAGAAAAGGCAGGGCTTCAAAGCTTGAATGACAAGGTTTGCTTGCTGAAATTTTGTTTTTAATACAACAGAGGCTTAACTATTGATTTGATGATCTTGAAGTGCTGGTATTTTTCATTCCATTGTTTTGCCTTTGTCCCTCTCCCCTGAGAACTTTTCTGAAATTGAATTCAGTTTTCCTCATCCTTGTTTAAAGAAATAGTTTTAAACCTTAACTCCCCAAGCTACAACTCTCAGAAACTCTGAACATAGGCCACACTAGCTGGGATTTCTGGGAACTGAAGTCTATCAACATCCTGGTTTGGGAACCACGTTTCTCAGAAGACGTTTTTCTATCAATCCTCAACCGTCCTTCCTCCTGCCATGGAGATTCTGTTAGGTCTCCGAGCAACTTGACCAGCAGTTCAGAAACAAGTGTGCTAACCACAACCATTCCGATCTCACTTATGTTTGTTCACTGTGCGTGTGTGTGTGTGTGTACAAGTGTGGCTTTACATAATATTCCCAGGACTGCCAGAAAACTGAAAATCAGCTCCTGTACTTTAAATAGTTGTATACAGGAAGGAATTGTGTAGCAAGAAACTCCTGTAGAACTTCCCTCTTCTACACAACTATTAAAGGTACAGGAATTCACCAAGATACTGATGTGCACAGAGAGGAAAGTAAAGACTCTTTCAGCTGAATGTAAAGTCTCTTTGAGTAGTTCACTTGAAAGGAACTTTAATCTTAAAGGCAAATTACTTGAACAATTATGGAACTGCTTGACAGTGCTCCTATTTGAGCCTCGAAGGAAGGCCTCTTTGAGATTGTTAACATTTAAGGTGGTATTTTTAGTGGCCATAACTTCAGCGAGAAGGGCCTCAAAAATTGCAGTTCTGTTGGTGAACTGAAATCTGTGTAGATTCAATTCCTTAATACTAACAATGGATCCATCATTTAGACCAAACTGTATGTTGCATTTTCCGGTATTGCCAACAACAACATCACCAAGTTTTCATCCTAATCCTATTCATCTGACAGAAAGGAGATGGCGCTCTTTAAACATTTGGAGAACTGTTGAAGTACACATAAATAGGACAAAGAGAATAAAGAATGCACAGGCACTGTTTGTTTCATCTAACATTAACATGTTTCATTTAACATTTCATCAGAATACTGGGGTACCAGGTTTCAAAGTCAACAATTTCTAGATGGATAAAGCGTTGCCTTTACTCTTGCTATGACTGTGCCAATATTCACAGGCCACATAAAGTGTGGGTGCACTCCACAGGACCAATGGCAACTATGGTGGCTTCTGGGTATGTTTAGTCTGCAGAAGAGAAGGTTAAGAGGGGACATGATAGCCATGTTTAAATATTTGAAGGGATGCCACGTAGAGGAAGGAGAGGACTTGTTTTCTGCTGCTCCAGAGACCAGGACAAGGAGCTATGGATTCAAGCTGCAGGAAAGAAGATTCCACCTGAACCTCAGGAAGAACTTCCTGACAGTCAGGGCTGTCCGGCAGTGGAATATGCTGCCTCGGAGTGTAGTGGAGTCTCCTTCCTTGGAGGTTTTTAAGCAGAGGCTTGATGGTCATCTGTTGGGAGTGCTTTGAGGGTGTTCCTGCATGGCAGGGGGTTGGACTGGATGGCCCCTGTGGTCTCTTCCAACTCTACATTTCTATGATTCTATGATTCTAGAACAACTTAATCACCAGAAGATGTCTGCAAAGTGGCTGGTTGGAAAAAGCCAAATACTATCATTAGAGACTACAAAATTGACAAGTTTGCATCAAGTCAAACTGCCTTTGGGAGAACAGTGTTGGAGGCAGTAGCACAGGACATAGGCAACCAATCCCACCCATACTTAGTATAGCTTGGGTATGTCCCAGAGTGTTGCTCCTTCAGCCTTCCTGGAATGATCTTTCTCAAGAAGTACCAACCTCTCAGTCTTCTGCTTGAAGAATGTGTTTGCTGTGAAAAAAATGTGGGCCTCACAAAATTCAATCAGCCACTTTCCTGCTCATGTTTGATGCTAGACCAAATTTTCCTACAATCTTTGATTCTGCTCTGTTCTCTACTTTTTCATTCCAGTCACCTTTGATTAACAAGAAGTCATGTTTTGGTGTGTGATCAATTGTCTCCTGGACTCCAGCATAGAATCTTTAAATTTCTTCTTCTGCCTCTGCAGTTGGAGCATAAATTTAGATTATAGGCCATTTCCACACTACACTGTTATAGTGCTATTATTCCACTTTCAACATTCTGTGGAATTCTGGAGTTTGTAGTTTACTGAGGCCAAAGAGCTCTCTGACTGATAGTTCTAAATGGCCCTCCCTAAACTGCAAACCCCAGGATTCCATATGATGTTGAAAGTGGAATCATAGCACTATAACAGTATAGTGCAGAAATGGCCATAATTATAGTGATGGGTTTTTCCTGAAGTCTTACTGACATAATTCCGTCACATTTTATGTTATATCCTTTGACTAATTTTGCTGTATCTCTCCTCACTATTAGAATGTGCTACCTCATTTCTTCTTAGATTTTCATTTTCTGAGTTATATAATTATCTGTCTCAAAAAGTCCCATTCCTGTCCACTTTAGCTTGCTCACTTGTTACCCTGTTTCCTGGGGGTCCTGGGAGGGACACCTAAATGTGCTCACAATTAACTAAGTTTGGGGAAATTAGCTGAGAGCACAAGCTAGCAATGCGAGAAGCAGGGCAACGCATCGGAACCTTTTACCCAATGTCTACAGAGTCAGGCCAAGCCAAGAAGCACACCAAGTTATAAGAATAATTGAGATTTTATTAAATACAAACACACAGTGTATGCAACACACAATCACACAAGTAACTAAGGAAAATAAAGGTTGGAGTGGTATAAAGGGATTTTTCAGAGGGATAGTTGATTTGGGTGATACGAAACCTGTCCTGAAGCCTGGAAGAATAGAGAGCGATGCTGGGGTTCGATGTGGCTCAGCACGTGGAACTGAGGGGAAGCGCACCAAGCAAAGCGGCAGCAAGGCGGTCTACAACTCAGGAGCGATCCGAGGAAGGTCTCAGAATCAGGGGTTTTTATAGAGAGAAATGTAACTGCAGGCTATTCCGTACTTGGGGAAAACAATGAGTTTCGGGTGCGAAACAAAGCTTTGGAAAGGTCAGAATTTAGCATGATTGAGTTAAGCCCGAATTGACAAAGACGTAGCCAGTATGCACTGCTTGGCATTTGAGTATCCAGCTTGCCAAGTTGTCTGCTCGGGGCAGGGAGTCCTTTGTAAACAGCATGCATACATAATGAGGGTGTTTGCAGAGAGGTCTCCTAAAGCGGTGATCTGGCTATTTCTGGCCTGCCTGTATTGTCTTGGGATATTGCAGTGTTTAGGGGCTGAGCCTAGTTCTGTGCTTATCCGGGGGCCTCACAAACACGTGGAGAGGGATGGTGGAAGAGAGCCAAATTATTGATATCAAAATGACATCTTTATGCTATCTCCAAGGAGGCCTAACCTGCAGTAACACACTCCAGGTATTGCATTGTATATACGTCTATATTCTTTAGCCTTATGTGTGAAAATACACTAAAGCAGTGGTTCTCAACCTTCCTAATGCCGCGACCCTTTAATACAATTCCTCATGTTGTGGTGACCACCAACCATAAAATTATTTATTTATTATTTACAATGCCCCCCCCCGGGCAAAGGCCGCCTTGCTGGCCAGGAACGTGGGGACTGGCAGGGAGGGAAAGAGGAGCCGCGCGTCTCCCGCGGGAAAAAATTCCAAGAACCCCCCCCCCGCGCTCTGCTTCTGCTTCGCTCTCGTTTCCGCGGGGGGGCAGTGTAGGAAAAGTTTCCAGAGCGTCGACCCTGGCCGGGGGGAGGAATCCCAGTGCCTTTGTCTTTTGCGCCAGGCGCAGCTTGTCCACCCAGAAAAATGCCGCCTTGCGGCCCCCCTGGCCCTTCCGCAGCACTCCCCTCCGTGGCAAGTGGGGCAGGGGCCGTGGCAAGGAGGGGGCCTGCCCCCAGTGCTGCCGCCGCCCCCCTCAAGCTGGCCCGTCAGACGGGAGGTTCTCCCGGTAGTGGAGAAGGGGAGCGATTACAGTCCCTTCTGAACAGGGGGCAGGAGGACGCAGGTGCATGGCTTGCGCTTGCGCACCACCACTCCTGCTGTGGCGATGCTGTGGCTACATGCGCTCCCGCCAAAGGGGGCAGGAGGACTGCGCATCACCACTCCTGGGGCTTTTCCGCATGTTACCTTATCGCAGAGGTGGGGGGTGCTGTTCGCGCAAGCACGTTCTTGTGCAAGGCGCTCTCTTCGCTGCTCCTTCGTCCTGCAGCTGGCTTCCTGGTCACTCGACTGCCTCGCCCCTTCCTCCCCCAGCACAGCCTACAGCTCCCAGGCTGCACTGCGGAAGGAAGAGGCGGGGCAGTTGCGCAACCAGAAAGCCAGCTGCGGGACGAACAAGTAGTGAAGAGAGTGCCTCACGCAAGAACCTGCTTGTGCAAATGGCACCCCCCCACCTCTGCGATAAGGTAACATGCGGAAAAGGCCCAGGAGTGGTGGTGCGCAAGCGCGAGACACGCACTCACGTCCTCCCGCCAAACCGGGCAGGAGGACGCGAGCATGTGGGTCATGCTTGCGCACCACAACCAAGGAGGGAACGGAGCCTAAGACCATTGGAAATACATATTTTCCGATGGTCTTAGGCGACCCCTGTGAAAGGGTCGTTTGACTCCCAAAAGAGTCACGACCAAGAGGTTGAGAACTGCTGCACTAAAGTTTATACTATGTACAGTATGAGGTTCTATCAGTCTTGCTGCTGTGTTGTCAGAAATTCAGAATATTTTACCAGTTGAAGAAATTGTTTTGCAATAATTTGCTGGATCTTTGTATATTGACTTGCTGTGTTTAATTTTTAAAAATTTATTTGAAATCTACATATATGCAGAAATTGTTGTAACATACATGAACTTCATGTGTAGTAAGATGCACTTGGAAACACAAGATCTTGCACTACTGTTCTCTTCATAGAATTTGACAGTTCTTAGAAATGTCCTCACCTCACCCCAATTTCTGTTTGAAGTTTCTGGAGTGAAACATTTTAAAGTATGGCTTGGGAAATGCTTTGCAGGAAACCCACACCAGATTTTACAGATTTTAGAAAGTACAAAAAAACCCAAACTGGTTTTTACAATCTGTAAACAATGAGCTCCACCCAGTTTGTTTTTTGTTTTTTATTTCTCATTGATGAACAAACTCTGTATGATCAAGGTTAGTTTCTTTACTTGGAGTTTTGTTTAAACTGTAGGAAGTACAAACATAGCAACTATCTTGTTACCTGATCTTAGGTATTCAGAGATGCCTGGGACAACACACGGGGCTGGGCTTAGTGATTTGCATTGAGAAGCCCAGCAGCCCTTAAGAAAATCTCAGTGTTGTGGAAGCAGAGCAATATCTTAGTAACCGTACTGAGTGTACAGTGCAAGAGGGATGAGATGAAAAGGAATAGGCATAAAATGGTTCTGTTTTCCCTTGTGATAATAACCTGACTGAGAGAAACTCTATGGAAAATTTTGACAAATATGCTGAAGAAAGAAAGAGGCAGCACATGTTAAACATAATTTTATAGGTTGTTTGATCAGTCCATTGCCTTGGAATTTTGTGACAATGACAGACTCCGATGTGGCTGACCACCTGGCCCAGCTAAAAGTCAAACTTCTTAAGAAGGTAAGATACATTTCTAAGGTCATGTCCAGATACCAACGTCACATACTACTGTTTTTCCACAGTAGCAATAATTATGTAGGGATGGTATACAAAAATTAGAAGGGAAGATTTTATAGAACAGTTACCTCTTTATCTTATAGCCATCAATGCACTTTAGCCATGGAAATCACAGTCAGAATCTTCGCCAGCCTACGTTTATGGCCTCAGTGTCTGGTTTTCCAATTATTTTTACTTGAGAAAATGGTGCATGGTACACAAAGTCCACATTATATCATGATTTATTTTATATTCGTTAGTCAGAAAGTATCTAAGTGAACACACTAAACATCCTTTGTTCTGTTTAGATGACCTTCTTCAACCCCCAAATAATAATCATAAGAATACCATTAATAATCACCAAATACTTTAGGGAGGGAAGATGATGTCAGTGATGATCCAACAGGACAACCGTATCTAAGCATATCTATTCAGAAACAAGCTATACTCAGTTTAATTGGATTTACAACTTTAAAATCCTCTGAACCTAACATATTCCAGTCCTGGCTGCAAGGTTTTCCTGCAGGTCAGGGAGGAGAGAAAGAGCTGGAGGAAAGAAGAAGGAAGACTGTGAGTATAGCTGAGAGCAGTGGAAGTCAAGAAAAATCACAAAGCAATTCTGTAGTAACATATTCAAGGAATAAATAAGAATGCATCAGGCTGTACGGTCAATGGAGTGGAAGATCCAATTTTTAGTCTGAAATTTAAAGGACTGACTAGAGATGCTAGATCTATTTTGTGGCCAAGGTTCAGCATCGCAGATAATTCCTTAAAAGTCTGGGCTACAAACCAAAGCTAATTCACTACCCCACAGACACTAAAGCTGGCAGCATCCATATTTAGATAGTTGAAGCTACATCCATAAATAATTAGGAGTTTCTGAGATGGAGAAGAGGTGGAAGTATTTTCCTGCATGTTCACAGTGCCCATATTCTCAGCAAACCAACCTTACTGTTAGAATTCTTTTAAAGATGCTGTATGCCCCTTAGGTACTTCTTGAAAGTAAGTTCTACCGGATGGCCAATCTCACTGGATCCTAGGTATTTTACTGGTTTACTGGTAAACATTCACCCTCCATCATCCAATGGCCAGAGGTTCTTATGCTTTAGGGCCTTTCTGCACTACACTGTTATAGTGCTATTATTCCACTTTCAACATCCCATGGAATCCTAGGGTTTGCAGTTTAGGAAGAGGCATTTAGAATTCTCAGCCAGGGAGCCCTTTGGCCTCAGGAAACTATAAACCCCAGAATACCACAGGATGTTGAAAGTGGAATAATCGCATTATAACAGTGTAATGCAGAAAGAGCCTTAGTCATGCATTCAAGTGTATTTTACAATGCCAGCTTTAAGAAAATGTATTTTGTAAGATCAGCCTAGCCCACTCTCACATCCTGTTTACCACCTTGTCTTTTGCCCTTCTTTCTTTGCTTCATGTATGTATGTATTTATGTATGTATGCGCATATATATATATATATATATTCAGTACTTTGAAGGAATTGTTGAATGTCAAAGCCATGTTCCCTGGCTTCCTATTAATCCTTACATTGCTTTGATCCACAGAAACTAGAAAATGAATTTGAAAACTCAGATGGCTTTGAATCTGCAACAAGTAAGCAATTAAAGCTGTTTTGTATTTGTTTAGAAACTGCTGTGGCAAAAAACCCAAAAAACAACAATCCCAAACTGTGAAATTAATCCTATCTAGATTGTACTTCATTATGTCTCCCTGTAATTGAGAAATATTTGGTTGAGCAGATTGGCTTGGTCTTCAATTTTTCATCAGCTATTTTCCAGGGTTTTCAAATTTGTTATGAACCTCCAGCTTACTACTTATTGCTCACCCTGGAATCTCTGTCTCCTCTTAATCTTTTCTTACAACCCACTACGGAGATGTCTAATACACAATAAAGTAACTACAAACCTACTGCCATGTGCGTCACTGTGTCTCTGCAGGCACATGACCAGCACCCAGTAAGTCCTGTGGCAGATTAAGCACAGCAGTGATTCAAGAAAAGTAAAAGATTTTATTTAAAGGCTTATCTTTACACACAGAACATGCACCGCCCATCTTCCTAATCCACATAGTTGTAAATGCATCCACTCGTAAATGTTCGTGGAACTTAAACAGGAAATTTATTCTCTCTTCTCTTTCCTCCCTATTGGGCAAAACTCTGACTAATAACATTCTCTTTTCAGAAGGCCAAAACCCTAACTATTACCAACCATCTCTAACTATCTTTGGTTTTATCTAGAAAGGAAAAAAGGGTACATCCAGGTTAAAATTCCAGTTTTTGTTCCTGTTCTTTCCCATTTTATTTTGGAGATTCATACATGGTTTGTTTATCCCAGTATATTTTTCTATCAGCTCCCAATATGATCAAAGACTTTTAAAACCAGCTCCCCAGTTTATTTTTAACCCAATATAAAATCAGAAAGAACAGGAACAAAATCTGGGACTTTTCAATCAGTCTGGATGAGTCCTAAAGCTTCTGGAAGTATCAAAATTTTCCAGTTCTTTTTGTTTTGATTTTACTTGCATATTCTCCAGTTTGCATCAAAAGTCTTTCTTGAAATATCTCAGGTTTCCCTCATGTCTCCCACTCTTCTGTCATTCCTCCTTCCACTTCCACTGATCATATATTACATTTAGACTCATGCAACATTTCTGAGATTGATTTTCACCAGTTTCTACTATGCCTTCTTTATTATTATTCAGAAGCTATAGTGCTAAAGGGCTTTAGCAATATTACATTAGTTAACTGTTAGGTATTTTTGTTTCAGTGCAAACGTTCCTTTTCCCTCGTTTGATCGCTAGTGAATCTGTAACCTGGAAACAATTACTGTGTTTTAGTGGCCACAGCCATCTTAGCTAATTCCAGAATAATACAGACTGTTACCTTAAGACGTGGGGAACTTTGAGGTCTACCCACAATACCAGCATCTCCTTAGCATTTTGGAGAATTATAGCTCAAAGGAGGCCTGCGAGAGGAGGGCATTGGCAGGATTTTTTCACCTATCTATACCAGTACTAACTGTAGAGAAGACACCAGTTAAAAGTTAAGCAGAGTATTTTATTTGGGATTAACAAACACACAAGAAATCTGACACTCTTAAGAATCATACAAAGCTATTCGAAAGTGAGGTAAGAAAGCAGGATGGAGAGAGATTGGGTGGAGTTACCAGTGCTAAAGCAGAAGGTTGAAGTGGAGTGGTTCAGAAAGTGTCTGAAGGTAGCACGGAGGAACAAAAGTGTGGGGTACCACATGCAGTGTAATACACCAAACATACTACAATTTGCGGGGGCCAAAGTTGGGGTTTTTATGCCCTACTTCCTACCCTGAAGGAGGGTGCATGGACAAAGTGGCGATTGCTTTTTCACGAGACTGACAAAGGAGGCCTTCAGGAGGCCTGAGAGCCAATGTGGTACAATGGTTTGAGCATTGGACTACAACTCTGGAGACCAGGGTTCAAATTCCCAGTCAACCATGGAAACCAATTGGGTGATCTTGGGCAAGGCACACTCTTTCAGCCTCAGAGGAAGACAAAAGCAAGCCCCCTCTGAACAAATCTTGCCTGAAAAACCCCATAATAGGTTTGCCTTAGGATTGCCATAAGTCAGAAATGATTAGGAGGCACACAATGGCCAGTACACACAGTTGTGTATAACATCTTCTTTGACCATAAGCTATAATTCCAATCCAATTTGTTTTTAATTGTCATTTAAATTAAGTTAAATATTTTCCTCCACATCTTTCCAGATAAGTGTATTTGTTATTAAAGCCAGGAATATACCATTTCAAACTGCTGTGTGTACATAGAGGTAAACAATGTTACCCCCAAAAGTGGGGGACCTTGAGATCCACCAACAGTGCTAGCATCTCCTTAGAATTTGGGGAAACTAAACCTCAAAAGAGGCCTGTGGGAGTGGGGTAACTATTCTTTTCACCTGTGTATACTGGTATAACTGTGAGACACTAGTTGAGAGTCAAAATAATGTTTTATTGGGGGACTCAGAGACACATGCAAGAAATCAAGCAGTCTCAAGAACCATACAAAGCTAGTGAAGGAAAAGGAGAGAAAGGTTGGATAGAAGGAGAATTCAGGTGTTTAGGGTGATATTTACTGGTCCTGGAGCAGAGGATCGAAGAGAGATGGCTCAGACATGAGGATTTGACGGCAGCAGGGAGGAACGAGAGTCTGGGGTACAGCGTAATGCTGAAAGTGCCAGCAAAATGCAAGGATCGAAACTAGGATTTATACATTTCCTACCCTGAAAGGATGAGTATGAATTGCTCCCTGGCAGAGTAAACAAAAGTGTTTCAGAACGGACTGATAGCCTTACTTTTGGTAACAAAGCATTGATGGGAGATCTGACAACCTCTTAATGTCTTGGTTGAATAAGGTGAATGGAGAAGATTTTGGTAGGAAATACGCATGGCAGGGGTGTTTTCCTGCCACACCTTCATGTTCAGATGTCGGGTTGTTGAGAGGATTGCTGGAAATCTATTTACTCCAGGTTTTCTTGCTTAGCACTTCTTGACCTTATGACCCTTCTTGACCTTATGACCTGGCCATGTTGAAACCATACTGACTTAGCCCAGGCATACAGCTAGAGTACTACTTGTTGCATGTTACCCAGCCACGTGTCCTATTTTTATGTAATATTTCATGCCAATTAAATTATATCTCTTGCTGATTATGATATGCCACATGATGGAGTGTAAGGCATGGTAACAACATGTAGGTTGAAGATACTGCTGTTCTGCACCACTCCTCCGCAAAGCAACAACAAACTACAGTCTTAGTCCAGGACAAACATGAAGGGCAGTTTCAATGGGTACAGATCATGATAATTCAAATAATACAAGAATGAATCAAAGGTGTTTGTATGGACATACAACAGATGTTATTAAAGGAGACAACAACAACGGAATGACTGATGGTTGGTTCTTCCATGCACCCCTCTTCTTATCTAACTTGGCCTTCAGAATGTTCTTCTCTTATCCTTTTGTTGTCTTCCTTTCTCACTCTTTACCCATCCATGTTTAAAAAAGTTTTAAAACAATTTAAATCACTAGTAAATCAAAGGAATTACTTTTTCAATGTTTTTGCAGGGAATTATGATGGCCATGGTCATGCTTTACAAAGTGCACTGAAACGAAGAAAAGATCTTCTGCAGCAACTCAGGGTATGATCCAGGCAATGTTTACAAATATTTTCTTCAATAAATCTTAATAAATGACACAAGCTGCTACATAATATACACCTATCTCAGAGTGACAGAACTAAATGCTATATGACTTACTTCTGGGCAAACATATATAATGTATTATCAGTTACTAGAATAGTAGCTTTGTATCAGAACCTTTGAGAATATCTGAACTCAAATTAGTCCGCAGTATAGTTGTGTATGGTAGCCAGCATGATATAGTGGTTTAATTCTCTGGTCAGCCACAGGAACCCACTGGGTGACCTTTGGCACATCACAGATCAGGATCATCACTCTTAGGTAACGGAGGTTTAAATCTTCACCCGCAGGCATTAACCCCACCCTGGCACACAAGAGCTAAAAAATAGAAGTGGGACTGAATTGATACTAATGGAGGTTTCCCCCTATGCACAGATGGGGGAGGTCTCTGGTATTTAACATAACATGTAGTGTAACTCTCAGGTTGTTAGAGAGAAAGAAGACCCTGATCAAATGGCAATGTGAATCCATCTGGACTTTCAGATGACAGTTCTAGTTGAGAAATAATTTATTTTTGTTAGACAATGGAAATCACCATTTATTAAAACAATTATTTAAAAATTTCAGTGAAACCATTTTGTCAAATTATGACCAACAGACTGCTGTGTCGGTATGTCCCTCCCCACATCCCAATGTATACTAGTTCTGTAATACAAAAGTTCAGAAGTGCCTTTTGTAGCAAAATGGTGAGACAAATTGGCCAAAATGGCTGAAACAAATGGGAATGTATAAAGCATTGACTGTAATTGCTATCCTTTGGTGCAATCTGTAATTGTATGCAATGTCTTTTTTATATAAGGCTGTGCTTGAGATCATTTATTTTCTATTTCTATATTCTATATTCTTTTCTTCTGTCTCTCCCAAGCTATGGAATGGCCTGCAGGAGGAGACTCGGTAGTCAAGACTGTTCTCTTCTGACAGGCCTTCCCAGACTAGTGTTCCACCGCCTCGCATCAATTGTCCTTTTGTTTTTAATTTTGTTTTTAATTTGTTTTTAATAATTAATGTGTTTTAGGGGGATAGAAGGGTTGGTGGGTGGGGAGGATGAGGTATATTTTAATGTTTTGATGTATTTATACATTCCTGTAATGCCGCCTCGATCCACTGGGAGAGGCGGGATAAAAATAATTTATTATTATTATTATTATGATGATGATGATGATGATGATGATGATCCATGTATTTTTGTTTTTGTTTTGTTATAGTCTTTGGCAAATGTATTTGTTAAATAAATCCAATGAGTTAGACTGCTGAGTCACATAGAGACCATCCACAAACTCGCTTGAGCTTGACATTCTTGGTGAAATTCCATGTGTTGTATCATAGACAGTTTAGTTGCTTGGGATATTGGAAAAAAAGCATTAACAATTCATCCCTATAGTTAGAACAATGCATCATGTGCTTCCCTCTTGTCAAGTAAATTTTAGTTTATAATAGCGGTGAGCAACTTTTTTGCCTGGGAGGACCACCCACAGTGTCAGTTAAATGTCAGTAGGGGTCCCCACATTATGTAGACATATACATTCTTTTTTGCATCCCACTTGTGTGATCGGGAGCAAAGATGCTCCAAAATAAGGCAGAAACCATGTAGTTGGAAGTAAAAAGGCCACAACTTTTTGGCCACAGATACAGAGTGGGTTGGCACACACATGGGTCTAGATCCTGGTGCCAATCAACCCATCTGTTGACTGATAAGCCCAAGCTTGCTACCAGGAGTCAAAATCACAAGAATGGCAGGGTTGTGTATTACCAGCTGTAAACCTCCTGCCACCAGGGAGTGTAGGAAATGCATGTCCTCCCAAACCGGGCACTTCACATCCTCTGAATTCTGAAAGGGGTCTCTGTCTTACCAGTGCCCTATGACACTTGATACCAACTGTCCCAGATCCAAGATCCACATGACTACCACAAAGGCGGGCATTAGGGAACCCCTCCCGCCTGTTGCCAACTCATTGTATCTGCAGCCAATGCTCACCCAATCTCTCAGCTACCCTTGCCCCAGTTCCCTGAGTCCAACAGTTGGGAGTTTGAAAATCTATCCTCTGTCTTGCCCCAGCAATCCTCAAACCAGAGTCCTTGCTCCTTATCCCAATATCCAACTCTTGCCTCCAAACATAGTCCAACAAGGAACACCCCTTTGCTGTCACCCACAGTCTCCTTTGTCTAGCTGCCATACAATACTGGATATCCCACAGTCTCTCCTCTCCCTCTTGGTGCTGTTGAACTTGGTTTGTGCCAAGTTGAGAGACGCTCATCCAACACCCTGTACCCACAACGGTAACTCGGAGAGATAATCATGTTATCACTTAATTGAGCTCCAAATCTAGCCTCAAATATCCAGCATACGCCCTAGACTTTCACATGCCAATCTTTTTAATAGCACCTTCTGAGGGCCTGCACCTTACTGCTTCAATTGCTGTTCCAGTCTGAAATTAGTGGCTACCAAATTCATCTGTGGGGAGCCCAAGGTGAGCCAATGTAGCATGCAAAATGTCCACCAGCTGGAACCTAGACAACACTGAGTTGAGTGGTCCTTGTGAATGAAGAGGGGTCCAGTCCTCTACAGCTGCCTATGCAAGAAAGAGGACCTTTATGGGGGCACAGCTGTTCTCTGTGAAGGGAATGGAGCCAAAGAATTGTGCCCTGACTAATCGGTTGCATTTAGAGTGCCCATAAGACCACCGATGTACCACTGAACAAGACGTCACTAACTTGCAGTGCCCTACCAGTAGTGTCTGTCCTAGACCTAGCCACCAATTCCCTCACCATAAATGCCCCTAAAAAGGTAATTATGAATACCACCTTTAAAAGTGCCACCTCTGGAGCAGCAGATGACTGGAAGCTGGCGAACCAAGTTTCCAAGAAGCCAAAATGCTATTGACCTCCTGGTGTCCTTATGGCAGAAGTTTCCTGCCTCTTCTCCTGCCGCCGCAGCTGCCCTGGGCCAAGGAAGACCCCAGCAAGGGCGGCAGCAGGCCAAGCTCAGTTGGAGGGGCTGCCTCTCCTTAATGAATTACTTACTGAATTACTGTGTCGTGAAATGATGCATGTCTAAAAAGTGTGTCACCTACATGAAAAGTTTGGAGAGCTCTGCCTTACAGTTCAGCCGCAGTCACCTCCAGCCCTCCAATGTCTTCCTAATTAGGAAGGAAGCACAGGGATCCCCAAACCCCTTGGCCTTACTAAAAAATGAAATGTCAGCAAGGTGAACCAACATGGAGCACGGAGCCATGCCCTGCTCCTGCAAGTGGGCCAGAAAGTACAGTACCTGCCTTTCTGAGGCTGGCCACCCATTGTTGTACCCCTCATGCCAGCTGAAGACTTGGAATCTGTTAACTCCCCTACAATATGTGCGAAAGATTGCAGGGGCAACTGTATGAATACTCCCTGCATATGCTGTGTTCCCAAGTTGCCACAGCTCTTCTGGAAATGGTGCTAGTTGGAAATTCACTTCTGGTGCCAAGGCTCAAAATCTTGAAGCGAGACAAAGATTCTGCAATCTCATTGTTCAGGCCTGGAACATAACAAGCTATAAAGGTTATATTAGTCGACATACCAAAACAAACCTCCTGACCAACTTCATCATCTTGTTTGATTTGGAAGACTGCCTGTTTATGACTGCCTGATTATCACACCAGAAACACATCATCTTGTTCCTCATTTCATCAGTTAAAATGGACACCATTATCAATATAGGAAAGAATTCCAAAAGGTTAGCTTTCAAATTACATCGCTCTTCAACCACTGCTGCGGCCATCTCATGGAACACCAATGCCTGTGGAAATAAACCCCAAAACTTATACTTCCTGTCGCATCCAAGTGTGCCTGAAGACCAGGTCCCAGTTCCAAACCTATCTGCCTCAAGGAGACACCACTATAACCTTCTAAAAAACTAAGCCATACCCCCAGATCCTCCTTTATGCCTCTTGTAATGTAAATGTAGTGGTGGTGGGCCCTAGCACCCAACATGATTCTAGCCACATGAGTGCAAAAGGCTCTCCCTGGGGAAATTGCCTTGCATGCAAAATTAAGGTGTCCAAGCAAGACCTGGACTTCCCTAAGGATGGCTTTTTTATGGACCAGCAACACATCAATACATTCCCTTGTCTGCTGGCAAGTAGGACACTCTGCACTGCATCAAGCAAAATACTAAGTAAACTATTAAAATAGATATCCTTCCCAAAATATGTTCTGATCATAATCCGCTGCAATGTGTGCTTAATATTAAAGACAGAGGAAGATCCTGGAGGCTAAACGATGAGATATTCCAAAAAGAGAGGTACGTTGAAGAAGCAAGAAAAGGGATAACTAATTACTTTAAGGAAAATATAACATCAGATGTCTCCATGAAAGTAATATGGGATGCAAGTAAGGCTGTGATACGAGAGAATTTCATTAAATGGTCTTCTGAAATAAAGAAAAATAGGAGATAAGAAGAGCAAAAGATTCTAGAAAGCATGAAAGAGCTAGAAAAACAACTGAGAAAAAATCCATCAGATAGAAAGATAACACTACAGATGAAAGTACACCAAGCCAAATTGAATCAACTAAATTTGAATGAAATTGAACTACAGATTCGACGAATATAACTTTTTTGAGCAAGCCAATAAACCATCAAACCTATTGGCTAACCAACTGCATAAAAGAAGGACAAGGAATATTATCACAGAGTTAAAAATAGGAGAAGAAAGAATCACAAAACAAGAAGAGATCAAGCAGGCTTTCTATAAATATAATATGAAATTGTTGGGGAGAAGCTCTACAATGCAAGAAGAGTCCAAAATAAATACTTATTTGGAAAAAATAAATAAAATCAGATTTTCAGAAGATCATCGAATTTTCAATGATGGAGATATCAGAAGCTATCAGGAAATTAAAAAATGACAAAGTCCCAGGTCCAGATGGGTTCACTGCGAGATACTATAAAATTTTTGAGCATGCAATATCTATACCCTTACAAAAAACAATGAATGAGATAAACAATGTTGGCATTCTGGATACCTGGAAAGAGGCAAATGTGGTGTTAATTCCAAAAGAAGGCAGAGACTTAACTGATGTAAAGAATTACCGCCCAATTTCACTTTTAAATACAGATTATAAAATTTTTGCTTCAATTTTGGCGAAAAGACTTAAAAGAGTACCGCAAGAAATTGTACATGAGGATCAGAATGGCTTTCTCCCGAAGAGATCAATAAAAGAAAATATTAGAACTGTACTCAATATAATTGAATATTACGAAAAACACAACAAAAGGAAACTGGCATTGATATTTGTGGATGCGGAAAAAGCTTTTGATATGATTAATTGGGCTTTTTTGAAATCAGTTGTAAAAAAATAGAAGCCAGAAATAAATTCACCTCCTGGATTGAAGCAATTTATAATCAAAATACCTAAGTAAACAAGCAAGGTAGGTAGCCCCTCCATCTTTTTCCTGAGCTTTTCCAACTCTTTGACCAAAGACTGAAAAACTCAACATCTCTACACAATCCCCTTTAGCCACCTTATTGATCAAGAGGAAATCATCTAAATAGTGGGTCACATGAGGTGACCTTGCCCTGCTCTTAACTGCCATTCTAAAAATGTGCTAAAGGTCTCAAAGGATGCACAGCTGACAGAACATCCCATGAGCATGGCCTTATCATAGTACCAGTGGCCGCTAAACTTAAAACTCCAACAAACAATAATCATCCAGATGCACTGGAAGCAGCTGAAATGCTGACTGGATGTCAGATTTTGCCATAAATGCCCCCAGCCACAAGCTTTACCACCTTGACTGCCTGGTCAAAGGATGCATAGCAGACTGAGCCAAACTCCTGGGGAAAGGCATCGTTGACCAATGCACCTTTAGAGTGGACAGATGGTGGGTGAGCCTGAATTCTCTCCACCACTGCCTTCCCCACCAATCGCTTCTCTGCCTCACTCTCTTCTGAAGCGGCTGGCCAATCAATGTGTGGTCAAAATGGAAAACATTATTAATGAGCAAGAACACACAAACTAGGAGCGGCTGCTATGGTTTGCTTTTGCCTGACCCTACTGGGAAAGGCAAGAATTTTCCACCTCCTTTCCTCTCCTTCCTGCTGAGTTATAGAATCATAGAATCAAAGAGTGGGAAGAGATCACAGGGACCATCTAGTCCACCCCCCTGCCACACAGAAATCCACATCAAAGTTAATTGATTGCAAACTCCTTTGACTCAGTTTGCAGCAATTGAAAGAAGCTGAGAGCAAAAGGGGAAAGTGGGAGGAGGAAGACAGAGAGAGAAACTGGGACATTTTAAAAACAGCTAGAAGAGTGAGATGGCAGAGGGTTAATCAGGGCTGTCTTTGCCAATTCAGGACAAATACAAAGCACACTATACTATTATAGTATTTAAAAATTACATCTTAAAACAAGCTCTGTTTTTCCCCCATTGTTACATGTGTAATGGAATGCAGACATATCTTTGTTCTTGAAACACTGAAATGATTTTCAAGTAACTAGTCATTTGATCTAGTTACTTCCCAGCTCTTGGATAGGCTTTCACTTTTCTTACTTCACAGCAATCCTCACTGAGACTGTTGTCAGTGAAAAATGTCAAGAACATCAGAGTTGCTAGTGGGGAAAGGAGAGATGAGGGTCACTCCCACCCTCTCCAGTGATTCCAGGTGAGATTGCTGCCCTGCTATAAAATCACCAAACCCGCAGGAATGTGGAGGGGAGAATATGGGGATTCACTGGCTTTGTGGGCACAATCAGGCCAGGGTGAGAAAGTGAAGGGGAAAATCTTTCCCCCTGTGATCTCTTGCTCACTGCTGCTGCTGTGATCATGTGGGCAGTGGGTGAAAGAGTGAAGGGGAAGGAAGATCTCCCCCCACACTCTCCTGCCTGCCACCGCAGTCATGCAGATGGCGGGGGACAGAGTGAAGGGGGAAGATCTTGTTCTCTGTGCTCCCTGCCTGCCCCTGATGGTGCACCCATGCGGGCAGTGGGTGAGAGAGTGCAGGGAAGGGAAGATTTTTTCCCTTGTGCTCTCCTGGGAACAGGAGAAAAGATCTTCTCCCCTCCTGCAGTCTCCCACCCGCCGCCCTCATGTGTGCTCTGGCAGTGGCGGGCAGGAGAGTACAGGGAATGGGGAGTGCTCACTGGAGGGAGTTATTTGCAGTTTTCTGACTTTTGTGGGAGCTCTGTGTCCCTAACCCCTGTGAATGTGGAGGGCCTACCATAGTACTCTTTATTGCTTTATTTTCCTCAAAAACGTGAATGTGTGTTTATTATGCACCAGTATTCATGAGTAAAAACTACTTTTATAAACCATATGGACAAAATTAAGATTCATTTCTTTCTCTACTGGTAATTGTGGGGGAAGGGAGGCGCTGATGGACTGGTTACTGCTGCTAACTTCTGCCTAGCATGTTAATTATTCTGCTAGAGAGATTCACTACAACTCTGTCACATTTTCAACATATAGCACATTCAGAGTAAGTAGTCTATACCAGGGAAAGGTTAAATATACCCCACAGTGTCATTGCTTCTATCAAAATGAGAATTGCTCATAGCAGTTTTACAGATTAATGCTCATCTTCATTCATAAATTCCTGGACAGGAATTTTGGGGGTTTTTTTTTGGCACTGAAGCATATTTTTAATGAAAAGTTAAATGTTCAATTTCTCATTAATGACTTTGACAGGACAATGCTCAAGGTGAAAACAAAAACAATACCCAAAGCTCTATCATATTACAGAAGGGTTCCCCATAGCAAATGTATTAACTTGAGAATGTGGGGTTGGGGTTGTGTGTATTGCAGGAACAAAATCTTTTGGATGAACTTTTACTACCACGTGGATTGCCAAGAAACCAAAGAATGCCCATCAGACCAGAACATGTTTACCAAACTACTCCTCCTCCTCCTCCTCCTCTTCCTGTACCTGAACAACCAAGGATTATCCAGCAAACAGTAAGTGCCTCTTCCCTTCCTTGCAGGGGACAATCCTTATTAATGAACTCTTAACAAGGAAAATCATCTATACAAAGAACAAATATATCTAACAAATTATATAGCAATACAAGAAGTCCTTTAACAGCAAACTAGCAACAATAGAGCTTTGAGGGTTCTGCTAGACTTTGGGTTTCCTCCTTTCTTTCTTTCTTTCTTTCTTTCTTTCTTTCTTTCTTCCTTCCTTCCTTCCTTCCTTCCTTCCTTTTTTTCAACAAAACTGGTCCCAGGTCCTGCACCTTTTAACAGCTCAGTCTGCAAACATGGAAACATCATGTGCTGAAGCCTCTTGTTAGTTCCAATTAGAGCAGGCCCACTGAATTAGTGGAATTTATCTACACTATTCAACAACTGATTCAATGGATCCACCTCAGTTGAGAGTAACAAGTAGGATTCAAGTCTATGTGTTCCAGAGGCATATCTAGGTGGAGCAACTGGGGCATGTTCCCTGTGCGCCAATGCCGGAGGGCACAAAAAAGCAGACCCTCCCGGCCTGGGCCACTGCCACCCCTCTACCCCTGCCAGAAAAAAGAGAAAAGATACAGAAGCTGCTAAAACATCAGAAAAGTAGATAGATCAAAGTTGCAAAGATCACTTTCTTCTGTGGTTCTGCTGGACCTTCTTCAAGAGAAACTAGGAAGCACTGAAACTCTGGTGGCTGCTGTATGAGGAATGAACAATAGCAGTGTAAATGGATTAAAAAGCTTCCTTTTTTTAAAGGCTAACACAGATACATTAGCTTTCCAAATGACAAGCATGGATAACCCTGAAAAACTTGTACAGCATTTGCACCCTGACTAGAGGTGGACATAATTGTCTACAACATGGCTGGATCTGAATTTGTCTTATATGACCAAGGTCATGATTTTCTTCCCTGCATAGTCTTGCAGATTTAAATGCAACTGTGCAGATAACCCATGAAAAAGATTATTGATCAATAATATAGTTAGTCTGTGATGAGTACCACAAATATGTTAGTTTAATATGTTTACTACTGAATGTCTCCAGGTATAGGATTTTATCTACAGCCATTGAGTCATTGACTTTCTGTTTGCTTTCTTTCTTTTCCAAGTTGCCTCATCAACCAGCAACTATTATTCAACAAATACCTCAGCATCCACCACTTATTACCCAGATTCCACCTCCACAGCCTTTCCCAGCTCCCCGCTCTGGGAGTATTAAAGAAGGTGGGTGCTAGCATGCTAAAAATATAGTCCTGGGACTTGTTTCCAAGTAAACATTGTGGGGAAGTCAAAGATGGGGCTGCCAGCACATTTGCAATATGCCGCTGTAGCAAAGGGGTAGCAAGGGGAAGATCCAGGGTCCCTTCTGGCCTTCTCTTCAGTAATGTTGAGGCCAGATGAACACAATTACCGTGGCAGCTTTCCTCCTCTGTTAATGGCTCAGGCCCCACTTTAGCAAATTATTCTAAGGTCAAACTAGATTGAATATGGAGAAGGCGTGAAGCATTTTTCAGCTTTTAAAAAATGTATTAAAGCTATGGGTTTCTGGTGTCTGAATCTGATCAGGCAGTGTGGGAAAGCTATTTTGCACATCATCTTTCCTACCTATAGCGGGGGGAAATCAATGTCATCAGATCGCATCACTTGAGAGGAGAAAAGATAGGAGGACACTTTCTATTTTCACCCTCACACCTAGTTTGGCTGTTAGTAAGAACAAAATACAGAGAGAAATTAAAGCTCTTCGCAAATATTTTGCCATATAGTGAATGGCTACATTTGCGAAATGTGAGCTTTTAATTGGGTTGTATTGTCCTTACCTCGGATTGACCTGTTGACCACAATGCAAATCAGTCCAGAGTGCACAGAATTTGTTCTTAGAATTTATTCCCATTTACCACAGCTGTGCAGTAGGACATTTACCAGGCATTTACCAAACTACTCGCATTGTTTGTATTGTCTTTCTTTCATGGTCTAGAGCACAAAGTCCACAACCAATACTGCTGGGCTACTTTTACTCCAAACGGGAACCAACTTAAGAAACTCCATCCTTCAGAGCAGGGACGCACAAACTTCTCAACCCCAAGTGTGTCCTGTGCCGGATCTGTGTGAGGTGCATGCATCCACAGACTCATATGTATTCTTCCTCCACCCTGACATATATGTCAGCAGGGCAGATGAGGTTTAAATCTTGCCCTCCTGCCCACAGAGATCCCCATGAGCACTGAGATGTGTGTGTGGATATAGAGATTAAAGCTTTCCTCATCTCCCAGTGATGAGATAAGAAACAGCAGTCACCATTGAAATTGCTGTTTCTCTGCCACTAATAGTGCCTGAACACAGCCTGGATAATCAGCTAGGTTTCAGGAAAGTGTTGGGGTCCACTATCTTTATGAGCAGCACTGGAAGTGACTGGGGCGCCAGGCTAGTGTAGCTGCACTTTAGAGGCTGCTTCACCCCTTGCATTCCACTCTATAGACGACAAGAAATGGCCTCTTGATGGTGTCTTCCATGCTTTCCCAGATATGGTGGAGATGATGCTAATGCAAAATGCACAGATGCATCAGATCATTATGCAGAACATGATGCTGAAATCTCTACCACCTGTTTATTCACCAGCGAGTGGGCATGGAGGTCCTATGCTTCAACATGGACAGCAGGTAAATGTGTTTTTATACGTCTTAACATATTAGCTGATGGCAGCTGAGCAGGTGGAAATTTAAGTCTAGACAGGCAGCAGAATTTGATTCATCAGATTACATATGCCAACCATGACAACAATCTTCTATTACTTGGCTGAATAGTATCATTAAAGTAGAGATTCCTTGATACTGTGTTACAATCTACCAGAGTCTTGGGAGCATAGTCAGCTGGTTGCCAACAGTTTGAAGCCATGGATGCTATTGCTAAGTAGCTCCTATCAGCAGTAAGGGTGTGAAATACAGTTCATGCATTTTGATACTTAGAAAGTTCAGAGTTGAAAGCTGGAGACTTAGAAAGTACCTAAATTTGCTATGGTTTTCAATCTTAAGAATAACTTATAAGGAAAAATAAACACTTTGTAAGCCTAAAATATAGACAACAAGGCTCTTAAGCATCAACACTGTAAACTGAATGCCAGTCTAGTATCTGGAACTCAATTTTGCTTGGTCTGGTAAGCTACAGATGCTAAACATGCTCTTTTTTTTCCTAAACTATGTGTAGTTTACTGCCCCTTTTTTGATAAGAGCTGAGAAGTCACGGCCATCAACAGTTCATCATCACCATTACTCTTCTCCTGGGATGGCTGCTATTCCATCTCAGGTTGGCTTTTCCATGTGGCCTTCAGTCGTGCAACCTGTCCTTGGTACACAACTGGGAGGATCCCCATCTGATGTGCATAATTTGCCCATTCCAGTTGCTGCAATACAGAGGTAAGTCAACAGCTTATAGTGCCACACTGAAAGGATTTATTTGCATTTCTGTGGTTACGTAGGTCTTTTTGATACTTTTTAAACAAGTTTTCCAGTTCATTTTTGTTTTCATATTGTTCTTAACAGAGGACCAAAATTGAATATATAAAATTAATGATAAAAATATATTTCTAATATTAAGAAAGTAATTAATATTTCATTATGGCTAACTTGGTTCAACTGCCTAGACAGATTGCAGGTGTCAGTGGAAACTTCAACTTTTGTGAAAGTCACCATTATCACTTTGAGAATTCTTATATTGGTCACGACAATTCTTGGCTCATATAGATGCCTAGAAAACTAGTAAGGAAAAGCAAGGATGCATTGCAGGCATAACACCAATTCCTTATGATAAATGTATCTTTCTGATTACATGTTCTTTTCCCCCAAGTGTGCCAGCCCATGGAGTGCTTGGATTACCCCAAGGTTTATAGACTTTCACAGCATCTGACAAGCAAAGGTAACCAGAGCGTAGACTTCCTCTGTATCAAACTGACCCTTGTCTTCTTGCCTAAAGATTAGCAAGGTGACAGCTTTTACCACTTGAGGGAGCACCTCTTCCAAAAACATACTGAATATGTCAAGTTTGACCCAATATGAAAAGATGGAAAAGTCCTGGATCGAAAACTATTCAGGTCTGAGCTACTTGTTTGGGAGGAGATGCAGCAAGCATCTTCCCCCAGTCTAGTCAGTTCTGGTGACTCTTCCTTGCTCGACATATCAGATCATTCAGCTGATGCCCTTCAACTGCTAGGCTTTGTCTAGGAGAACTGTGTACTTGAACAGGAGTGAGTAGGAATTGATTCTGGATCTTCTGTTAGCTCTCGAAAGTGATCTGTATTGGATTGTCTTTTTCAGACTCCTGATGTTTTAACAATCAGGACAAGAAAAAACCCTTTTCCTCTTAAATTAGGTTGTGGAAATCAAGAAAATATGAAGGAAAGGGGAGTAGGTTTACAAGTGAAATTCTTTGTCTACAAGCTCTAGTTGCAGTGCTGAATTCTTAGGCTCTGGATGTACATAGTACATTGTACTGCAATTCTGTGTGTCTTGTTCAGCCACATTTTCTAGTGACTTCTTGTAAAGAAAACAAAGCAGATCCTATAGGCCTAAATATAGGCCATTTCTGCACAACACTGTTACAGTGTTATTTTTCCACTTTCAACATCCTATGGAATCGTGGGCTTTGCTGGTTAAGGAGGGGCTTTTAGAATTCTCAGCCAGAGAGCTCTTGGGCCTCAGAAAACTGCAAACCCCAGAATTCCACAGGAGGTTGAAAGTGGAATAATAGGATGATAACAGTGTAGTGTGGAAATGGTCCTACTCTCATTTTTTAAAAAGAATTCATGGTTAACTGTGTCTAGGATTACAGAAAGGTTAAATCAGGAGCTGCAAGTCCTATCACACCTAGCCAGTAGCATAACCAATGCTAATGGGTGATAAGAGTTGCAGTCCAGAAATATCTGAAGGGTCAGATGGTGCCCTTTCCTGATATAAAGTGTCATTTTTCTTTGCTAAATATACTGATTTTGAAGAGAATTTCTAATGGATACACTTGGTTTGGAGTGGCCACTCCATGCCCTAAGTTTTATTTCTTATTGTTCAACTCTTCCTTGATAAGTCACACACAGTTAATAATAATTCCACCACTGCTTGTTCCTGTCAATTTGGTGTCTATTTGATTTCTGTAACTAGAAGCAGCACAGTTTCATATTTTTATGATAAGAGCATGCTAGTAGAAAAACATTAGTTTCAGCAGTCTTGTGACACAACTAGTGAATAGTTATTGCTACAAATTACATTTGGCAGTAAATGATTAATCTCATTTGATGAAGAGATTACTAAACCTGTTATATTCATGTAATCTCATGTGCTACTTAACACGGGGAACAGGAGACCTCACACAATATACACACACTCTTTAAATTATCACTGCTAATGCTTTGCTTTTTTGCTGTGTGCTTTCAAATAATTTTCCAACTTATGGCAACCCTAAGGCAAACTTGTCATGAGGTTTTCTTAGGAAAAGTTGTTTACCTTCCTTTGAGGCGGAGAGAGCGATTTGTACAATGTCACCCAGTGGGTTTCCATAACTGAGCGGGGATTTGAACTCCAGAGTTGTAATCGAGTGCTCAAACCACTATACCATGCTGGCTCCCTTTGCCTTTTTTACTCACATCTGTTATTTCAAAGCTGCATTGTTATTTTGTTTAACTATGTCACACATGCTAATTTTTGTTATAGGTGGCCAACAAAAGGACACTAAACACATGGCTGAACTATGACTAGAATGTCATCATCTCGTACTTTGTTTCAAAGCAATGACAGTTTGATCCTTCACCTATTTACTCAGAAGTAACCCTACTTAATTCAGTGGAATTTACACCAAAGAAAATTTGGATAAGATTGCAACCTTCTAGACACTAATTACACTGAAGGATGAGATAACAATGCTGTTATGCAAGCCCAGTGTGCAGGCCATGTGCATTCCCTGAACAGAAACAGAAAAATAATGCAAATCAGAAGAACAATGTCAGAATTATCCATTGCAACAACACCAGATTCCTCCAGTTATGGACTGAAGTGGTGAGAAACCAGTTCACTTATAGCACTGGAAATATTCTGCAACACATCTTATCCACTCCCACTGAGAACAACACCATGCCCAATTCACAGCCCTCAGTGCACAGCTGTGGCAGCAGAGCACCCTGCATTGTGAGTGTCTGTGGTACAAGCCAGGGTGAAACAGCCATTCATTGCCAGGAAGTCTCATGCACAGTTGTTTCAATCTTCTTTTCCCCATTTACACACACACACTGCTCAGAAGCATGCTTCCGATTGCACAAGGTAAAGGGGATGGGGCAGGGAAGAGGAAGTACACAGCACAGCACAACACCCTTGGCTGGAGGCCCACAGAGGGAACAGAAAGCCTCTCTGGGACAAAGGGATAAGAGATTCACTGCAAAAAGAAATTAGTTTTCTGACAGAACACTATAGTGGCACCCCTGCTCTCACTTCTTCATAAACATTCACTGCAAATCCAGGACCAAGAACCAGCAGACAGTACTCTCTCTGTCTCTCCCTGTTTCTTTCAGAAATTCCTTCTCCAGGCAATGAGATGATCTTCTTAGGTTATTTGATGTAGAGGACCAGCAATTACCCCTTTTCCAGAGTGTTGGTGACTGGCACCATAATTGTGCCCATCAGGTACAATTGTTTCTTTCCCCAAAATTCTCCAGGAACCATCAGCCAATGGCTCAGGGGCTAGTACCACTCCAGGAACCACAAGTTTAAGTAGCATAGTAGTACTTTCAAATTCAGTTCTATAGGTCGTGGTAGCTCCAAGTCCATTTTTATCATATTTTCAGTGATCCTGTTTCATGGCTAAAGTTATAGACATCTGACCATCCAGGTTCACACTTTGAAAAATGTTTTTATTTAAATAACACACTCATACAAAATATACCTAACATTGTTCCTATTTTTTAAAGTAGCAACAATAATAGATTTTTAAAAAGATTATTTTTTAAAAGTACAGAATCTCTCTGTGGATCTAAAATTAAAGGGAAAGCCAATCATTTGGTTTACATGTGACTTTGGAGGACAGATAGTACCAGAATTGTTACTGACATACTATTATTGGCATTTATGTTATTCAAAACTTCAGACAGAACATTAATGCTTATGCGCTACCATCAGAAGACATGTGAAATGCAGGGAACAAAAACCTCATAGTGGATATAGGATATCCATAGGGCCCTGGCAATATACAGACCACCTCTCTTTGTCTCCATTTGTCATAACAACAGGCATGTTAATATATATACCAGTGAAGCTTATGTTTAGGAACTTGACTGTGCTGGAGAAGAGGCCATGCAAGGAGAGTCAACCCTCCCCTGCCTCAATTCAGCTGGACTCCCAGTAGCCCAATGAACAGCTGTGGAAAGTCCAGGCTGTTGGAAGCCCATTCCTGCTAAGGAAGAAGGCATGTGAGGAGGTACATCCCCAAACAACTTCTTCTAGTAATGTTCCCAATAGTTGTCAAAAGTGCAATTTAGATGAGACAGAAGTTGCAATGTGCTATCTTCTCCATTTATATTGTGACCTCATACCTCCCTCCCTCCACTGGCAGAATGAGGTGCAAAGTACTCTCTGAATATAGAGAGATTTAAGCCCTCCCCTCCTTGTGATGCTAGCTATGAGGCTGGGTATGCACGCATGCACGAGTTTGTACGTACCTGCATATGAATGGTTCTGTCTGTCTGTGAATGATCTGTTTGTGGGTCTTATCACACAAGTGAGGTAGATGACAATCGCATCTGGATAATAATTCCTTCACTTGAGGTTTCTTTTGTGACACAGTCTCTTTTCACTTTTCGCCCTGTTGTTACCCCAAAATGTGGGTGACTCAGGGGCCCACCCACAATGCCAGTACCTCTATGTGACAATGGGAAATTGATTAGCTCAACTTGGAGGGCTGTGAGAGAGGAGCAACCTAATGAGATCTTTTCACCAATGTTTATGGAGTCTTGCAGGAAAGAACCAGCCACAAATTCCAAATAAGCTAAAAGTGTGTTTTATTGAAAATTCATAAATGCATGCAAAATATCCAAGCACTCACACACACAAGAGCTAGCTGAAGGATAAAGGAAGGAAAGTAGTAGACAGAGGAATCTTAGGATTCGGGTGATAATTACTGATCTGGAGAGCAGCGAAGAAAGCAGTGATATGGCTTAGATGAATGCCTAAGGACAGTACTCTTTCAGGACTCAGACTGACAGCACGATGACCAACAAGAGAAGTACTGTGCCTGACTGCTCAAAGCAGAGGGCTTATATACCCATAAACTACCCTGCAGGTATGGGTGTGAATGGGTCTCCCAGCCAAGTGGATAATGGGAATTGCAACACAGACAATGGGGGCAAGGACAGAGTTAATGCTCTTAGGGATAAGGTGACACAGAGGTACTGGCTGTTGTAATAGCTCTATATTGTGGAGAGGTTTGGAGGATAATGCAGGGAAACATCCAGGTGTGAGGGAGCAGGGTTGAAAAAATCATTGCTTTGGTGGTAACTTCCCTTTGACCATTTTATGCTCAGGGATGTTCCAGCTTCAGCTTAAACCTATTATCTCCAGAGTTGCTTGGTAATCTGCCTGACAATGACTTCGGGTATGTCTAGAGGGGATGTTGGCTGACCTGCCTTGCAATCACACATTTTCAGTTTGTAATTTTCCTCAATCCAGCTTGACCTTCCAGTCACTTCAGGTTCCATTTTATCAATGCCAATCAATGTATTTGCCAATAAAATAATATTTCAACAATTAAACTATGTCAGTTGTGCAGGGAGTATGGAGGGCCCTAATACAATGGGAGATTGTTTTAAAATCAATTGTTCTCACACCAAAAAAATGTTATTGACGTCCTCTCTCACTTCTGTCATGCTATGATTTCCTGTGTGAAATTTCAGTTGTGCTGTTAAGTTGCTTTTGGGTGGTCAGGGACGGTCAGTGGGCTTTGGGTGGGAGAAAATACCCTTTAACCAGGAGAGAAGGTGTTTTTCTACAGAGAGTTTCAAGAGCCCAGTGTAAGTATTGTACCTCCAAGTGCCTTTAAACATCTCTTGGCTTTGCGCTCATTTGATCTGTAAATATCAAATGTAAACTGCATTTCATTCCTTCAGCAGGAATGCAAATCGTGGGGTGGGGAGGGGGAAACTCCTCTCAGGAGGGCCCCCAACTGGTGCGTGCTCAGTGGGGAGGCCACTTGCTCGTGTTCTCCCCTCCTCTCTCCCTCCCTCCCTGAGAAAATAGGCCAGGATAATGTTGGAGGAAGTGCTGGGTAGGCAGTCTGAGTGTGATAAGATTTTGCTGTTAACAGGTGCTATCGTCTCAGAATGGTTGCAAACGTGTACAAGAAAAGACAGCGATCACAATTGCACAGCATTTTTACAGACAATGCCATTGTAGCAAGAGAGGAGCCTTGTGCAGTGAGGCTCTGTGTTCGCTTGTGAATGTGTGTATGTAGATACAGTGAGAATCATTATGAAATATAGCTATTGGGGACAAAAAGATTACCAAGACTTGCTTTCCAGGTTTTACAGAGCCCTCCCAAGGCAGCAAAGTGACAGCTGTGATAAAGATAATAATAATGAAACCCTCACTCTCAAAGCCAGAATTTCTCCTTCTCCAATTTGAACTCAGAAGTCTTGAGAAGTCCATTCTCTAAAAGAAAGAAGATTGCATAGGTTAGATTTTGAGCCTTGGCACCATCCTGTGTTTTTACACATAGGTGACAAAAGGGAGCTTCCTCCTTGATTTGCAACTGTTAATTACATTCCTTGTTTAAGGTAATAGATCACGAGTGTCAAACTCAATTTAATTTTGGACTGCATCAGCATTATGCTTGTTCTCAAAGAGCCAGTTGTATCTGTAAGACTATATAAATATATCTATTATTTTGTCAGATTAAATAATTGCCTCTGCATTTAATTATTGGTTATAGTAACTAGCTCTGAAACTAGACGTCTAGGAAAAATAATAACAAGCAGCCCCCCCAGAGTCTTTCTGTGCCTCTTTCAGCCCCCAGACCCTCTGTGTGCCTCTTTCTGCTCCCCTGCCTGTCTCTGTACCCAGTGAGCCTGATCCTCACATTGTGGACCCCTGGCTGCTGGTATTCTGAAGAGGGGCCCAGCAGCCAGCACTCGTGATCTACTTCTACTTCTGACTGCTCCTCTGTTCAACTCTTGCGAGCTGTGTAGAACATTGTCATGCTAACACGCAGCAATGCTCTGACAGCAAGACTTGGACAGAGGAGCAGTCAGAAGTAGAAATAGATCACGAGTATTAGCTGCCAGACCCCTCTTCAGAATATTGGCAGCCGGGGGCCCACAATGTGGGGATCAGGCTCACCAGGTGGGGGGAGTGCCACAGCTGCAAGAGAGTTGCAAGGGTCACATGAAATGGCCTGGCAGGCCAGATTCGACCTGCAGACCTTGTGTTTGACACACATGTAATAGATTCTCTGAAGAAATCACACAGGTGTTCCTGTGGAATTATCACATGCTATCTGAAAATGATAAACAGACTGAGACAGTTTAGAGTTGATAGATACTAGACAGAGAGTATGTGCTTTGAACTAAGTATTAATTGTTTTCTGAATGTTTACATGAGGAAACCCACCTATTTAATGTATACAAGGTGGGCACAGGGAAGTTTTGTCTCAGTTTGGACCTCCACAAGGTGTTGACCTATTTTTGCTACAGAAATAAACCTTGCTTTTCCTTAACTCCTTGCTCACATTGCTTTGCTAATCTGGACCTTCTGCTGGGCAATGAATCTTACTCTTGTGACACAGTAGTTTCTGTGCTCTCAATCTGTAGAAGCAAATCTACAAGCCACAGTAACAATCACACTCTGTACCAGACTGTTGTTTGATGTGATCCATTATTCTGTTTTCCAGGAACATGGTTTTAGTATCAGGAACCTCTTTGGATCAAAACATGCCTACAAATGTACTTTCCATAGAATAATCTTTCACCTTCTAACAAGTTTTTGCAGAAGATTCTTTCTTGACTAATTTTTATGACCTCAGAGTCATGACCCCCTAGACTTTTGTTTTCATCTATGACCTTTTACTCATTTCAGTACTGAATGTTGCAGAGTGCTGGCAGATAGGATAACCCTACGGCTGCAAGTCTGTGTCATACTCAGTGCCTCCTCGTCCTGTCTTCAGGTCATATCTACTCAAGCAAAATTGGCACTCTATCAAATCTGGGTGGTCTGTTCCAGTTGGCTGGCATAGCGGTAGCTCTGGAGTTCCAAATCTCTTCCTGGTCTATGGTGACGGGACATGAACGTACAGATAGGCACACTGCTACTGAGGAGGATTTGGAAGTGGATCTCCTTATAGAGGCCCTTGTTCTCCACATTTTAGGCCTCCTGCTTCAAAAACTTGTTTCCCTCTTCCCACACAGATGGGATAATGACCATAGACTATACCTGTCAACCTATACCTGTCCAATAAAAATCTCATAGCACTCCCGTTAAGTGTTGCAAGATTAGAAATAGTGAAATCATGGAAGACATTAGAGGATCTTTCAAAACAAAAGTAGATGAATAGAGTGTGGTCTATGATGCTGTTAGAAAAGATTAATGAGAGGAAGAATAAAAGAGGATAAATTTGAAGAACTTTGAAAGTATTACTTATGTCAGTTGTGTGAGCTCTGGATTAAACCCATTATATTTTTTCCTGTTAAGTTCATATACAATCCATTTGCAGATGCTTTGAAGATGAGTTAGATTTACAGTGATAGACTATGACACAATTTAGCTTATTAATGAAGATTGGATGAAGATTGAATGAAGATAGACAGACAAACAGATAGATATTCACACCCTCATAAGGATGACTCATCCTTATTTTCTGCCATTAGCCACAGGAAGGGGGCAAGCTAGAGTTTCATGGAAAATAACCAAACATTTGAGGAGACACTACAGGTAAAACCAGAGAAACAAACACAGAGAGCATCAGATGAGTTAGTTGTTAAATAACTCTGGCTTAATGGCCTCCTGGAGACGAGATATAGGGCAATAAAAGTGGATTTGTTGAAGGGCTTAGATTGTTTGCATTCTCTTATACCCAAAACATATATTTGTAAATACAATCAATATTTAAAAAAATGATGCGAGGCTTCATTTTCAAAGGAAAACAAACCTGTATAAATTCTTTGTTCTTAGAACTCCCCAGTGCTTGAGGACATTGAGATGAGCAAAACAATATGGAACTTAGCAAAGAACTGGCAAGAGATATGCTAAATTGTCCCACTTGGCATGCCACAGC
This sequence comes from Ctenosaura bakeri, assembly GCA_948474755.1. Classification (NCBI taxonomy): domain Eukaryota; kingdom Metazoa; phylum Chordata; class Lepidosauria; order Squamata; family Iguanidae; genus Ctenosaura; species Ctenosaura bakeri. The sequence goes on from CAOLHI010000865.1 coordinate 390,400, forward strand.
TGAAGATATGGCCTGAGACTGTGGCACAGTTGTGCAAGCACCTGAGACAGAAGTATAAAGAGCCCATTCAGGCTCTATAATTTTGACAGGAGGTAGAGCTATTAAAATGGAGGATCATGGAGAAGCAGCAAAGATTGGCAAGCTAACTCTGCTTGACCCACCAAGTGGAAGACTTCTCTAACCAGCACAGAGAGATGCTGTAGCAGTCAGGCCTGGAATATTGAGTTCTCCAGAGGGTCTCTAGATAATTCTGTATGTTGTGTCCTTTTGCTGCACCCCTGAACTCTTCAAAGACAGTTAAGAGAGAATGAGGAAGGATGAGATCCCTGCTGCCTTATAAGGTAGCAGGAGGAGAAGGATGAGCAGAAGGAAAGGTTGGATGAGCATTTGAGTGGAGGGCAAAGAAAACCTGCAAAAAAGAAGAACGGGGAGACAGGAAGAGAAGAGGAAAGGGAAAGAAAAAGATCAACTAAATAAGGAGTGAAAAAGTGGAGATCTATGGAAAAGCCAAAACACAGAAGAAAACTTTCTGGGGGTTTTGGGCTGCAACCCCTGTCAAGATAGTTGACAGCAAAGTCTGAGAGGGAGTTGCAGTCCAACAAGATCTGAAGGCCCACATATTTTCCATTCCTGGTCTAGCTGAAAGGTATAACAAAATTAAAAGAGAGCATTGCTAAACTGTCAGCACACTACTCTTGTCAGGGATTTTCCTTGCCTGGATGCTCACAAGCAAAGGGCTCAATATTTTTGGCAAGAAAAAATGTTCCACACAGAACAGTTGTGGATGAATGAAGAGATGGGGGGGAGAGTTGAACAGAAGGAAGAGGAAAACAAAGATGTTCTGATGGAAATGCAGAACCTTTTGAAAGCAACCCCAAGGTGATGCTACAAAAGCAAAATCGGTAGAAAAGCTGTGCAACAGGTGATGTACTGTACAGACAGAAGAACAGACAGATATGCAAACACAGTTCCATCACAAACAAGAACTACACCTGGGATTAATTCATGCTGAGATGACGCAGAGACAGCCATGACATGGAACACCCTGTTAGTACTTGCCCCAAGGCTAAGCTACATACCATGTTACATAGCATACAACTGAACCTCTCTAAGTAAGTGTGTGGAAAAGAGATGATCTGCATTAGGAATAAAGTGTCTATGTAAGGAAGACTGCTCCAGCCACTTTCCCCAGTCTTCACCCTGAACCACACGAACTATGTGCACACATATCTCTACTGACACCAATAGGGTTTTTTAAAAAACCCTTAAATGGGGAGGGCAGCAAATTGGAGGGGAGGGCAGCTGGAAAGAGAGGGGAATTATACATATAGTAGCCCCCTTTCTAATGTTTTTGCCAACTTGTAAATTGAAAAGAAAGTGAGATTCAACTACATGCGATAAATTTAAAAAGAGGCCCTATCACATTACACTATTATAGCACTATTATTCCACTTTAACTGTCATGGCAACATTGTATGAAATCCTGGGAAACCCTTGGGAAGGACATTCAGAATTCTCATCCAGAGAACTCTTGGGCCTCACTAAACGACACACCCCAGAATTCCACAGGATGTAGCCACAGCAGTTAAAATGAAATAATTGCGTTATAACAGTGTAGTGTAACCTTTGGACTCTCACAAAGGGCCAGAGCACCCAGATGAACCAAGTGAGGAGCTAATATATACATGATCATTGCAAGCAACATCCACAGCCATAGAAGGAGAAACATAATGGGCTACTGGGGTGATTCCAACCTAAAACCAGACAATGGCTGACGCAAGCACAGATCAAAACAATCACTTGCAACACATCGCCCATCTGCTTTGTAGGCCCTTTCCACACCGGCCTATTAAAATGGTGCAGAGTGACCTCCGATGGAAGTCTTCTGTACCGTGGAGTGGACTGGGGCAGACCACCTTTCGTAGCTCTGCACCTCAATCTGCTCTGGAGCGACTGGAACTGGTCGCCCAGTGTGCTTTTTAAAAACTTCTTTTAAGAGGTTTTTAAAAAGCACGGAGCGCCCAACCCCGTGTCACTCCGTCACTGCGCTCCGGTGCAGATTTGCAGGTGCGCATTAGTGCGTGCCTGCAGATCTGCTGGGGGCGGGCTTTAGGCTGGCGAGCTTCTCTGGTTGGTGGAGAGCCAACCAACTGGAAGCCACCATTTTGGACACCAGAGCAGTGCGGAGCGATGAGCTCACACTGCTCCTTGTCCCGACCAACTCACCCGGACGCTGAAGAAGTCTGGTGAGTCCCATTTTTGCGCGGTTCCTTTCCCACATGCGGAAAGGGCCGTAGATGTGCTTCCAGTCCATGGGACGAACTGATGGATCAGCTGTTGAGATGTTAACGTTTCAAAATGGGAAAGCTGCTACGTTTATCTAATGTGCTGGAAGGACAGAAACAGAAATAGAACCTCTCCTGACTCCCCTTGGCTCTTGTGGTTGTGTTGTTGTTGTTGCTGTTGTTGTTGCTTCTTTTCCTTCTCCTCCTCTTCCAAGGCACCTTCCATTCTTCTACATTTCAATTTTTGTTAAAAAAAAAGAAGTGCCTAGAAGATAAGTTGTTCTTTCAGCTATTCCAGTTAATGAATAAGCTGACATTGAGGTCAGATTTCTGCTTGCTACTGACAACAGCGTTTGAGTGGACTGCCTGTTTCTCCTCTGCTTCACATATTTTGTATTGAACAGGAGACTTGTAGAGACACTCTTCATCCTTGGAGTAAGCAGAAGAAAGAAAGAAGAAGAGTCATGGATCCTTCTGATACACAGATGAAAAGAGTCACTATTATTGGGGGAGGCTTGGTAAGAAGCTTGTGTTTCATGCTTTCATAATTACTTACTGTCTTAGTCCAATAATCAGCAGGAAGACAGAAAAAGCTGTAGCAGTGTTACAGGTCAGATGCATAATGTCTTAGGATTCAGACATACTTAGGCTGAAATGCAAATAATTTTGTGATTTATGACAGTCTATGCTTTTTGTGATATAGCAAGATCTATCCCCTATGCCTGACTTCAGGGTTCTTCTCTTGCACTTGCATCTTTGGAAATATTACTTATGTTCCATTTTGTAATGGATTTGGGAACAAAAAAAAAGACCACATTACTGATTTTCAAGCTGTCTGTGTAGAAACTATAGAACTGTCATCATTTTCAGTCATTCCCTGAAATCTGTAGCTCCCTGGAAGAGGTGGACCCATTTTTGGAAAGTGTTTTCCCTGTGACTGGGGCAAGAACTAAAAAGAGAGTTCTTGCTGCCACCCTATACAAACTGTGAATGCTTCCAAAAAGCTTCCAAAAACTCCTCTTGTAGTGCAAAGGAATTCTACTGTCTGATGGCGCACAGCATGGTCTTGACATACAGATAGATATCAATGACTATGCTAAAGTTAAAACATTTTGAAAACCATGGCAATAAAATGTGCTATTGAGCAATGCCTTCTTTTTGCTTGTAAAATGGGAAGAAAGTTTACAGAGCTGGTGCTTGGTGAACAGATGTTATGTCACTCTTAGGGAAAGAACTTTGCTCTCTGAACCTTTCTGAAAAAGAAGACTATTAAAAGGAAATAGGAAAAGATAATCGCTTACCTGATGTAAGGATGTGAGCACTTATTTATATTTGAAGATGCCTGGAATAAATAAGTGGATAATTCAAATTAATGCATGTATCTCTGAAAGACAATGGGCATATCTCCCATTTCCTAACAGAAAATAACTTGTATATTTAAGATCTGTATGACTGCCAGATGTTCAACTGTGGCAGCTTTCCAAGTTACTAAAGGAAAAGTGTTGCCTGTTGGATTTTTGCCTTTCATGAAATTCACAGCCTCTGGCTGGTAAAAAAGAGAAAATGTATATGACAACAGACTCTTCATGGGACTCTGGGATCTTTGCTGGTCTTCTTCAACAAAAATATGCCTTAAGCATATCTATCTATGTAATTTATAGCCCACTTTTCTCTCAACATGGGATCCAAGGTATCATACCACTAATTAAAAGTACTAAAACAAGTCTAAGAGTGCTCGTGCGAAAACAAAATGTGTAAAACAAAGCAAGTGCTTTGAATAGGCTAAAAACTATCCTGCTCTTCTTTTCCCAATCCTCTGGTTTCTGATCAGGATCTTTTTCACTTAGAAATGTGAGTAAAAATGTGACTTAGCAGTATTGTTACCAGTTCAGGATCTGCAAAGTATTTGTGACAATAGAAGATACCTCACTTTTTCCATTTGCTCATATGAACTGGTGCCACCTGCAGAAATTCTGTTTGTTTGTTTTTTACAATAATTCTCAGTAAGAACTTATATATTACATAACTTTTTATATATATAATAGGCTTTTACAGTCCTGTCGTAGGCCATTTCTGCACCAGACAGTTATAGTGCTCTAATGCCACTTTCAACATCCTGTGGAAACCTGGGGTTTGCAGTTTAGGGAGGGGCCTTTGAGGATGGGGATACCTAAAGTGATACTTTTGAGGTCCCTCCATAATCTGCAAATCCCAGGATTCCATAGGATGTTGAAAGTGGAATAATAGCACTATAACAGTGTAGTGCAGAAATGGCCCAAGAGACACAAATATTTAACTGCTGCCCTTGGTCACTGAACACTGCTGCCATGGGAAGCAGTAGGGCAGTGGTTCTCAACCTTCCTAATGCCGCGACCCCTTAATCCAGTTCCTCATGTTGTGGTGACCCTCAACCATAAAATCATTTTTGTTATTTTTTATTTATTTATTTAGTTAGTTAGTTAGCTATTTCCAACATCAAATAGATTGGAAACACTGCCCTAAATCACTGCTCTGGATAAACTTTTAATGCCTAAAAACTGGTAACCCTCCTCCCTTTTTTTAAGCACAGAAAGCATCCATCAATGCCAGAATTAAGGCAGTAGTTCTAGTTCTGAATGTTGGGTTTCCACAGTTCAAAAAGCCAGTCACTCCCAAAGGCAATGCCGAAACAGCCCACATTTTACACGAGGCGCAGGGAGGAAAGGACAGGGAAAGAGGAAAGATGGCGGCGGCATAAGTAGAAGCGTTTTGTTTCACTCCTTCCCTTCCTCCTTCCCTTAAAGGGAGTGCAGATGCTGAACATACAAAAAGCGAGGAATGCAAGACAGTCAGGGCGAAGAACACAACACGTGCATGTGGCAAGCACCAAGGGTCCACGCACAACAAAAGTGAGAGGAGAAAGTCATCCTGGCTATTTCTGCACTAGACTGCTATAGCACTATTATTCCACTTTCACCATCCTATGGAATCCTGGGGTTTGCACTTTGAACCCCAGCGCAGGGGTCTCAGAAGCACTGTTCTCATTGGCTGTGAGGCCACCTTCTTTTAAAAGGGGGGGCAGGATTGAGGAGCGGCGACCCCTGTGAAATGGTCGTTCGACTCCCAAAGGGGTCCAAACCCCCAGGTTGAGAACCACTGCAGTAGGGGGACATGTGTCTCCAGATTATATTGGACTGCAACTCCTATCAAGTCTAGTCAGTGTACATAATAGTGGGGTTTTTTTTTGGTGGAAACTCTAATTTAACGCCATCATTTCCCCCCATTCTGCCATAAAGACTTCTCATGTTCCAGTAAAATCAGTAATTTACTATGAACATAATCTGTGGTCAACAACACAATCTCAGCCTTTCTCATCATTACATCTTGAGAAGTCTGCCTTTCTCAAACGGGTTATTCGGGAGTAAAGTAAAACTGCTTTAGTGCCCCTTGTACATTATCCTGGTGTTTGACTTACATTCTGGATAGGATAAGAATTCTGATGGACGCCTCTCTAGTATTATTTCTTGATCTACCTGTCTTGAAAACGCTTCAAGCATATTGCACATTTCAGAATCAAACCTTTATAAATAAACTTTTTTAAAAACTCCATATAATTATTTTATTTGCAGGTAGGTTCTTTAAATGCTTGCTTCTTTGCAAAAAGAGGTTTCGTAGTGGAACTGTACGAAAGCAGACCAGGTATGTCTATTTTGAAAATATTCATATCTTAACCTAACTCAAAAACTTTCTGCTGTTGTGTGCCTTCAGTCGTTTCTCATTTAGGACAACCCTTAAGTGAACTTATAATGGGGTTTTCTAAGGCTGAGATGCATGTAAATTCTGTTGACTCTGTAGCCTTTGTGCAAGTGTCATACATTAGGCTTTCATTTATTACCACTGATTTTGTTTTATATTGTTAAAAGTTAAATAAAGTATATTTTGAACTTGGGGGACTGTGCTGTACAGTGTGCAGGAACCTGACTGAAGTAGGGTAGGGGAATTCTGGACCAGAATAATTCAGATCTGCACAAGGTTGTTCTCCTCAATGTCTGGCAAAATTCCCACTTACATAACATTTATTTAACATACCCTCCCAGTTCAGGAAGCCCCTCTGACCCAATGGAGAGGATCAGCAGAAACAAGGGGCTGCAAGGAGAAGGAAAGATGAATTGAGTGAGTCATCTTCCATTTGCCAAACCAACAGATACAATCCATGGTTTATAAGCTTTTGCAGTTACTGGAGTTTGATCCTAGTGACAGAGGCCATTTCCTCATGAGAGTGGAAGAGCAGTTCATGGCATGTCACGAGTGGTGTTCTTTACCCCAATTCCTGTCTGCACGCCCCCCCCCCGGTTTACTTCGAACTAATGCAGAGAAGAGCAGTTACAGCACCTACAACAGCAAGTCCCTGGCCACTCCCATTCCCCTCCCTCACTCTGCCCCACCACCATCTCTGATTGGTCTGTATTGTTTTTTTGAAAAAAAAACATTTTAAATAGCTGGGTCAAAAAAAAAACCATCCCCAAAATCCAGGCTAAATCAAGCCTCGAGAGTCCAAAAAGGAAAACAAAAATCAATATCTAAAAAATCCACTGGCAACATCTTAAGAGCAAAAAAAATAAAAATAAAAATAAGAAAGTGGGTAAGGCCGTACAGAACAACTCCAAACTGGTCTTTCAAATTAACCTGTCAAATTAAATTGTCAGATAAAGCTATCAAACTAAACTGTCAAATTAAGTTCCCTACTTTGGTAAAGTGAAAGGATTGCGATCTGGCTGGTCGCTGAGAGGGGGGACAGCTTTGTAATGTTGCTGGCCACAGTCTGGCTGCACCTCCAAAATCTGGGGTGCAGAATAAACCAATTGTCCTTAGAATCAATCAGTAGCCTGCAGCAGCGGCGATCTTCCTCACTCATACTCACACATTTCTGCGTTGCTACATTTGTGCGTAGGTATGTATGTTTGTTGATACGTGAAAAAAAACATGTCAACGATCCATTTCCAGATCCACTCTCTTCCGCTGTCCATTTAATGCCTGAAGAGAATAATGATGACATCCTGTCCTTTGATGGGCGGAGAGAGATAGGGACAAAAATGACAGAAAGGACAGCCTGGGAGTGCCCATACCCGGTCACTTCTGCCCCGTGAATCGATGTTCTGCATGTAGGCGAAAACAAAGCAGAACCGGGTTGAGAGGTTTGCATTGGAGTTTTTCCAGTTTTTACATACAGTGGTTTCTTGTCGCAGTGAACCGTTCTAGGAGCTGAAAACATGCAGAACCATGAGGAAAACTACAAAACTAAAACGGTTCAACATGCAGGTGGGAGGGTAAGGTTTGAGGCGACTACGATGTATTAACCTCATGCAGAAATGTCCAAAGACTACAATTACACATTATACTCCAGCAAGAGCATCTCTCATTTCCTAGCTGGGAGGTGGTCTTATCTTTGCAAAAAGGATCCAGGACCAGAGACATTATTAAGAAATACTCACCATGCAGCTTTTTTTCAGGAGAAGCAGTCTCTTTCCTGACTCCATTAGAGTGAATCTGACAGTTATTTTCACTCATTTTCTCATTTTTTCCTCACCACATGCTTGTTTCAGCCCACATAAGTATCAGCTTGCTAAATTAAAAAAAAAGTCAAGTCAAAAAGTAAAACAAACAAACAAACAAATAAATAAAATACAGGGAAAACTGGAGGATGAGAGCTCTCTCTTTCATTCTTGGAGATGAGTGGAGGGAGGGCAATACTCCCCTGGCTCCACTGATGGTATATGCTACTCTTGGCATTCTGACAAGATTTTTACTTCAAGTCACCACAGAGGCTCAATAGTGAAAGAGAGGGGATGCAAACTGCAAATCTAGTTTGTGCCACCAACGCACATAATGCTCCAAAGGTTATGAACAGAGATGATGATGGCATATCCTCCCATGAAAACCAGGATACACGTGGCCAACCAGCATTTGAGAGTTGCCAACAGGGCAAAAGTGAATAATGAGGAACAACGCATAAGCTAGAAGAGGCTGCAGCAATTTACTTTTGCCTGAAAGTACAGGGAAGGGCAAGATTTTGCATCACCCTTTTCCACTATGGAGTTAATGAATTACTTTTGTACTTTGAACTCAGTTTACAGCAACAGAAGTAAATGGAGAACAAAGGGGGAAATTGGGAGGGGAGACAAACTGGGACATTTTAAAAGAAGCTGGAAAAGTATGATGAAGTAACTGGAACTGTCTTTGCCAAATTGGAACAGTTTGGAGGACAGATGATGTGATGTACATTCACCCTGCCATTTTCATACTGTCATCAGTTTCCCGCCAAATCTCTTTTCTGTTTCTAAACTCACACAAAACAATACTGAGGCAGAGTGAAGAACATTAAGGGCTGTTAAAACCCTTGCCAAATTAATGTGGCCATCCATTACAACAGCTTAATGCCTTTTACAATGTGTTATTTCATTTCATTTCTTTTCGTTTCATTTCATTTCAGATATCCGTGGTTCCAGTGCCGTTCGTGGGAGAAGCATTAACTTGGCCCTTTCTCACCGTGGAAGACAAGCTCTCAAGGCTGTTGGAATGGAAGACCAGGTGGCTCTGCCTTTAACAGGAAATATTATGTGCTTCTCATGTTTGGTAGCATTGGATCTCATGTTAAGTAGTATTATTGGGTCAGTAGTTAGAAGAAACTAAATGTTCCAAGAGAAAAAAAGTGATCATATAGTTTTTGCGAACAGAAGCACATTTAAAAGCAGTTCTAATAATGCAGTTAGCTTCTTAGAGAATACTTTGCATCATCTTCAGCCCTTTCCTCACGGGGGGGAGGCGAAACGGGGCGGCACACGCAGGGGCGGAGCTTACCTGGTAGCGGGTTGCTCCGTCCCTGCGAGGAGCGTGGGTTCGCCGCTTTATACGTCGCCGAATTTCGGCGGCGTTTGGCAGCACCCAAAATGGCGGCTGGCAGCTTCCGGCGGCGCTCTGCCAATCAGGGCAGCGCACCAGCCAGAAGCCCGCCCCCGGGCAGATCTGCAGGGATGCGCTACCATGTCTCTGCAGTTCTTCACCAGGGGCTGCCACGGAGCAGCGCGGGCGAGTTTCATAAAAACCACTTGGGAAGGTGGTTTTTATAAAACTCGCAGTGCCACCCCCACGGCTATGCTAGAGCGCTCTGAGATGTAGAGCCTCACCTTTTCCAACTGTACTAGTGCACCCTGCAGTGAAGAAGACCTCCTGGAGAGGTCGCCCTAGCGTGGGCAATATGCCCGTGTGAAAAGGGCCTTCCTCAAAGGTTTTCAAGGTGAAACTGAAGGCTGAGAAAGCTTTAATTACTGGACACATAACAACAGTTAAATGAGAGGAGAGAAAGAGAAATTTGGGCCTTTCCACACTACATTGTGTTACTGCAGTAGATAAACCCTATCCCAGGGTCTACAATTTAATATTAAAAATATCTCCACATGCTTGAGAGTTTCCCCGAACAAGCACATAGGCAGGCACGGTCAAACGGTAGAAAACACAAAAAACCTGGTCAGGCCGGTAAATCCATAGTCACATAGCCCCAGGAGACCTCCACGCATGTAAAACAAAAAAATACAAAAAGGGTCCTCAGCCCTGAGGAACCAGCTCAAGGGGATTAACGCATCTGACAAACAGCCCATCAAGAGAGGATGATTTGCATACAGCCGAGGCTTTGACAACCCCAGCAAACCCAATCATGGAAAGGACGTTGACATATTGGATCTTTGTTCTAGCTCCTCCACCTATTGTTCTCCCCGAAAAAGGATTACCCCTCCAGGTACCTTTTCCCCCTTAAATAGATCCAGTTTTTGAGCGGCTCTTTGGATCGCTCCCTGCTTCCCAGCAGACCGTCACTCCGCCCGTTGAGCTATCCTCTCAGCCCTCCATGTGCTGAGTCTCATCTCTCTCTCTCTGCTGCTGTCTCGGACCTCCGGATTTCAGGATCAGGTGCAGTATTCCCCAGCTGTAACCCTCCAACGCCCCCTATCCAATTTCTTCTCTTTTTATTCCTCACTAGGTCTTGAGTGAGTAAGTGTGTAAGTGCGTACGTGCACAAGCCTTTATTGTTAATAAAATCATTTATTAGACAATTTCGCTTGGTTTTTGGCTCAGCCTGACCCTGTAAAAACTGGGTAAAAAAACTCCACTAGGTTACCCTTTCTCTTGCATTGCTATTGCTTGTGCTCTGGCTAGTTTCCCTTTCCCATCACGTGGAGCACATTAAGGTGTCCCCCAAGGGACCCCAGAAATCACAGTAACAATTGTTATAGTGCTATTATTCCACTTTCAACATGCTGTGGAATTCTGGGATTTATAGTTAAGAGTTTTCTGGTTGAGAATTTGAAATGCCCCTCCCTAAACTGCAAACTCCAGGTTTCCATAGGATGTTGAAAGTGGATTAATAGGACTATAACAGTGTAGTGTGGAAATGATCAAAGGTTAACTACCCATTTGTTGTTGTTGCATGCCTTCAAGTTATTGCTGACTTATGGTCATCCTAAGGTGAACCTATTGTGGGAGTATCTTGGCAAGATTTGTTCAGAGGGGATTTGGCCTTGCCTTCCCCTTAGGCTGAGAGAGTGCGACTTGCTCAAGGTCATCCAGTGGGTTTCTGTGGTTGAGCAGGAATGTGAACCCTGGCCTGCAGTCATAGTCCAGCGCTCACCATGATGCCATGCTGGTTCTCATAAATTCCTCCTACTCCCAGTTAAGAGGATCATAGATACTGGAGTAAGGAAATATTTTCTTTTCCTGAGCTCTCAAAGAAACACTGCAAGTCAGTAAACATTTGGGTAGGCAAAGTGCAACCCTCTGGATGTTGTTGGATTGCAACTCCTGCTGTTCCTCACCGTTAGGTATGTTGGATAGGGATCCTGGTAACTATAGTCCAACATCATTTGAAAGGCTGCATTTTTCCCACTCCTGGTAAAGATTCATAAAGGTAGCACTTTTGAAATGAATTGGAGTTGAACTTGGAAAGAAGAAATTGCTAGCTTTCATGGATTCAGTCCACTTCATCATATGTATCTGATGTCCACAAACATTTATGCCAAAAATTTCTTTCTCCCAGTTAGTCTCAAAGGTACTAGTGGACTCCTTTATGTCTTTTTATGCCAGAACAGACTAACACACTTATCTCTTGGAACACTGGTCCAGACAGGGGGCTAGAGAGACCAAAAGTTTGACTGGTTCCCATCTTTATTTAAGAATAAAGAAAGTGGCATAAACTGCAGCTAAGTTCTCCTGCCTTTATAACCATATTGAAAGCTTAACATGAGCATTCAATGCAGTATTTACTTGTCAGTTTTCTTTGTGATACTCAAGGTGTGCATGGAAATATGCTTAGAAGGCCATACATACCCCATTGTATGCTTGTAAAAATGCATTTGATTTTTTTTTGTCCACAAATGTGCCCAATGAGGGACAATTTCACCACATTTTTGATGTTCTCTCAGCTGTCTGAGATGCAGGAATGGCCATTATTCCAACAGAAAGTGACCCAGAAATCAATTTCTAGGTCACTTCCTGTTGGAAAAAGCTCTCTCTTGTGTCCCAAATGGCCAAAAATTATTTCCTACATTGCCCAGCAAGTATTTGGGGGCACTCTAAGGAAAAGGTTTAGGGAACCTGGGGGTCATATCTTACCTGGAGCTGCCCTTTCCACACCTCTGCTTTAGATATGTTTAGAACTCTAGCTTCTTCTATGCTCTTCTTAAAGAAATCCTCTCCCTTGGGATATTCATCTTAAAAGAATTTAACTTTCTCTCTTTGGATTTCAGATTGTGTCCAAAGGCATTCCCATGAGGGCAAGAAGGATTCACACACTCTCAGGCAAACAATATGCAATTCCCTATGGAACAAAAAGCCAGGTATTATCTTAAATATGTGTGTGTGTATATGTGCGCGCGCGCGCGCACTCGTTTTCAAGTTGTCTGTCAACTTATGGTGATCCCATAAATTTTTTTAGGTAAGAAATACTCAGAAGTAGTTTTGCCAGTTCCTTATGCGAAAATGTAGCCTCCAGCACCTGGTATTTGTTGGTGGTCTCCTGTCCAACTACTAACCAGGGCTGACCCAGCTTAGCTTCCAAGATCAGACAGGATTTTGTGCCTTTAGGGTATTTAGGCAGCCTCAGCTTAAATATCCCCTAGTATTTTAAACTTTTGACAAATTACTCTTAAGTTTTATAAATAGTATTCAAGTCTTGTGATGTAGCTAATTAGTGCTCATAATTATTATCAGTTCATATTGCAAGGATAGACTGTATATAGTATTACTTTTAAACTCACAAGCAGCAATGGCTTCCTTTTCAGTGGGATAGTGAATCTTCTTGGGGTTTTAGCTCAGACTTTTAAGGACTTCTTGTGATAGTTGTTGCATGCATTTAAGTTGTTCCTAATTTATAGTGACTGTACCACAGGGATTTCATGCCAAGATTTGTCCTGAGTGAGTTTCCGATTGCCTTCCTCTAAGGCTGAGAGAAAAACTTGCCTAAAGCCACTCAGTAGGTTTCTGTGGCCAAAGGGGGATTCAAAGCCTGGTCACCCAGAATCATAATTCATCACTCAAACCACTGGACTACATTGGCTCTAATTGAAATTAAAGAATCCTGTTCCTAAAACAGGTTGAACATTTGGATGGCTATAGTAAAGTTCAGGACTAAAACCTAACACAGATTCACTGTCCCTCTGTCATAGGAGCCATCTTCTACTGATGCTGAGGAGAACATGGCATGCACATTCCCACCTTCCTCCACTGTCTTCCTTCCTTGGAATCTCTCTCAGTGAAGACTGCATCACTCAGAGCCTGAAGTAGATGGCAAATTTTGCCCTCATGGCCAGAGCCTCATGCCCCAAGGACTCCATTTTACTTTTTCCCAAAAGAAGGGGTTGAGAAAAAGCTCCTTATGCTATAGAAGAGAATAAAGGAATTCTCAGGGACACTGTAGGGACAGAAACCAAATCCCTTGGTATTGCTAGAAAGTAGGAATCTATCCTACTCTGGTAAATGTGTAGTCCCATATAGAGATGTTTGCTTGACAGACAGAATGTCAGGAGCACTAATCCTGTCAAGCTATCATCTCAGGCCAGAGGATCGTTTGTGTGCTTTAACTGTTTGCATGTCTAGAGGGTTCTTGGGGCTACATAACAGATTAAGTCACTGGCCAGACCGGTTTTTTCCAAGTATCGGCCATACATGGGATGCCAGTATCGGCCTGCCTCATCTGGGGGGCCCTGTCAGACACGTGGAGTGATTTTTCAATATCAGACACGTGGAGATCTTATAAAATATTAGGAATTAATAAATTGTAGACCCCAGGAGCGGGCTAACTACCACAGTAACAAAGGGATACTTATTAGAGGTGCACCTATCATTTAAGCCCCAGTAATCCATGCAGAGTGTCAGAGAATTGTCCTTCTTGCTCTGGAATAGCACTGGCACTGCCATGGGGGAAATGGCTGGTCTAACAAACTCTCTAGCCCAATTTTTATCTATGAACTCCCTCAAAACCGTCAGTTCCTTGGGAGTCATGGAAAAGAGTTCAGTTTTAGGTAGCTCTGCCCCAGGGTTCAGTGCTATAGCACAGTCTGAAGTGCGATGGGGTGGTAAGGAGTCCGCCTCCTTTCCCTCAAATACCTCTTTGAGGTCCACATACTTGGCTGGCACCTCTGGGTCTCCTAGCTTGGCAATCACACCATAGGCTATTAGTCCTGCAGTTGCCTCACAGTCTACTTTGCCCCTCTGGTGTCGGCACCAGCATGGCACTTGGGACTAGAGAACTTCACTTCCTCCATTACCTAGTCAATCTGGAGGTTGTGATGCCTTGGCCAGTGTACCGGGTGGAAAGCTGTAAGGGAAAAACAAACTATAGAGTATCTGTATGCTCCCTCACTCTCACATACACCAGAGAAGTTCAATATTTGATGGGGCTCTCATCATTGGGTTTCTGTCCATCTATACAAACTGGATGAGAGTTGGCAGCTTTTCCACCTTAAATCCCAGTCTTGTGGCCACAGCATGGTGCATGAGACATCTGGTTCATTTGAAGTCCGACATGCCACAATGTCCATGTTGCTTCCTTGCTCCTGGCCTTTCAGCCAAACTCAAACAAAGAAAGGTATAACTTTCCTTGGGCATCCTTTGCTCGCAGCCATTCAGGACAGGCTCTGGTCATTTCCTGAGAGACACCTCAGAGCTGGAATGCCTGAAAATTTAGAGAAAGGGAGCTTGGGAGCACCAGGACCATTCGCATCTGTTTGAACACATACAAAAGTATTGTCTGTCTTATGTTTTGTTTTTCATGCAGTATATTCTCTCTGTTGATAGAGCAAATCTAAACAAAGAGCTTCTCAGTGGTAAGTGTGCCCTTTTCCATCAGTGATCATTTTAAATATTGTCATATATCTAAAATAAGAGATTGAAATGGTAATGTTCCTCAGATGTAGATAATAAAGAAAGCAAAACCCCTCTGCAACAGTTCTGTTTACTTTTTACTTTTGGAAGAGTGAAAAGGCCATATTCTAATTGCAAGTAGGTGATTAAAACTGTCATTGTCTGTCCTAAAAGCAAAAGCTGTAGGATACAGCTAATTTGCATTTGAAGCATTTATCTGTGTCTTCACCCTTAGTAAGAAAAAATGTCACAAGAAGATCCTGTATTTGATATAGAAAGCACAAGAGGATGTGGTAAATGGGATGCCAGGATGCACATTAGATCTGAGTTCTGAGTATGACATAGAATAAACACACAAAGTTACTGAGAAAGAAGATTACTGGCACAGTTGCAGATAATAACAATACGAGTGTGTATAATCCATACACTTTACAATACAAACCTGTGCTGGCACAGAAAATGTCAGAAAGTCCCGTGGGATGCAAAATAGATTGAATTATTTACATTTAAAAATGGAGAGGGAGGTGTATAGTAGCTGGACTGAAAAAACAACAACAAACCTTTCCAGTTGGTAGAATGTGTTGCAATTCAGAAATGTATACATTGTGCAAAATTTACTTTAGAAACAGCTTTTCAGATTTTTATCCCAAAGAAAAATATAGTTTGCTTGAAACAGCTCCTAGTTTTGCCCAATCATTTTTCTTCAGTATTCATCTCTTTCTTTTCCCCCTTTTACAGCTGCTGAGAAATATTCCAGCACTAAATTATACTTTGAACACAAACTGCTTCACTGCAATGTAGAATCGGGGACACTGACCTTTTCAAGGTAATCAATAAATTAAGCCCTTCTGAAAAAGCTAATAATTAACCAAAACTCAAATAATAGGTCAGAATTATTCTTCCCAATTAGCTTGGTGTGTCTGTATTTTGCAATTACTCCTGGCATCACTGACTGTTTTGACAAAAAAATAGAAGCTGAAGAGATTAACATCACAGTGTTATTAACGTGTACTTGTAAACTGGTCTAGCTGTCTTCTGTGGTGTTTAGTTTCTGCAAACTGTATTTAGGGTTGCAGTCTAAAATGGGACACAGGATCAATGGGAAAATACTATGGCTCAGATGGTTATATTTTCTTTGGCCAAATGTTTAATCACCAGGAAGGCAGATTCACTTCTTATTTTGCACATAACATGGTCTATTCTACTGAAGGGGTACAGCCAGCATAAGACCTGATTTGTCATATTTCTCACTGTTCTTGTTAATTGCCGGCAAGTCAACTTCATTTTACAGCAACCCTAAGAATGAGAGACCCCAAGTCATCCTATAATCAACAGCTCTGCCCAGGTCTTGCGGACTCAGAGCTTTGGATTCCTTCATTGAGTTTACCCATCTGCAATGCGGTCTTGCTCTTTTCCTACTGCCTTCTACTTACCAAGCATTATTGTCTTTTCTAGTGAGTCATGTCTTCTCATGATATGGCCAAAGTACGTCAACCTCAATTTAGTCATCTTGACTTCTAGAGATGATTTGATTTCCTCTAGGATCTATTTGTCTTTTTAGCAGTCCTGGGTGTCCATAGAACTCTTCTCCAGCACATTTCAAATGAGTTGATTTTCTTCCTATCAGCTTTCTCTACAGCCCTGCTTTTACAACAATACATAGAAACTGGAAATATGATAACATGGACAATCCTAACTTTAGTATTCACTGATATATCTTTACACTTCAGGATCTTGTCTAGTTCCTTCATAGCTGCCCTTCCAATCCTCGTCTTCTTCTGATTTCTTGACTGCAGTCTCCATTCTGATTAATGACTAAGCCACAGTACGGAAAATCTGGAATTATTTCAGTGTCTTTATCGTCTGCCTGAAACTAAATAAACTATATGTTGTCATTATTTTGTTTTCTGAATAAACCTGATTTTGCAGTTTTACTTCCTTTCTTCAGTAATTGTTCCAACACTTTGATATTTTCTACTTGTAGTAAGGTTTCATTTGCATATCTTAAATTGTTGATGCATGCCTTCTTCCTTCAAGTCTAATCCTGCTTTACGTATGGTATGTTCAGCATACAAGTTAAACAGATGGGGGATAAAATGCAGCCTTGCCTGACCCTCTTGCTGATTGGAAATCTGTTTGTCTATAGTTTCTCTTAATGGTGACCTGAGGTCAGGACAATCAAATGTTGTGGCACACCCTTCTCTTTAAGAACAAAGCTTTTCCTGATCTGTATAATCAAAGGCTTTGCTATAATCTATAAACCACAGGCTGATTTTCCTTTGACATTCTTCAGAGCATTCTGTTCTCCAACATATACTTGCAATATGATCACTAGTGCCTCTTCCTTTCCTGAATCCAGCTTGGACATCTGGCATTTCTCCTTCCATACATGGAAAAAGTCTTTGGTGTAGATTTTTTTTTGACAATTACTTTTCTTGCATGGGAGATTAATGCAGTGGTCCTGAGGTTACTGCAATCCCTGCTGCCCCTCTTCTTGAGGACTGGAATACCTATTGAGAATTTCCAGTCTATGGGTCCTTTCTTTTATTTTCTGTATTTGTTGACAGATTTTAGTTAGAACTAGACTAGATTCTGTCTCTGTAGTGTGAAGCAATGTCAAGGTCAGAGACCCAGGTGGCAAGCCAGCCCAGAGAAGGGAATGGGAGATCTAGCAGAGTCCTGCTGGGAGGAGTCAAACAAGCACTTACTCAAAGGGAGTCCTTCTACCTAAGCCAGAGCAACAAGCAAAAGCCATAGTCAAGAGTTCCAAAAGCAAGGGGTCAGGAGCCAAGAAATCAATCCAAGGTATCAGGAGCCAGGTGCTGGAAGCAAGGAAAAGGCAAGGGCTTCTAAGAAATTTGCCACAAGCAAAGGAAGGCTTCCAGGCAGGCAGTTATATAGCTCAGGCACAGGTGTGGCCAGTCACCGCTTCTTGAACTTAATCAAGGAAGCCTCCCTTTGCTCAGCTCTCTTTCTGCCTTTTTTTTTGGGCTGATTGGCACAGGCTCCAAGGCATCTTCAGAATCGGATCCCTGTAGCCCTAAAGGAGCAGGCAGAGGAACGTCTGAGCCTGCTTGGTCCATGGCAGCAGGGGAGCTCTTGAGCTGCAAGACTCATCTCCAGCCAGAGCAACAGGGACCAACAGCAGCTGCTTGTCATCAGCAGCTCTGACAGGAACTTCAGTTATCACAAGCAACTCCATTGGTGTGCCATTTGTTCCTGGTGATTTATTTCTCTCAAGTGCTCTGAGTGCAGCTTCCCCTTCACTTTCTAAAAGCTGAGGTTCATCTTCAAATGGTTCTTCCTTGAATGAATCTGTCATCTTTTCATCTCTTTTATTTAGTTCTTCAGTGTATTCTTTCAATCATCATCATATTTGTACTTGGCTATGTAATGTGTTCCCCTGCTAGTCATATAGCATCTTCACTCTTGGTTTAAATTTCCCTTTGATTTCTTGGATCTTGTGGAAAAGGTCTCTTGTTCTTCCTTTTTGCGAACATCTTTTATTTCCCTACATTGATTATTATCAGTTCTCTTTCTCCCTGCATACAAGTCACTGAACAGTTGCATTCAAGGTTTTGACACTTTTTACTTTTGTTTCATTTGCTTGAAGAGTTTCATCCATTGAGGCTTCTCGTTCTTTTTGGCTGCAAGTAGTATCTTTTTGCATTCCTCTATGATAATGTCCCTGCCTTCTGTCCAGAAGTCTTCTGGTTCCCAGTCAATTAGGCTCAATAGTGTTTGCGTGTGTGTGTGTGTGTGTTTACCTTACCTTTAAAATCTACAGTAATGTTCTTGAGGTTGTATTTTAGCATGATGGTAGTGTTCTTCTTCAGCTTTACTCTAGTTTTTAACATTAGCAATTCAGTGTCTGTTCCACAATCTGTTAATGGTCTTATTTTTGCAGAAAGAATGAAGCTTCTCCATCTTCTGCTTCCAATTATGTAGTCTGTTTGATTTCTATATTGGTCATTGGGTGATGTCCCTGTACGCAGTTGCCTCTTTGGTTGAAGAATGTGTTTGTGAAGAACAAACTGTTGATTGATGAAGCTTTGTATTATATCCTTTGACTGGTTTGGTTACATTTCTTCTCAATATTAATGCCACCCCATTTCTTCTTAGATACTCATTTCCTGATAAAACATTATTCAGTTATATGACTGCAAATATCTCATTTCTGTCCACTTGAGCTTGCTCACCCCAAGTATTGCAATGTTTATAACATTTCATTTCTTAATTTTCTATTCCTTTGTTGTTGTGTGCCTTTGAGTCATTTCTGACTTATAGCAACCTTAAGGTGAAGCTATCATGAGGTTTTCTTGGCAAGATTTGTTCAGGAGTTTTCCTTTGCCTTCCTTTGAGGCTGAGAGAATGTGACTTGCCCAAGTTTACCCAGTAGGTTTCTATGGCTGAGCAGGGATTTGAACCTGATTCATGCTTCTCACATTTTTGTGATATCTGTTATGCAGATTCAGACTTTCCTTTCACCTCTGAGCATGTCATCAGCTGAATATTCATTCAGCTTGAGTCTAGCTGCATCATTAGCCACAGCACTATTCGTAAGTGTCCTTTGCTGTTTCTCAGTAGCTTGTCAAGTGCTATCTGATCTAGGAGTCTCATCTTCTGGCACTATCTCTTGTTTCACTTTGGATTGTCCCATCATAGAGTTTTCATGAGAAAAGACATTCAAAAGGGATTTACTGTACCTCCTTCTGCACACTTCATGCCACTGCTGTCTCTGAGACATCCCCTGCCAGTGTCATCCTGCCTGCCTCCAATACACTCCTGCTGCTGCCCAGTAGCTGTTTGGCACATCTAGGCCATTTCCACCCTATGCTGTTGTAGTGCTACTATTCTGCTTTTGACATCCTGTGGAATAATTCTGGGGTTTGTAGTTTACTGAGGCCCAAGAGGTCTCTGGCTAAGAAACCTAAAAGCCCCTCTCTAAACTACAAACCCCAGGATTCCTCAGGATGTTGACAGTGTAATAATAGCACCATAACAGTGTGGGGCAGAAATAGCCCTAAACTGCTCCTCAGCAAAAGCTTGTCAGATACTCTACCAGCAGCACTGCTGCCATCGCATAGCCTCTCGCCTCATAGGAGCATACAACCCACACTTCTGAAAGGTAGCCAGTCCTCTTCCATGAGCAAACTCTTTGTAAGAAAGGATAAAATCTTGATGCAGAGCCCATGCAATTAATCTGAAGTAACTTGCATATAAACATGTGTGTTACTGCTGTATCCAAGGATCATTGTGACCATTTTGAAAGAGTAGAGCTACCTGCTTAATGTTCTGGGTGATGTGTAAGTATTCCACTGATAGATCAGCTCCGCTGTCTGTGATAGTCGATGGCAGAGAAACCATTATTTACTAAAAATCATTTGCTAGAAGTAGTGAAATTAAAATATCTATTTCAGGACTTAATACCTGATTCTGAAATTTTAAAATTCTGTCTGAACTTCAGGATTCCTATTCCAGTTTAGCCTCACCTACCTTGTCCCCAGATCTACCTCATCTGAGAAAAACAGTGCGAACTCTGTATATTAACTCATCATAAAACAAAGTCCAGATGTAACAAAACAAGTGGAAATAACTTGTAAGTTCTTACAACATATATGTGTGTGTGTGTACACATGTAGCTTCAAGTTGCTTGTCAGTTTATGATGACCTGATTAATTTCATAGGGTTTTCTTAGACAAGGAATGCTCAGAGGTGGTTTTATCAGTTCCTTCCTCTGAATTATAGCCTAAGGGACCTGGTAGTCATTGGCAGTCTCCCATTCAAGTACAGTAGAGTCTTGATTATCCGACATAAACGGGCGGGCTGATAGTCGGATAGCCAAAAATGTCGGATAATCCGGAGGGTCTAAGAAAAACCTTGAAATCACTATGAATTGCAAACGTATTGAAGTTTTATTGCAGTAACAGTAAAAGTAACATTGCAGTAATGTTACAGTAACAACACTGTAATGTATAAAAAGTTCAGTCCTCTGAAAATTTAAAGAAATCAGCGATCCTTTTCTGCTTTCCCGAAGATTGCCGTTTCTTCGCAGCCAAGTCTCGCCATCTTTGCAGCATCATAATGTCGACCCCCGTAGCTTCTTCTTGTTGCTCGATGTACTTCATTGCGATTTCTAGAGCCCTAACCCCATCGCCATGCGAGATTGTGAGAGGTTCAACAGATGATACTTGCTCATCAATTTCTATTTTGTCACCATTGCTATTGACAAGAGCGACAATTTCTTCATCACTAATTTCATACTGATCGTCTTCGTTCATCCAGCTGTCAACCTCTTGCGAAGACACATCCTCACATCCAGGGATACGGTGTACTAAGGGTAGAATGCTTTCTTCGTCTTCATCTGTGCTTTCCATAATTTCATCTTCTTCTTCCTCATTTTCGCATAGCAACTTATTCCATGATCTGACAATTGTTGGAGCGCTAACGTCACTCCAAGCCCTTGCAACCCAATAAGCAACATCCTTTACATTGATGCGTTTCAATCTTTCAATCGTGTCTTGCCGTTCTTCAATTTCTTCTGTCAGTGTCGACAGTAGCTTCCTGCAATAGTTCCTTTTTAGCATTTCCAAAATGCTCTGATCCATCGGTTGGCATATGGCAGTGACATTAGGTGGCAGAAACATAGCCTTAAAGTTCCCATCTTGAAGCTCCTCTGCATCAGGGTGCGCCGGGGCGTTGTCTAGCAACAAAACTGCTTTTCTGGGGCGGCCATTGTCTTTCAAAAATTTCTCCGTGGAAGGAACGAATTCCTTAAAAAAACAGTCTTTGAAAATTTCTCTGGTCATCCATGCACTTTTTTGATTGTAGTAGTACTTCACAGGAAGAGCGTTTTTTGAAATTGTTTTAAAGGTTCTTGGATTTTTGGACTTCCCAATCATTGTGAGGTCCATTTTGAGGGTCGCAGAAGCATTGCTGCATGCTAAAATTGTCAGCCTTTCTTTACTGCACTTATAGCCTGGGGCTGCTGCTTCAGTTCTGGCTGCAAGACTCTTACTGGGTAACAGTTTGTAATTGAGGCCGGACTCATCACAATTAAATATCTGATCATCTGTTAGGCTTTCAGTTTCAACAAACTCTAGAAATTTTTGCTTGAATGCCTCCATTTCTTGAAAATGTGAAGACAGTTTCTCTCCACAAACATATAACTGACGGATTCCATAACGTTTCTTCCACCTGTCGAGCCAACCAACGCTGGCTGTAAAAATCTGGGTTCCCTTCATCAAATTCCTTTCGAAAATGCAGTGCCTTTTGCTGTAAAATAGGTCCTGAAATAGGCACACCTCTGTCTCTAAACTGCAGAAACCAAACATACAAAGCTTCACTGACCTTTTCATAGCCACACTTTTTCATGGTTTTCCTCTCTTTCACTGCACCATCAGTAACTCTGGAGGAACACCATTTTTCTATCTCCAATCAGTTCTTTCTCCAGTCTCCTACAGTTACGCTTCCAACGCCATAGTCATCTGCTACCTTCTGCAACGTCTCTCCATTGTCCAGTCTCTTGATTGCCTCAAGTTTCTGCTCCATTGGTACAACAACCTTCTTCTTTTTCATTGCAATGCTTGGGGGCGTGTTTGGGGGCCTGGCTGTGCCCGTCGCCTTCCCCGTTGCCATGCTTTGGCCCTTGTTTTGAGGCCTGGAGGTACTCGCCCTGCTCGCTGCTGCCGCGCTTGGGGCCGGGTTTTGGGGCGAGGCTTCACTCGCCCTTCTCTCCTTGCCCGTTGCGGAAATGCCTACAGCCACGCCCCCAAGCAGCCGCGACATCGGATAATCCGGAATGTCGAATTACCGCAGGACGGATAATCGAGACTCTACTGTACTAACTGTGCTTGAACTTTGCTTTTCCAAGCTCAGACAGGATTTGGTATCTTTAGGGTATTTAAGCTTCTTGCAACATAATGTTATGAAAATATGGCCAAGGAAACAAGTGTTAGGGTCAATTACTGCTCAAAACATCATGATGCTAATTTTAAAAATTATAAGATAATTGTTAATTTTGTAAGTTTGAGAACGTATTTAAATGTCAGTACAGTTCATCTTTGTTGTTATCACAGATCAGACCAGACAACAAAAGAGACCTCTTGTGATCTCATTGTGGGTTGTGATGGAGCCTTTTCTACAGTTAGGAAGCAGTTTATGAGGCAAAAACGTTTCAATTACAGCCAAACCTATATTCCCCATGGATATAAGGAACTGAAAATTCCCCCAAAGGATGGAGATGTAAGTAGTGGTAACTAACAGTAGACTTGCTTTCTCCTGCTCCCAGCTGATGGCTACCTAGATTGATAACCTTTCTATTACTTTTACTACTTCTTTGATCTTCTTTCAGTTTGCAATGGAGCCAAATTATCTTCACATCTGGCCAAGGAACACATTCATGATGATTGCACTGCCAAACTTGGTATGGGAAATAATGCCTGCCCTTTCCTGGTAATATAATGTGAAATCTAGAGATACTTTCAAGATAGTTTAAACCAGTGCTTCTCATGTTATCTAAGGTGAGGGAAGCAGACTTTTTTTCTAACATGCAAAGGACCAGTACCATATTGTGCTCTGTGGACCAATAGCCAATGGCTCATAGACTGGCCCTGGTCCATGGACTGCCACTTTGGATGGCACAGATTTAGATCTATTTCTGGGGAAAGGAGTAATAACAACACATAAATTGTCATAATTTTTTGCATTTAGTTTCAGCTGTCATGAAGATTCCATGTCTCACATTAATCTCAGCCATAGACTTGATAGGCAGACACACATAGTTCATGTGACCTCTAGGTTCAGTTGCTAGTAGCAATATTATGCAAACTGGCATGTTTTGGTTGGGGAAATGCATCACTCAATATAATTTATTTTGGAAATGTTATGTTTTAAACCACAACTCCAAGAATACCCCAACTACCATAACCATGCCAAAAAAGTAACATTTCCAACCTTTGAATTATATATGCTAAATGGATCAAAATGTACTCCCTTTTCCTACCACTATTAATACAATTTCTACTATAAGTTAGCATGAAAGCCAACACTCTCCTACATTAGATTATTTTGGTACAGGCTCTGAATAAGCCACATTATTTTTTAAAAGAGGTGGTCAAGTTATATAATAACCACTCACTGTTTGTTAAACCGAAGACACATTAAAAACAATAAAAGCTGCAAAAAATTTCGTATCTGGATCTGGCTTAGTTGATGCATTTAGAAATGAAACAGTACAACACAAGTGACTGATCATTTTCCTCCCCTTCTAAATCCAGCTTGTGCTTCATAAATGAGATTTTATTTATTCTAGATTAAGAGTTCATACAGAAAAAATGAGTTTATAAAGAAAAATGTAATTTAGAAACCATACCTAAGAGGCTAATCTGTTAATTTTAGAAAGTAAATAAGTTTTATTTTTACAAAACTGTCACACTTATATTAGATGATAACCCAGAAGGAAGACTACGCTGATGAGATAATATATGGGAATGGCATAGTTATATGGGAATGACATAGTTAGAACTAGAGTCCAAAAATCAGGATCCTAAATAAAAACTTTGTCTTTTCACTTGTGGGTCAGAGAGACAATAATTTCTTCTCCAGATGTTTTATATTTGAAAGGGAGGAAATAAGATCATTAACTTCCATTATAGATGTGGGTGGTCACTCAGGGAATTAATTGGAAGGATATACATTGTCAGATAAATGAGATCTTATGTTTCCTTTAAAAATCTCAGTAAAGTTGGAAACCTACATCCCATGTGTGATAGGTAGAGATTACTCACCCTGACAATCTCCAGATTTTTCAGAATTTGCACTCTTTTCCCACGAGAAGAGCTAGGCAAGTCTCTTCCAGGTTCCCCTCCCTGTGTATGAGTATGCATTTATTACTCTGATTCAGAGTAGAAGTAGCCTCATGGATTCATCTATGCACTTGGCCTTCTGATTAGTTTGGTTAATTTCCCCTGTCTTCCAGGGCCCTTTCACACTACACAAATCTAGTGCTATGATTCCATTTTAACAGGCATGGTTCCATCCTATGGAGCCCTGGGATTGGCAGTTTAGAGAGGGGCATAGGATGGAACCATGCCAATTAGTGACCTCTGAGGGCCAGGATTTGGCTCTTCACCTTATTGTAGTTCTAGTAGAAAAAACCTGGAACAGAACTGAAAATGCATAATACATATCACTGTTTTAAAGTATTATGTAATAAAGATATAAAAATGCTAATTTACCATGATAGATACAATATACTATCATGTTTTTATAACAGCCCCTGGACCCCCTTTTCTGTTTCAAATATTGCTCATTCAACATACCTCAAGCAGTGGGATTTCTTTCTTTCTAGTGTATCATTCAAGAAACTACACTCATGATCAAGTTCAAGTTCTCACATATGCTCATTTTTAACCTGGTAGGACAAATCCTTCACGTGCACTCTCTTCATGCCTTTTGAAGATTTTGAGAAGCTCACAACAGGAGACGAAGTGCTGGATTTCTTCAAAATGTATTTTCCAGATGCAATTCCTCTAATAGGAAGGTGAGCATTAATCTGACACTTACGGACTTTGAATGAACCCAACACATCAAGGAATCTGTGGAACACCATAAAACACTGCAGGTTTCTGGCTTTCTTTGCTGCTTGTAGTAAAATCTGACCAGAATTAAAATGGCTGCATTATGGATCAGTGCCTGTAGGAGCAGCTGCTTCTAAAGCTCATCATGGACAGAGTCCTTACTGCAAGTTTTGACTGCTCCTTACTCCATTAGAACAGTTATCTATGAACAAATGCCCAAGATTCTGACCTTCTGCTACATACCATTTCACAGATGATAACCAGGACACATGTGACCAAGTGATACCAGAGTGTGGTCAAGACAGCAAGAGTTATTAATGAAAAAGGACACACAAGCTAGGAGAGGCTGCAGCAGTTTTCTTTTGCCTGAGTCTACTGGGAAGGGCAAGATTCAGCTGCCTCTTCTCCTCCCTAATGAGTTAACTGAGCACAAGCTACTTTTGCACTTTGAACTTAGTAGTTTGCAGAAACTGAAGTAAGCTGAGGACAAGGGGGGAAAGTGGTACGAGGAGAGAGAAATGGGTATTTTAAAAGCAGCTGAAATAGTGGGATGCCAAAGGATTAATCAGAACTATCCCTTCCAGATTGAGACAGTTCGAGGATATGATGCTGAAACAAAGAATTTTCAGACACCTTAGGGCCCTTTCATACGTCACAGTTGGAGAACTTTGGCTCTATTTTCAATGGCCATGGTTTCACCCTGTGGAATCCTGGGGTTTGTAGTTTGTTAAGGCACAAGAGGAGATCTCTGGCAGAGATTTCTAAACATCTTATGAAAATACAAATCTCAGGATTCCAAGGATGGAACGGTGGCTGTTAAAGTGGTATCAAAGTGTTATAATTATCTAGTGGCCCCCACTGGCTTTTCAGTTGTCTCTTCCTGATGTAGAATATGTACACTTCCGATAAAAATTTGTTGGTGCCTGCAAGCTCTTTAATGTTGTAACTTACTAAATGAAATGGGGAATGGGGTATAT
The DNA here is from genome assembly GCA_948474755.1 of Ctenosaura bakeri. Taxonomy (NCBI): domain Eukaryota; kingdom Metazoa; phylum Chordata; class Lepidosauria; order Squamata; family Iguanidae; genus Ctenosaura; species Ctenosaura bakeri. The sequence continues at coordinate 416,629 of CAOLHI010000865.1, forward strand.
GGAAGCTCTCACGATAGCATGTGTACACCTCTACATGTACAGATAGCTAGTTCCTATGCATCTGCTTACAGTCAGAAAGGATATCAAATTAGTAAACGGTGTAAATTCTCTCACTCTTTATCATGAGATAATGTGATCAATGATACATTTTTTTTTTTTAATTTCAGGCAGGAACTGATAAAAGAATACTTTTTGCTACCAGCCCAGGCCATGGTATCTGTGAAATGCTCAACATATCACATTGCCTCTCACTGTGTTCTAATGGGAGACGCAGCACATGCAATTGTCCCCTTTTATGGTCAAGGCATGAATGCTGTAAGTCCAAATACTCACCTTGCGATAAGAAAATTAAAATAAAATTTTGTTAGATAACAGAATACCTAATGACCAATTGAAGTAAACTATTTATAATAAGGAGCATTATGCTAGGGAAAGAACAGCAGAGTTTGAGAAAAGTGTGGTGTGATAATGCCACTCACTGCAAATTATCAAAGTTGTCTGCATAAAGATCATGTCACACATTATTTAGCTAAGATATAAGCACTACAACATTGATTAATTTCCATGCTCTTCCTGATTGGATGTTCTCTGACAGGATGAGGAACTGGATTGCAGTGGGCAGATTTCCCAACCCACCACAAGCCCACCATGGACTAGATGCTGGGACTCTGACAGCATTGGTGGCTATCTTCATCTGTGACATCATAAGGTTCCTGGCATGTGAAAATGTTCTCTCTGGTACTCCTGCCAGCAACCAGGCCCTGTTTTTCCCTCTTCTTCCTTAGATGAGGGTATGGAAGAGGGGAGGAATGTGCTTTCAACCAACATTTTTGAGAGTGCTGCTGGAAGTCCTCACAAGAATATTTCATTTTGTTTTCCCCTCCCTTGATTAACTGGGGAGGATGGGGGGAGCAACACAAAGCAACCTTAGCTTATTCTTCCAGTGATTATCTGCGACCATCAGCTGAGAGTCAGACAGATCTCTCTCCCTTTTAATTTCCCACATAGGAATGACAGAGGACCCTACTCTCAGCCAGCAATTCCAGACCCTGGGAACACTGACTGAGAGACAATAGCATTGTTCTTCCTCTTCTTCTCCTTTGTACAAAAGGAGGAGTGGGAGTGATTAGGGTCCCTTTCACACTACACAATTAGAACACTTTGATTCCACTTTAACTGCTATGGCTGCATCCTATGGAATCCTGGGGTTGGTGAGCAGCGGAGCTTGGAGCACATGGAGGGAGGGTGGGAGGGGGCATGGCCGCAGTGTGTCTGGGAGTGGCTGCGGTGCATGGGGGCATGGCCGTGGCATGTCAGGGCATGGTTATAACCTGGGATGCCCCAAAAACATTGCTGCCAGGGGTGGACCCCCATCCCTATATGACTGGGGTTTGTACCTTTGGAATTCTCTTCTGGTGTCTCAGACCAAACTACAAATCCTGGAATTCCATAGGCTGTTGTCACATCAATTAAAGTGGAATCATAGCGCTATGATTGCTTAGTGTCATAGGGCCCCATCTTGCCCACTTTTCCTCCAGGCTGGGACTCAGTTGGCTCCTGCAAGAGCCAGCAGACAGTGGAACAAAGAGTTCCTTCTGTCTTTGATCTGTGATTGGGCATAGCAGAGACTCCTCTCCCTCTGCAAGGGCAGGGTTGGCCATTAGGAAAGGCAAAGCTGCTCTAGGGAGTGCAGGAGTCAATGGGAGTCTGCTGCTGGTCAGTTTCTAACCACTAGCAGGATGGCTTAGGCCTGTGGGGTAAAGATCCTCCTCTCCTGTTCTGCGGAGGTAAAATTTGATATACTACAATAGCTGACTGCCTTCCTCTTGTGTTTCTTCAGGGATTTGAAGACTGCCTGGTTTTTGATGAATTAATGGAGAAGTTCCAAAATGATTTCTGTGAGTATAGGTCTGTTGCAGAAGACAGTATTCCTCAGAACACATTTAAATCTGTTGTAATATGATGTGAATTCTCTAGTTCTCTTTGCACACTACTCATGCAATGCACGTGAAGGGTGGTTGGGATCAGACCCTTCCTCTGTCTGTACACAAATATTCATCCTTGCTCTCTTTGCATCGGGGCCGTAATCCCTTCCACATACTATTTTTTAAAAATAATTTTTATTAAAACATCCGATACTTGTAATTAAATAACAGGTAATAGTTTGTCTACTGCATACTATTTAACCATACGGAGCAGGAATATGACAAGACAGCACCAGTGATTACCTTCTGAAATGGAGAGCTCTTTCAGATTGTTCTAAAGAAGCATGAATTGTCTTGATATAACATATTGGGTTTTGCCATGTTTTGGCAATGGTTTCACCTCTGTGTCCACTTGTTGTTGTTTTTTGTTTGTTTGTTTGTTTGTTTTGGAAGGGACTGTTTGTAGTGGTTTTTCTGGATCTTCCAAGGAGTTTTTAAATACCCAGATACGGTTCGCAGAGATCGGTTGAAAGACATTTGTTAAAAAACAGAAATTAGGCTTATAGAATTATAGTGCAAAAGTGCTGTTTCACTGATGCACTATATAGCACTCTAATTATATGGCGGGGAAACTAAGAAAGAAAGGAGGAGAAGAGAAAGATGGTTTTGTTCCAATATGTCAGAAAATTAAAAAGAAACTCACTAGATTAGAATATGGGAATATGTGGCTGCTGGTGCTGGGAATTGCCAGAAAATAGTCCCGAATAAAAAATATGTTGTTCGGATATTTGAAAAAACTAAGAACCACTGTAACAAATACTACAAACTTCCAATACATTTAACCTTCTCTGGAGGAGTCCAGGAGCAGTTATTACAAAGCTATTTGTTTGCCACTACCTGGTAGCTATAGTCCATTCCATATAAGAGTTTAATGAATTAGTCTGCCTATCTTCAGGCAGGAAGAAATCTAAAGATATTGTTACTTCGGCCCAGGCCTACCCGGTGATAGCACTAGATATGTCTTTTGATATCAAAACCATTCGGCCTTCCTCTGCCACCCCGCTCCACGTGTTTGCAAGGCCTCCAGACGAGCACGTAAACAGGCGTGGCTGGTAATTGTTGGACATTCCATTCTCCACCTAGGCAGGCAGAACAGAGCCACTCCATTACTTCAGGGACCTCCCTGCAAACACCTTTTTGCTTAAGCGCGACACTAACAAAGGCGCCCGGCTCTGAGCCGATAGTCTTACAAAGCCAAGCTGAGCACCTTGTATTTGCATACTGGCTACACTATTGTTGATTCTGTGCCAAGCCCATCATGTTAAACTTGACATTTTCCAAAGCTTTGTCCTGCTCCAAACTCGCATTGTTCTCACCAAGTAAGGCATGGCCTGCAATCACAATTCACCCTATATACCTGATTCCGAGAGCACCTCAGATCGCTCCGGACTTCCATCCAGCCTTGCTGCCGCTTTTTCTGGCGCGCTCCCCCCGACCTCCACGCTGAGTTTTTTCCCTACCATCTTCAGCTTTTTCAGGACTACAAGAAAAGGTGTCGTATCACACGTTTCCCCTGAAAATCCTTATTTCCAATTCTTCCATTGGCTGTGTGATTGTGGTGTCTTTACTGTTTGTTTGACTTTTAATAAAAACATCATTTTTGCTATTTTAAAACTGTCTGACTGCTTGACTGACCTGACCCCGTAGACATTGGGTTGCAAGATCCCTGCCTCTCGCTAGCTTTATTGAGTGCTCCAGCTAATTTCCCCAACTTTGTGTTTGTGTTTTGGTTATTTGGGCGCCCTTCCTGGGACTCCCAGAGAACAGGGTAACAGTATTTCTAGATATCACCCTGGTCAACAGCATCAGTGGCTGAATAGTATTTCTGAAAGCATCCTGTAAAATAGAACTTTCCTGTTGTTAGCATTGACAGCCAGCTTGGTGGGTCTGAGTAGCTGGGAAAACAGGGGTTGATTTGAGGACGATGGGAAAGCAGGGTTTGATTTGCTGCTCAGCCATGGAAACCATCTGGTTGATCTTGGACAAGTCACCCTCCTTTGGCCTAAGAGGAAGGCCATGAGAAACTCCCTGTGAACAAATCTTGCCAAGAAAACTCTATGAAGGGGTCACCATAAGTCAGAGTTAACTTCAAGGCACGTAACAACAGCTGTTATCGCTCATTAGCATTACATTTTTATAAACTTCCAGTGCAAATGCACTTCTTGGTAATCTAAACCAAATTGGGCAGAAAGGAACTCCTGTTGTAAATACTCATGTTTTCTGAAAAGAAATATATGGAATTTCAAGTGTAGCAGCAGGAATCTTTCTAAGCTCTACATTTCTCCAGTTCAAGGTATCATATATTTCAGACAGGGTATCTTGCTTTTAGTGGGACTAATCTTTTTCTTAAGAGACCTCCAAATTAATGTCTCTCCTGAAAGTGGAATGGTTGTTTCCTCAGAAGAGAAGAGAGAGAGGTGGCAAAGATCTTTTTCATTCCACCATGCCTTCCACTTGTGCTTAGTCCCTGCTATATTTAAAAATTAATTCAGTTGTTTTATACTCATCCCATGCTGCTCTTTGAATGGTTTAATTGAGATGTTGTATTTGTTTTGATTTAATTGCTTTAATGGCATTTTTGCATTCTTCTGGAATTTCCTGGAAAGGCATGTTCCATGGTCCAAAAGGAGGGATAGAAACTTTCTGAATAAGGGCAACACTTCTAGTGGTGTGTAGTTTCTGCTAAGTCAGGCACCTTTCTGCTCAGCTAGTAATATTCTCTGCCGAAAAGATGCTTCATGAAGCACAAACCAGACAGGAGAAAGAGGGGTGCTTAATTTTACATTTTTAATCCTCAGAGGGCTCATCCAGAGTGGCAAAAAGCTTTGAGATTTGGTGGACATGTACGTGTTCAGATTGGGGTTTTTAAAATATCCGAGCAACATATTTCCATTTCCAATGTTTCCTACGTATTTCTGGCATTAACCAGGACTTCTCAAGCTGAGGTCAGGTGGTGGTGGTAGTGGTGGTGTGTGTGTGTGTGTGTGTGTTTTCCCTATTCCAGGAGTTACTGAAACAGGCTCCTTACTTCTTGGCAATCTGTTGACTTCCACTAGGGGAGGATGGAAAGGGAAGGAAATCCTACCTGCACCACACAGATGAAATTCATAACATGACTGGTTGAGGAATGAGAGCATTGAGATGTGCAAGCGAAAAACAGAATAGCCCAACATCTACTGGGACTATTAGCTATTTGGAGATGTCCCAAGATGATACATTTTACCATGTGGGTATCATAAGATCTTTTTAATGTGCCTTTTGCTCAAGGGAATAATATTATTTCTTTCATCACATGTATATTCCACCCCATCCCATTGTACTTGTGCTATCCACAACTTCATTTGGGTCAAAGCAGGCCTCGTGATGGCAGTTGGAAGCAGAGCAAGCACACTGTCGTGACAGATTTAGTGCAGCTGGCTTGCTTCTGGTCGAGTAAGAGTAAATGAGGTACATTCAGTGGGGTTGTAATGTGAAGAAGAGTACTTAAACCTCACACCCAGGTTTTAAGTATACTTCTGAAATTGTAAAGTAGGAACACACACACACAGAAAAAACACAAATGTTGCTTGTCAGATGGGCATGATTGGCTGCAGTTTTCTTCTAAGCGTCTGCTCTGGTGAAAACTACAGATAATACAGATAAAACTACAGATAATAATTAATGTGAAATGGCCTTGCTTTTACTCCAGGTGCTTGCCTTCCAGAGTTTTCAAGACTGAGAGTGCCTGATGACCATGCAATTTCAGATTTATCCATGTACAATTATATAGAGGTAAGTTAAAAATGGAGAGCCAGTATGGTCTGAGTGTTGGACTAGCACTCTAGGGTTCAGATCCCTGCTCACCTGTGGACCTTCCTGGGCAAGTTATACTCTCTTCACCTCAAAAGAAGGCAATGGCGAAACTCTCCTGAAGAAATCTTGCCAAGCTCCTTATCACACTGTGCCGTTATACCACCAAGTAGTGGTTTGGTCCGTTTTTGTCTCAGCCTTATTGCTTGACGTTGTGGTTCCTCTGGTATTGTTATGCTGCACAGTCAGGCTACTTCTGCTGCTTGGGTGTGGAGGACAAAACTTCCAAAGAGAGTAACTGTATTTTCTGTGGCTTACACTCTTGAAACCCTTTCCAGATTTTTTTTCTATTTTTTTTTTTACATAAATGGTTTGCTGTTATAGTATAATAATGCTGCGATCCTATCCTGTTAATGATTTAAAATCATTACTGAGATGCCTTTGCCTGCATGGGGGTGTTTCCCAAAGATTTATCCGTTGCTTTCCTATAGTACCACATACCACGGTGTTGCCACCACAGTGTTACTTTTTAAAAAATCTTTTTATTTCTTTAAAGATGATGATGTAATAACGCTATGACATCATGATGTAATAACGTTATTATTGCTCAATAAGTACAAATGAAGTGGTTTTCGACCTGGACAACTTGAAACAACTGACTAGTATATTAGCACATTTGTTTTTCACAGGAGAAAGATATCAAAAATGATGGAAGATGGTGAGGACCATTTCTCTTTCTGTGTCACCTCTCACAAAATGAGATCTGTGTAGTGATGAGTACATTGTAATGGTGTCATGCTGTAATAGTGTTATTATGGCTTAATGAGTAGGGGTGAAGCAGTTTTCAACAAAACAAGCTGAAATAATTCATAGCAGAAAGACACCAAAAATGGCCACCACTTGTGCCACCACTTGTGATGAGAGATTTGGGCAGGGATAGGTGTTGTGCTCTGATAGCATTAGTACAGAGATATCTGTGTGTGTCTGTGTGTATAAGCAAATCAATAATGAAGAACAAGGTAGGGCAAATGAAGTGGTGATAACAATATTAGTGCAGGTGAAAAAAGCTATGCAAATTATGCTATTGTAATGCAAATATGGTGAGGGTGTGATAGCACAGCAGCAACATTCAGCTGTTGTTGTGAGTACAGCTAAAGCAGTTTCAAACAGTATGACCCAGCATAACAGTGTGGTGTGATAAGCACCCATGGGAAACCTTATAGCAGGGTTGCCATAAGTCAGAGTAAACTTGAATGCATAGGACAACAAAGGCTGTGAATGAGTTAGTTGACAACAGAGACATGTTGTGAAATGTAAATGCCTCTCTTGGTGATTTCAGATGCGCGAGCATGTTAACTCAAAGTGGTTCATCTTCCGAAAACAAATATTCAACTTTCTTCATACCCTATTCCCCTCCACCATCATCCCTCTGTACACCATGGTAAGACCTGTAACATTTCATATTGCACAGTTGTGTAGAGACAGGGTAGGCAGAGGGGGCAGTGTGCTCTGGGTGGCATTTTTGGAGGTGTTGCTGCTCCTTCCTGCCTCTCCACGCACCATAGCCCTGCCCCCACACATCGTGGCCACGTCCGTGCGTGCCATAGCCATGTCTGCCCCCCTACCCTACTCACATCAAGCTACACCACTGATATTGCAGCAGTGTATGTTATTTAAACTCCCAATGGCCTTCTTTTTCTTTCTGGGGTTTAACTGTCTGGTTTTGTAATCTGCTTCAGGTCACATTTTCCAGAATTCGGTACCATGAAGCTGTGCAAAGATGGAAGTGGCAGGATAAGGTCAGTGGCATTTAGAAGCACTTGTGGGGAAATAAATGCATGGTTCATGCCACTCTTTCCACTTGCTTTATTGCTGAAGAAAGAAGGTACAAATCTGACAGGATATTGATATTGATAGAGATAGATGAATGGATGGATAGATAGATATTGAATACTGATAGATATTGAAGGTGAGAATTGAGGCCTACACAATTATAGCAATGTTTTTCCACTTTAGCTGTGATGGCTGCATCCTGTGAAGTCCTGGGACTTATGTTTTGACAAAGGTACCAGAGGAACTCCCTGGTTGAGGGATTTAGCCCCCCTCCCTGCTACATTGGCAATCCCAAGATTCCAGAGGAGAAACCCATGACAGTTAAAATGGCATCATGCCACTGTAACTTTACAGTGTGAAAGGGACTTACAAGAAAGAGCACCACCTACAAGCAGTCTCTTGAGAAAAAAACATTCTTGCTCATATGTGCACAAAAAATCTTATAATTGTTGCACCAAGAGAGTAACTAAGGGAGTAACCCCTCCCCTATTTTGATTTCCTCAGAAAATTGGTTGTCCTGGTGATAGTGGCACTGTTTTTCTTAATGCAAATTGCTGCATAAGGTGAAAAGGAGAAGTGTTTCTTTTTTTTTTTTTCTCCCTAAAGAGTTTGCCTGCATCAAACGGCTTAAACTTTCTCTCCTCATGTGCAGTGATGCTGATCACTGTTGGCCTATCCCCTGAACAGCTAGCATCTATGTTCTGTCTTTTAGAAAGCTCAGTGTGATTTTGCTAAATACTTCGTTAACACAGTGTGTACTTTTTTGTGGTGGATGTGTATGATAGCACCAGCAATTTATAAAAACAATCACAGATAATTTGTGTAAAATTCTAGTATCAGTGTAAAGCATCAGTATGTGGGAGACAGTGGCTGAGATCACAGATTGAGAGATGCATTGTAAAGTTCTCCATGAGCAGAACTACACTGTCTCCTCCCTCCCACTTCTCCAAACCTATATTTTCACTGTTGCAGCCTCCCAAACTATCATTCTAATGGGCTGTGGAGAGTGGGGGAATGATAGAGAAGTGGCAGACATCCTCCAGGAACTCCTGGGGCTCCTTCAGAGGTCTGAGAGTATGATGCCATTGCTGTTTGCCCAACCACAGGAAAATAGCTGGACACTTCTTCACTGCCGACCCTCCATTGGCCATGCTGGAAGAGGGTTTCAGCAGCTTAAAAGGTGTTTTTGGATGGGAGTTTCGTCATTTTGAGAGGCCGTTACAGAATTCTGGCCTCTGCAACACAATTGTAACAACAAGACTTAAGTAGGCATACCTTGGATTATGCCTGCATGCCCTTAGCAAGATGCCCACTGTTATATTGCGGGCATGGGATTCTTCCATGTTGGGAGGGTATAAAGTAACTGGGCAGAGATTTCTGGGAAATGTTACTGGGAGTAATTCTTAAATCTATTCCACAGGTTACTGTGGGTTGTTTGAATGAGTTGTAAGAAATTGCATAACGAGAAATGTCGGTTGGTGATCTATTAGTAAGAGTAAGAAAACATCTTGCAAAACACTGGAAATGCAATAATAAGCTAGTAGTGCAAGAATATGGTAGAAAAAGTTGAAATACAGTGATGAAATGTAATTTTCTTGCTAATATCTGTACGTTATAGTAAGCAATTGTTTAAGCTTAAGATGTGGAAACTGTGGCCTTTCTGATGTTGTTGGACCCTGATCAGCTCTAGCTAACATGACCACTAATCAGGGATAATGAGTACAGTAGTCGAACAACATCGGAGAGGCAGCACCAGCAGCTTCCCCACCTCTATTCTAGGCAAAGAGTGATAGCGTTCTTGTTTCATTAGGCTGGAGTTTTTACACCTGCTGTTGTTTTCTGAGACTGTTTTATGCAACTACACCATTTTACATTGTTTATGGGTTTTTTTTAAACTATCATTGTAAGTTTCCTGGGATGTGGTCTTGTGAAGCATTATATGCAACATTCTCACTGTAAGAATATTGACTAGCATCCTGTTAAGTAATTATGATGTGTTAAACCCATCATGTTGTTGTTGTTGTGTGCCTTCATGTTTGCAATTTATGGTGACCCTAAGGTGATCCTATCATGGGGTTTTTCTTGGCAAGATTTATTCTGAGTGGGTGGGGTTTGCCTTTGTCTCCTTCTGAGTTGAGAGGGTGTAACTTGCCCAAGATCACCAGTGGGTTTCCATGTCTGAGTGGGGATTTGAGTCAGAGTCCAGTGCTCAGATCACTACACCACACTGACTCTAAACTCAATTTACAACATTCTAAATTTCACAATTCACATTTACAAGTCATTGCAGCATTGGAACAAGTGGAAGTGCTCTCCAAAACCTACCATAGAAGTTAGGCAGCCCTCCGAATGAAGGGATTTCTGAGGTGCTGGGGGCAGGGTGATGAGCAAAGCCTGTCCACCTCTCTCCTGCCAGCAAGGTGGTGCTGCACAGCCCTTTGCTCTTGGGAGAGGGCAGGATCCTTCTTTGCTCACTACCCTGTTCTCCAGCATCTCAGAAATCCTTCCTTGGGCAGGACTGCCTGGCTTCTATGGTAAGTTTTTTGGGGAGAGGAATACATCAGGAGACATACCTATGCCAACAGAACTCTGCCATCGTAGCTACTTCATGTGATGCCAGATTTTGGCCATTATTTAAAATATTAAGATTTCAGCATAAATAGCTATAATTACATTCATTTAAGGGTTTGACATTCTCTTTAGAAGTAGTAGTGGTATCTTTAGGTTGTGGTTTAATGTATGCCTCCTAAGATGCAAATCCCATTGTGTCCAATGGGGCTCATTCATAGAACTGCAGTCTTAAGGGGGAGCTACTCGAAATGGTAGAAATATTGCAATTTTTTTCCTGTTGAAATATTCAGATCTATTGCTCAAACTAGATTTCTTCTTACAGGTAATAAACGGAGGCCTTTGCTTCATTGTGACAGCAACAGCATTGACTGGCATCTATCTGCTCAGAAATGTTATAAAGCAGAATATCGATTTTTGTATCAAGAACTCATGGAGAGGAGATAGCTTTAAAATCTTTGGAAATGTTGTACATATGTACTAAAAGCACTAAAGACAGAGAAATCTGAAGTCTCAAATGAACTGTTTTGAAAATCAATGTAAACTGGGTGAATCTGGTTGGTGCCAGCCAATCACAGCTCAGGGAATGCTGTGAAGGGGGGCTGCAGGGGAGAAAGTATAGAAAACCAAGGCTTGTCTGCAATGGAAGGCAGACAGGGAAAAGATGATGCAGAGATAAGGAAAAGCTGCAGTAGAGGCAGGATAGTCAGTTGGGGGATGGGGGAAGAACTTAATAGGGTTTTGGGGAGCTGCAAATGATTAAACAGTTCAAGGGTTAACGTGTGATCTCAATGTGTCTGAATAAACTTATGGTTGTTTATTCTTTTTTTACAATGGTGTCTGACTGTTCCTATTAATTCTGATAGAGAGCCTGGTCATACTTACCACAGTGACCCCACTGAACAACACATCACCCTGAGGCTGAAGTACCTAATCCAGAGAAGGGATTGTGAGGTGAAAGGGGACAAGGTGAGAGACAGGAGCCCATGGGTTGGAACTGTGGGGCCAGCCTGAAGAGGGGAACTGTCACAATGTGTCGTTGAAGGCAGTCAAGTTAGATCCAAGAGTTCAATCTGTTCTGCATTGAACTCAGAGGAGAGTTTACCACGGACCTCAGTGGATTATGTCACTTCCTAGCTTCCTTAGGAATTGGTGAATGTGCTATATAAACTTGGTTGTTTACATCAGAGCTTTCCAAACTGTGTGTTGCAACACATTCATGTGCTAGCTGCAGTGTGTAGGTGTGTCATGCAAACATAATCAGTGGAGGGGCTGCCTCTTGTGCCACCATGGCAGGCCAGGCCCAGATGGAGAGGCTGCTTCTCCTGCTGCCACCTCAGGCCAAGGAAGACCCTGGTGAGGGCAGCGGTGGCCACGGGTCAGATCTCAGTGGAGGAGCTGCCTCCACTTACTGAATTACAGTGTTGCAAAATGATGCATATTTAAAAAGTGTGTCACCAACATGAAAAGTTTGGAAAGCTCTGTTCTACATTGTTTAAACGTTCTAGCAGTTTCACAACTGCTAATGAACATTTTTGATTCAGCCTAAGCACATGCCACATGTATATACATGAACCATACTTTTGAACACTTTGAAGTTTGAATACCCCCTTTACTTAATACTCAGAACAGTTCAGGTGAGACTAAACAAGAGTCACTAGCTATAGGAAGCAGCCTTTCCAATTCTCTGTTCCACATGTCTGGGCCCCACAGAATATGTGCACACAATAGCTTTTATTTAGGTCCAGTTTAATCAGAGGCAGTGGAAACAGGACTAACTTTGGCACCTGGTCCAGCATGGTCTTGCTGAAGTCCATGGCTCATTGCACCCTCCTTCCTCTATATTTTTTTGTAATGAAGTGCATATCTCAAAGCAATGAATGAAACATTTTAAAACCAAATTTGAGTGAAAAGTCAGACAGTTCCATCATGTTTTAACCCATACACATTTGGCAGGACTTTGTTGCCCCCTTGGTAAACCCTGTCCCAGGGTCTACAATTTTGATATAAAATTAATCTGACCCACCAGAGAGGTCACCCAGATGAGCACGTAGGCAACAACAGTTGTACGATCAAAAGAACCAGGTCAGGCCAGTAAACTCCCCAGCCACGTAGCCACAGGAGACCTCAAGCTGTGTCAACCCACGGTGGACAAAAGATCCTCAGCCTTTAAGGAGCCAACTTGAAGGGACCAAGAGTTTTCCCACAAAGTTGGGCACTGGAAGCAATAAAATCTTATCAGGCAAAATCCATCTACATAAACTTGCACTGCAACCCAAAGCGGTAGAAGATCCTGATACTTGGGTAACACCTTGTTATCATCTAATATCAAAGAAGATGCCAGTGTGAAGTTGTTTTCCGTTGCTGTCCCCTTTGTTCTCCCCGGGTGAGGATTTGCCGTCAAGGTAAATTTTTCCTACAAATAGTCCCCGTTTTTGACTAGTTCTTTGGATGCCTCCTGGGTCATACCAACTGACCACTCCCCCCTCCCCACAGCTGTGCGATCCCCTCAGCATCTCTTTGTTGAGTTCCTTTTCTTTCACTGCTCTCCGGACCAAGGACTTCAGGAAAAGGTGCAGTATCACCCAAACTATGAATCTTTCAACAGTCCCTCTATCTTATTTCCACTCTTTCTCTCTCTTCAGCCCTTGGATGCGTGTGTGAGTGTTTGTGTTGATGAGAGCTATTACTGTTTAATAAAGTCATTCATTGGACCTTTTTTGTGATTTCTGACTGGGCCTGACCATGTAAAAACTGGGTAAAAGATCTCGCTAGGTTACCCTGCCTCTTCCATTGCTATTGCCTGTGCTCTGTTGAGCTTACTTTCCCCACCACTTGGAGCATATTGAGGTGTCCCTCTGGGACCCCCACATTTTCAGGGTAACAACCCACTGTATCTGATTGCTTTACTTGTAAAGTGCCATGTACGTAAGTGCTATATAAATAAATATTACTACCACTACTACTAAAAGTACCAGTAATATTAATAATTGGGTACTGATGTATAGTGACGCTAAACTGGAGAGTGCTCCAAAATGCATTTTGTATGAGGGCCTATAAAGTAAACTATAGTAGGTGGTCACTGCTTATCATGGCTGAGGTCCTGCATGAATATGGTAGAGTGTAAAGTTCCAGCAGCGTACTCATGCAGAGTTCTGGGCCCTGAAGAGGGAGGAAGAAGGCAACTATCACAGTGTGATAGGATAGTATGACAGAGCTCTTTCAAAGCACATCTGTGGCTGATTGGTGGCCACTTAGGTTTGGTCTGCTGGATCTGCTGCAGGGCACTTTTCCATCAACTGCTGCCCCACCCAGGAAAACTGTTCCATGAAGATATATTGGATACTTCCTTATGCAAATCTACAAATAGATCTGCTAGTGCAGAGGTGGGAATCAAGTGGACCTCTAAATGTTGTTGGATCCCAAGAGGAATCTGGCCTATAAATACATTAGCAACCATTAGGGTTAAATTGTCACCCCTAAGAATATAGCATGAAATCTTTTTGTACTCCATGGATCTTGTACATCTTGATGTCAAGTAATTCCCAATGGGAGGCAGACAACCACCATCCCCCCCGCCATTTTGTATTAGCAAATCCAAAAATGAGAGGCCCATCTGTGGGTGAGTGCAAATGAAGGGCTCTTGCTAAGTTGTTGCATTTCTGATAGGAATGGGGAACCTTTGACCTGTACACTCACAGGAATTCCCTATAAGCTGCTACTGCCCTTATCTCCATTCAGGCCTTGGCAAAAACAGGCCCTCTGCATTTTGAGAAACTTCTGTGGATCTGAATTCTGTATTTCAGCCCAGGCAGCTGCTGTACTGGTACTTATTCCTGTGTGGGACACACACAGACAGAGTACTGGACTGTGCTTTACATGCCTGAGAAAATACCACCCCAGGACTTACTCTCAGGGATGGCTGGCCTAGAAACTGAGCTGTACTTTGGATGCTTGTGGGGAAATGTCTTCCTTGGTAAGTATTACATTTAGCCTCTTACTTCGCTTTGATGCCACCCCTTGCTCTTATTATCCCTGTTTCCCCATCCTGGGCCCCTAACATTTGAAAATCTGCACTACAGCTGAGCAATGTCATTAGGAAATCATATATACTAAAGAAGCCACAATTCTCTCTCTCTTTTTTTTTAACTACCACCATGAAAATGAAGGCAATTCTAACCAGTTCTCTACTTAAAGAAAATAAAATTGGGTTCAGAGATGATGCCACATGTGTCTCTTCTCCTTCTCAGGCTGTCAAATGAATATTGTAGGAAAAGGTTTTTGAAATCAGCACAGTAACACTCGAAGATATATTAAGCCACTTCAGAAATGGTGTCTGAGATTTATTGATAGCAATCCATCATGTGGACAAATTACAGACAAACAGTAGACAGAGATTTATACATTTGTGGTTATGTTAAATCAGTTATAACAGCAAAAATTCCTCTGGCATCTCACTCCACTATCAAGCACATTGGAAGCTTTTTTACCTCAATAAATATATCCAGAACGAAGGCTATAGATAAATTAGCATTCAGATCACCTACCTGCCATCATAACAAGCACAATATCTTTCAGTGCAGATAATTCATATATGCCACTGTGAGTGATGGGGTACTGAAGGAGTATCTGATGTTAGATTTGGACTAGGAAGTTCTGAATTCAAATCCATGCTCTGTCTTGATGCTCACTGGGTGGACATAGGCAAGACTAGTTTTCTTTACATAATTAACCTCACATCATTTTTACGAATAGTAAGGGAAAATGCATCACACATGAACTCCAGGGCTTTCTTCAGGAAAGGGATGTTTATATCCTCTGCTTGAAAAGTTCACGTATGATGCATTTTCCCTTACTATGCTGCCTTTTAACATATTCCTGCTCCTGTGGCTTTGAGAGAAGACTTACATCTCAAAATATATTTCACTGAGGGGGCATTGTAATAAGTAGTAGATAATCCATTATAACTGGTACATTTCTGGTTGCCAAAGATTTTGCAGCCCCCACACCCAAAAAGGATTGCCCCACTATGCACATGCCTATAAAGTTTCTGTGAAATTATGCATTAAAATAAATCTCGTATATGCAGTTTTGCTATGTTTTGTAACAAATAGGCTCAGTCTGTACATGCTTTAAGGTTCCCTTTGTTTTTTAATCCCAAGAGCAAACTTTTAATGTAATGGGTGGTAAGTGGAACATACACAGTTCCTCTGGGTATGCAAGTTTTGACAATTCTACGAGGTGTCTAGCATTTAAAGCCATTTCTTTAAATCACTGAAATCGAAGCATGTTTGCAAAAGCTATACCAAAGTATCCTGAAATATGTGGTGTAACAATGACAGTAGGGGGTACTGTGGAGAACAAAATTAATGCCTTCATCCTCTGTTCTTCCTTCCAAGAGTATCTTTGTGATGCCACAGTAGCTCCACTTCATTGGGCACTGAATTTGGGGTTCACAACAGTGGTGGTGGCACTCTTGAAAAGAGGATTATCAGCCTGCCAATAAAAAACACCACAGGTATTTGTAGCATCATCATCATCATCATCATCATCATCATCATCATCATCATCATCATTATTATTATTATTATTAGTTAGAGATGCCTAACTGTTTATGAGCAGGATAAAAGGCAAGATATAAACAGTTCAATGTTTAAAATAAATAAATAATATTTAAGGATTTAAGAGGAATGCAGGCTTCTGACAACTGGCCCGCACCCCACCAAAATAAGAGTACTAAATGAAGTAAGGACTTTGTCAGGGAATGGGAACAGGTCCTTTAATAAGAAAAGTTTCAGATGAAGACCAAAAATGGTCTCTTCTGAGAAAGAGAAATTGTTATCAGCAAAATTGATATATACCAACCATTAATCTCATTGAGAAGAATTAATAGGACAGATAAGTTTGCCCTGGAGCTAAATGCTGTATGTGTGTACATCAGAAGAAAATCTTTCAAAGATCTCTGCCTTTGCAGGATGGTGACTTCCCTAGAGAAGGAGGAGCTTTGAAGAAAGATTTCTTGTGGGCTAACAGCCCAGCCAACCTGTGCCTGAAGGGACTTGGCCAGCCTCCTACCTAAGAAGGGGGAGCTCCAAAGATGGGAAGCCAGAAGGGAGAAAGAGAGAAAAGGGGGGGAAAGTGAATGGGGCAGAAGCTTGCTAGGGAAAGGGATGGAGTGAAGAGGATGTAGTATAAATTGTTCCATCTTCCTTCTCCTCCTCCTAACCTCTGTCCTCCATGTGAGCTCACACGTGCACCCTCTTACACCTCATTTCTTCTTGTTAGCTCCTGTGTATTATTTTTAAAATGTTATGTACTTCTGCAAACTTGGGAGTTCCCTCCTCCCTGCTTTTGTATGGGTGGTCCTGTTTTCACTACATTTATTTTTATTGATTAGTTATAATATTTACATCTTACCTTATATCCAATGTTCTTAGGGCAGCATACACAAAAGTCAATTTAAACAACTTAAAATGTGGAACAGTCAAAATAAAAATAATTGACAATCTAATACCATAGCAAACTTCCTAAACATTAAAACAAGTGAAAACTGATAACATAAGCACCAGCTTCTGAACACCAGAATTTCAGAAACGGGGTGGGGGGAAGCTAAATTAGTAGATAACTCAATGAATAGGAAAGATAAATTTCATATGGATTTCATATACCGTGGAAGGAGAAGACCATCACCTGCACATCACCCTGAACACATTGACATAATCTGATGTCAGAAGTTAAACAGGTTGGATGGAAGACAACCACATAATACCAGGGATCTGGTATTATAAATTTCATAGGATTTTCTGAGGCAAGGTATACTCAGAGGTGGTCGTACCAGTTCCTTCCTCCGAAATATAGCCCACAGCATCTGGTATTCATTGGCAGTCTTCCATCCTTAAAAAACAAGCAGGTCGTCTCCACTCTTCCCCAAATGCTACCCACAAAGCGAAGCATCCTTACATCATTCCACTTTGCCTTGGACTTCTCTTTCTCAAATCTGTGGTATTCTCTGCGATCGATCAGCTCTGTCAGTAGCCGCCAAATCAAGAGGAGGAGAAGCCCTATAAGAGCTACTCCGGCAATAGTGCCCCCAACAATGGCTGCAACATTAGGGGGCTCTGGACACTCTAAGAACAGGAAGGGAAACACAAAATCTACATTATCTGAATGAGCAATGAAAATAAATGTATGTGTGTAATAGAATTGTACATTATTTTACATCATGTTTTTCCAATACCAGACTCAAGTTGGTTCTGAACAAGATTAAGAAACAAAGGGCTCAATCCAATCCAAATCCAAAATCCCAACTCGAGTAAACGCACTGAATGCAATTTACATAAGTGCAGACTTGCCAACTTTCCATTGACTCAGTGGGTGTACTCTATTAGAGGATAATAACAGAATTAGGCTAATTATTTTATAACAGTAAAATACAATTAGATTGATCACCATATTAAAACAACAGCCAAATTTTTAAAACATAAAAGGAAAAGGAGGAGATGTACAACAGTCTCTTCTCCTCTCATGGTATACTTGCAAGGAACGTATTACCAATCAACAGAGGTGGAGTGGAAATTAGAAAAATTCAATAAATAATAGCTTCTTTTAAATAATGCCCAGTAAAACTGCAAAAAACTCTTTTAAAATGATGGCTACAATCCCATTAGCAGGTGTAACTATGCTGTCATAGGTAGTGACAGCATAGCAGCAAGGATAAAATAGCTGGGGAAACCACAGAAATGGAGGGACAGCATAAATAATCATCTCTGTCAAGAGCAAAAACCGTCCAAGGCTGCTGCTCAGGAACCGGCAGGACAGCTTTCAGATAGCTTTATTTTCTGACCTCCCTCTGCTACTATGTACCACCCCAGAAAGTGCCTTACACTGGCATAAAGGAGTGTTATGCCAGTGTAAGTCACCAAGGCAATTTCACCCCTTAGATTTTCTAATTCCCCATTAGAGAAATCTTGCTGGCTCCTGCAGCCTCTTTTTTGCTTCTTCTCGAGGGCTCTCCCTCCATCTGCACCTCTGGTTCAGTCAGCTGAGAAGCAAGCTACTTTAAGAAGCCTTTTCATCCATGTGACCTCCTAACAAAGTAGAGAGACATCTATTTCCCCTTCAGCAAAGGCGGGTGATATGCACCCCATGTACAACTCATTGCTGAATTTCTATAGCACAGCAGTGGCATTTTCCTTTAAGAACATGGAATATGGGAAGTCTTGGGCCCTTTCCACATGCAGAGGAAAAAACGGGTGAAAACACACTAGGACGGACCTTACCTGCATCCGGGTAAGTCCGTCGCTGCGTGGAGCAGCGCGTTTTCACTGCTCCACACTCGTCGACGTCCTGCGGCATCCAAAATGGTGGCTGGCGGAGGCTCTCCACCAACTGGAGAAGCTCGCCAGCCGAAAAGCCCACCCCCGGCAGATCTGCAGGGACGCCCTTGCGTGCGTTTGCAAATCTACACCAGGCACTGTGACACGGCTGCACGCGGCTGCACGCCCCGTGCCTTTTAAAAACCACATGAAAAGTGGTTTTTAAAAAGCATGTGGCGACGCCGCCACTTCCGGGTGCCCTAGCGTGGATTGGGGTGTGGAATTACACTAAAGTAAACCGCCCCGATCCATTTTACAGTATAGACGACCTCCGTCAGAGGTCGCGCTACACCGTTTTAATACCCCCGTGTGGAAAGAGCCCACTATATGTGCATGGCTTCCAGGCACTGTTCAAGGAAACAATTGCAAGTGGGATTACCATTGACAGGGTGGCAGGAATTTTAAAGAATGCTCTGTGCGACCAGGACATATGTAATTTGAAAAGTAGTATGGGAGCTCCCTGACTTTCCACTTGTCAATCCTACTCCATACTTCACAAAGCACTACTTTGATTGAGTGAGCCTTTTACCAACCAGATGTGTCATTTTGGGGTGGGACTGGTTATGGCCAAGCTACCTGTCCTGTTTGTAAGAATGGGGTTGACATAAACCAGCACCAAACATACCCTTCTTGGGATCAACTGTAATAGAATACTTCTCTCCATCCATTTGGAACATAGTGTAATAGATCCAACAATTTTGAGAATCCTTCTCCTTACACGATTTACTTTTGGATGCCACATTGTCTTTCAGAATAATATTCTGACAAGCTTGAGAGCAATTCTTCTGAAATGGACCACTCTCAAAAGCCAGACACTCAACACAAGAACTAAAAAAAAAATCAACAAGAGACAAGAAGCATATCTTAGATCCAAACACACTTACTCCATGTTTATCTCAATAATTTCATACCAGTTCTACATGAAATTCTACCATGTTTCAGATGGGGAAAAAACCGTGACTTTTGAGTCTGTAGCCATCTTACTCTGACCATCTAGTGAACTTTTTCCACAGTATCATTTCAATCTAAACCACTCTGGAGTTTCCAGAGAGTGAGGGTGGCTTAGTAAACTATCTGTCAAAAAGGTACAAGCAATATCCCAAATCCCCATAGTGCATTGGCTTCCAGGACCCCATAGACTGTAAAGAATATAGCCACTACCTGGCAGAAAGTGTGTGCCAGCAATTTGGCATATCAACAACAGAAATGGTA
The DNA here is from genome assembly GCA_948474755.1 of Ctenosaura bakeri. Lineage (NCBI taxonomy): Eukaryota > Metazoa > Chordata > Lepidosauria > Squamata > Iguanidae > Ctenosaura > Ctenosaura bakeri. The sequence continues at coordinate 436,391 of CAOLHI010000865.1, forward strand.
ACAGATGTAAAGGATGTAATACATTTTTAAAATAAATCCTGGAAACCACAGGCTAATTTGGTCAGGGCACTGATGGAAAGATTGAATAAAACAAAATAAAATAATAATCATCACCATTAAAATAAAAGTACGTAGAATATCAACATGGCTTGTGCCAAGTACATTCTGCCTCACTAATTGCTGAGACTTTTATGAATCTGTTAATAAGCATGTGGAAAGATAATCCAGTAAGCATCAACTGTGATTGGACAATATATATTCCCATCTTCCTCTGGAATAGACACAAGAAAATCAGAATTTAGATTCAATGAATGCATTCATATTCATTGTACTTTAATGCGTCATCTGAACCTTTAACTATGATTTGTGGGGAAAAATCAGCTTAATGAAACTTAGTTTGAAGTTTGTTTGTTTCAACAAACTGTATTTAAGATCAACCACAGTTTGCCTGTGTGCAGATCTCATATTAAATTGTGTATAAACTAAAAAGAAAGTGAAACATTTCAAACTGCCTCACGTAACTCAAAACTGTACACTGTAGGAAGGGGTAATATTGAATCCTAAAGCTCACTGTAGATGATGATGATGATGATGATGATGATGTGATATCACTGTATGAGACCTTGAGGAGAACTGATCTTTTAAAATTATCAGTATTAATTAAAGAAGATAAAACAGAATAAAAGAAGATTTTTTTTCAATGGTGGGATGAGAACATAGGAGGTTTGCCAGATCAGATCAAAGAAACATCTTGCCCAGCATTTATGTGCCCATAGCAGCCAACCAGATATGTATAGGAAATAGGACTTGAGCACAAGAGTGCTCTCCCACTTGAATTCCTTAGCCAGCGGCATTGAGAGGCATACTATTTCTGACAGTAGAACATTCATTCAGCCACCATGATTAGCAGCTACTGACAACTTTATTTTTCATGTGCCATTTCCAGAAAAGGGCAGCATCTTTCTGAGCACCTGTTACTGGGGAACAAAAACAAGAGAGTGCCATTGCCTTCCAATCCTGTTTATGGGCTTGCCATAGACATCTGGTTGGCCACAGTGAGAAAAAGGAGGCTGGACCAGATAAATCTTTGCTTTCATTCAGCAGGGCCCTTATATTCTTACCAATGTCACAGAGACAAATCAGAGTTTGGGATGTCACTCTTAAGAACAAATATAATGCCACTTTGAAGCCATTCAAAACTGAACAGTGGGAGGACGGTGGTCTGAGCCCCACAGCATCATCCTAGTAGTGCTCAGTTATGAAAGCAACATTCTAAGTTCCAGGCCAAATTACTGCTGGGCTTCTGAGAACAGCCCAGCAAGCAGGAGTGGAACCACTGGGAACTCCATGCCATCTAGTAACCATCCTTGGTTCACTGATCATTCCATTGATTTTTCCTCCTTCACAGAGTGATGGAACCCTTCTAGTTTTTACCTACATATATTATGGTAAGTTTACATTTACTTCTAGCTACATTCATGTTTCAGTTCAACTTTAATATCCCTCATCTACTGTGTTGAGTTATTGCCGTACAAACTTGGGGTGAGATGGGGAGATTAATTTGCTCTGTTGTAAATTCCCAGCACTCAATGAGGCTTTCTGCATCAGAATGGCAAGGAGGAGTTCAGAATCAATCATTTTTCTAACAAAGTATTGTGTAAATGGCATACTTTTTAATACTGACATCCAAACTATAGCCATGTCCACAGCAATGTGAACTTAAATGGTGGCAAGGAGATATAGGTGAGAAGGCAAGGCTCCTTCATATCACTTACATGTATCTGGGGCAGGGTGATGGGCAGCCAGGGCAGTCTTCACAAAATGGGGGCTGGTAGCCTGGGTTACAGTGGCATGTGTTGCATTGACACGTCCCACGAAGACTGCACACGTTTCCATTGATGTTCAGACAACCATCTGTTGAAGACTTGCATTGGCAGGCACTGCCATCAAAGCCAGGGAGACATTTGCATTTTCCACAGTCACAACGTCCTCGTTCTGCAAAGCGGGGAATTTAAGGCAGAAACCATTGGCCACATCCATATTTCAAACATAAGAGACAATTTTGCCAGAAGGTAGAGTTCAATGAGAATTGGAAGACAGCTTTCTACTCTGCATTGAGAATATTCTTACGTGACTCATGCCAGAAGAAAAGCCATTACTTAGCATTACTTGCAAATTATTGAAGTGGCCCTTTGATGCACAAATAGGGTGTCACTGATGCAAGACCGTTTGAAAGATGTTGCAAAATAATTACACATCTTCGCAGTGATGTAGACTTAAGTTGACTGACTTGAACTCAAGTCAGACTTAAGTCACTTCGGTGACTCGACTTGGACTTGACTTGGCAAAAACTACACACTGACTTGACTCAAGACTTGCAGATTTTTACTGAGTGACTTGCTGCCCTTGGTTCAGTAACATAACACATTCATCCAGAAACCTTAACTTACTGGTCACATGATGATTTGTCTCAAGCCCAAAGTGTGGACACATTTCTTAGAGGGAACAGCAAATGGGATAGGCCATGGGCTTGAGGTTTGTTCAGCAGCCTGTCCCCACTTCATGTAGGAGGAGCTTTCTAAAACTTTTCCTAAGAGCAGAAAGTAAGACTCATGCCCAGAGTGCAGGGTATGTATCTCAGAGGGGAACAGCAAATGAGTTAGGCAATGGGCTTGAGGAGGAAGGACCCTTCCTTCTAAAGCTCTTGAAGCTTCAGTAATGGGGAATAAGAAGGACCCTACTCCTCACTTCTGGAAAGCCTCCAGCTTTGCAAATGGGAAGTAAGAAGGATCCTATTCCCCATTTCCAAAGCTGCAGGTGGTAAAATCACAAAAGTGGAGGGCCAACAATTGTTAAAACTGACTTCATTCAACTCTGTCCAGAAATTCTGGAATACAGATTGGGGTGTAAAGTTGGCTCCCAGACTTGAGACTTGACTTGAAAGTACCTTGCAAGGACTTGAGACTTGAAGGGAGAGACTTGAGACCTGACTTGAGACTTGGAGTAAAAGACTTAAATGCATCACTGCATCTTGAACAAAAGATTCAGTATACAGCTTCATATTCAGACCCAGGTCCAAACAACATGAGGTTAAAAATGCAGCCTAGCTCTGATTCTGAGCATCGCATGTCACCCATATTTCCCCCTCCTGGAACAGTCCTGGAGCTGTTCAGTATCTGAGAATTATAACTTGGGATAAAACTGATACAATCTTAACCTGAAGTTTTTTTTAAAAAAAATTCCTGTTTTTTTCATTACTTTTTGTGGTATGTTCCTTCCTCTAGATTTCAACTGGGGGAGATGGAGGCGCTGGGAAGGTTGGCACCTTTTTTGTTTCTGCGTCATTTACTTGCTTATATTCACATAGTGCCCTGCCTATTCTTACACACGTATGTGGGTTTGTTCTCCTTAGGAAATTAGTAAATAGTGGCTGATGTTGCTTTGCTTAAAAAGGAACTGGGAGCAGCAGGAGGAACATGACCTGAAGGAAGAAGGACAGGGAGAATCACTTGCCTGTATGGGGCAACAGCAACTGCAGCGAAGCCATCAAAACCAGAGAGTTTTGAGGATGCTTCCCAGGAAATGATTACAAGTGGACTGTGGAGAAACTGTGGCTACACTAAAGCAAAATCAGTGAGAAAGTGCTCTGTCCAAATGGCAGGAATTCAGGCTTCTTTTACAACACACTGTTCCACTGCTGATGGTTCCTGTGTAGCATCAAACATTTGCCTAATGTAACCCTATAGGCTTACAGTTCTGATTCTGCATGTTTCTGCATGCAAGGGGACTGCATGTATCTGAAATGACGGGAATAATGGGTATAACAGCATGAAAATGATGAGGGAAAACCAGTGTGCCAGGTATGGTCACTGGTAACACCCGGTCAGGGAAAGGCATCACTCCCACTAGCCATAACATTGAAAATATATGTGCATGGAGGGGAGGGGAGTGAATTGATTCTGCTTCACTATGAAGATGCGTGTGGCCCTCACTCACAACTAAGATGGAGTCAAGTAAGCAAGAACAGTTTTTAAAAAAACCCTGACAAGTTTAAAAAAAAAAACCTGTTGGTTTTGTTAACTGCTGTTGTTAAGTCAACTTCAAGTTATGGCAATCCTGTGAATGAGAGATCTCCAAGTCACCCTGTGCTCAACAGCCCTGCAAACTCAGGGCTGTGGCTTCCTTGATTGTGTCTCTCCACCTGTGGTGCAGTCTTCCTCTTTTCCTCCTGCCTTCTACCTTTCCAAGCATTATTGTGTTTTCAGTGAGTCATTTTGCCTCATGGTATGGCCAAAGTAAAACAGTCTCAGTTTACTTATTTTGTCTTCTAGGGAGAATTCCAGCTTGATTTGCTCTTGGACCTGTTTACAGTGGCCCCTCCGCTTTCGCGATGGTTCAGGGTGCAGAACACTTCCAAAAGTGGAAAAACAGCAATTAACTCCCCCTCGCAATCCGCCTCCCATTCCCTCCTGGGGCTCCTCCCTCCCACTCCCTTGCCTTTTGCCTGCCAGGGCAAAATGCAAGGGAATGGGAGAGGGGAGCTCCAGAGGGGAAAAGGAAGGCTTGTACAAGCCTTCCTCTCCCCCTCCCCCTCCATTCTCTTGCCTTTTGCCTTGGTGTGAGTTCTCAGCACTAGGGCCAAAGGCAGGGCAATGGGAGTGGGGAGCTCCGGGGGAGAAAGAAGGTTCATGTGAGCCTTCCCTCTCATTCCTTTGCTTTTTGCCTTGGCGTGAGCTGGCTGAGAGATTTTGCAAGCAGTGCATGCACAGTTGGTCCCAAGTGAGCCTCTGTAAGTCTTCCATGTTCCCCTAAAGTATAGGACATGGCTTCCACTTGTTACCAGGCCACACACCCCCACATTTTGATATGGTCTAATTAGCATAAAATATAAATTATACTTATGGCTGGAAAGGCCACGTGGACTGGCTGGGAGTAGGTCAGAGATGACTCCAGCATGCCAGGTCAAAAGTTCTCTGAAATTAGCCAAGAAAGCCTGACTTATTGGCTCTGAGCTAATCCTATCAACTGCCAACATCAGAAAACAATAAGGTGCCCAGATGCAGAGGCCAGGACCCCTACTGTGTGCATATCCTACTGCAGCTAGCCCAGAAACCCCCTCTCAACCAAGCCATTGAAACCAATCAGTCCACTCCAGACCCCACTGTCTGTGTTACAACTCCCATTGTTCTTTAGGCTGGGAGAGCAATCAACTCACACCCCTTCAGGGAGTTAAAGAGAGTATATAAATCCTTGGTTTTGAGAAGTCAGTTGCAGTCAGATGAAATGCAAGACTCTACTATGTCGCTCTGAATCCTGATCTGCCTGCCCTTAGACAGAAGTCTAGGTCACATTTCAAGCTCCTGGCTACTCTTCTGGACTGGTAATTATAAATCCTCCCAAATTCCTCAGCCTGTCTATAATTTTTCCTCCCTTTCTCTTTCAGTTAGCTCTCTTGTGAATACTTGATAGTATTATCTTGTGTGCATGCACGAGTGAATTCCCCCAATAAAAATATATTTTTAGTTTACTTTTTAATCTTTGGCTGGCTTTTCCTTGGTCTGACCCCATAAAAATTGGGTTGAAGGTCTCGCTGGGTTACCCTGCCCCTTGTTTTGCCAAGCTAGTGCTCTGCTAATTCCCCAATCTTTGCATTTTTGGAGTGAATCAAGGTGTCCCCCAGGGGACCCCCAGAAGTCAGGGTAACACACTTTTCAACCAGTTCCATTTTCTGATAGTGCATTGGTTTCTAACCTGTCACAGAAGTGGAGGAAGCCTGTAAACACTGAGCATTCAAAATCTGTAGGCCATTGCTTTATTTTCCATACTGGTTGGCAAATTTTAGTTAGCACTTGAGTAGATTCTGTTTCTTGAAGAAGCTCAATTTATATTTCATCTGTTCCAGGTGATTTACTTCTCTTAAGTGCATTGAGTACAGTTTCCACTTCATTTGCTCAAATTATCACCTTCAAATAGTTCTTCTTTGAATGAGTATGTCATCCTTTTATCTTTTTTATATAGTATTCCAATGTAATATTTCTGTCGTCTTTTTATTTCTTCTTGTTCATGTAGTGTGTTCCCTTGCTGATCATAATGTACCCCTCTTGGTTTAAACTTCCCTTTGATTTCTTGGATCTTGTAGAAGAGGTCTCTTGTTCCCTCTCTTTTGTTGCCTTCTTCTATTCCTCTCTGATGATGATGATGATGATGATGATGGATGATAGGGTTTTTTTGTCCATGCCACTGAACAGTTGAATTCAAGATGCTGACCCTGTTTCTGTCACCTATTACTTTTGCTTCTCATCTGTTTTAACTGCTTGAAGAGTTTCATCAGTCAGTCACTGAGGCTTCTTATTTGCATATACACACTCTCTTTTTTTTGGTGGTAGATAGTGTCTTTTTCCATTCTTCCCACACAATGTCCGCTACACTAGTCCAGAATTATTCTTCTTCTGTTTCCCAGTCAGTTTTGCAGAGACAATGGAGTTTCTCCAACTTCTGTTCCCAATTATGTAGCCTATTTGATTTCTATATTGGCCATCAGGTGATGTCAATGTATACAGTTGTCTCTTAGGCCACCTGAAGAATGCGTTTGCAATGAAGAAATTGTTGGCTTCAGAAAATTCGATCAATCACTCTCCTGCTTCATTTCTTGATCCTAGGTCAAATTCTCCTACAGTCTTTGTGTCTGCTGTTTCCAACTTTTCGGTTGCCTATAATTATCAACATGTCCTATTTTGATGACCAATTTTCTCCTGGACTGGTAGTATTTGTTCAGACTTTGCTTTATATCTCCTGGCTTCTTTTGTTACATTTCTTCTCACTATTAATGCCACTCCATTTCTTCTTAGATTTTTATTTCCAGAAAACACTGTGTCATTATCTGATTGAAAATGTCCCATTCCTGTCCACTTTAGCTTGCCCGCTCCAAGTATTACCTACATTGTTTATACATTCCATTTCTTGTTTTACAATGTCTAGCTTCCCAAGATTCATGCTTTTAACATTTCATGTTCCTATCATTCATTTCACTTCTGAGCATGTCAGCAGCTGAACATTCTTCCACCTTGAGTCCAGTTGCATCATAAGCCAGAGCACTACTGGTACTTGTCCTCTGCTCTTTCCCAGTAGATCACTGCATGCTTTCCAAATTCATCTTCTGGCACCATCTCATATCATTTGGGATTGTTTCATCATAGAGTTTTCATGGTAAGAGACATTCAGAAATGATTTACTGGTGCCTCCTTCTGCACAGTACTAACAAGGGTTAGCTATGGTGCCACTGCCATTGTCTCTGAGAGATTGCCAGTGTCCCTCTCTCTCACACACACACACTACTACTGCTGCTGCCCAGTAGCTGTTTGGCACATTTTTCTGGATCCTCAGCAAAAGCTGCTACCATCAGTATAGACTCCTGCCTCACAGGAACATGCAGTCCCACCACCACAGATAGGTAGTGCCATGGTGAGTCCAGTATGGAGTAGGTCCTAAATGATAAATGATCCATGAAAGTGACTGGCATTAATATCAGCTAAGCTGACCTATTTCCAAATTCTATGGCTGTGACTGGAGTGCAATTCAAACCCTTAGGCAAGGAAAAGATCTATGCCAAGCAATGGTCAGTGAGACGGAAGAAGCTGTGATAATGGCACATTACATCTTCTACAGAAAGAAAAAATTATGAAAGTGAAGAAGAGAAATTATATACTTCACGTGCCTGTAGCAACAAGCAACAGTAAGAAGCAAAGAGAAGTTAATATGGCATTTCTTCTCATAGCCTAATCTAATCTTACCTTCTCCTCCACAAAGTTGACCATTGTGAAGTTCGCAGTTAACATTGTCACACTCACAGAAGGTGCCATAAATCTGCTTTTTGGAATCACCACTGGTGTGGCAAACACACTGTCCACATACACAGTCCCCAAGGCCAGAACAGATGACTGAGGCATTGTCCTTTCGGCAGCTCTTCTCCAGCTCCTTGCTGGATTTGCCTCTAGTTTTACAGTCACAATTCTTTCCAATAAAGCCTTCAAAGCATCTGACATGAGAGAAGATATATTCACAATTGGAGGTACTGGGAAACAGGGGTTCTAAAATCTAGATCAGTGGTAAAATTGTAAAATGCCAAAGTAAATATAAAATTTAAAATTAAAATGTTAAAACTTAAATGTAATATTCACTTGGTCATTCAAGAAAAACATTTTGGAAAATTTAACACACCCTCTTTTACTTCACTGGGTGAATGTTTTTCTTTTTCTATGCAGTAAAAAAAGAAAAAAAGAAGAAAAAAAGAAAAAGAAAAAAAAACCTGCCTGAGGGCTTGATTAACAAGTTAATGAGTAATAATCGAAAGACTGCCATTTGCTTTATTTAGTTGCCTCTACAAAACAACACAGTAAAAGGTCAGAATCTCTTTGATCTACCGTATATATCTTTAGATTGTTCTGTTAGCCACAGTTATTGTGGCAAGGACAAAGAGTTCTATGCTAACCTAAAAGACATTCATTATAGTTTAACCTTTCATGGTCTACAGTATACGTCAGCAGATGCTTACACCATAAAAAATGCCATTATAAATGTCACAGAAAAGCTTTTCTCATAATCTAATTTTGGTACTCATTAAGGTGCTACAGGACTCTATGTCACTGTCAAGGAATAGCTTGTGAAATATTACTGGCCTCTCATTATGTGGTATAAGGGCACGTTTTAATAAATACATTTAATATTTGTAGTTTCACTGAGCATGTACAAAGTCTTTTCACCTCTTCAAGATGCAATTTACTGGTGAGCAAATGAGCATGGCAATCAGCAGAAATAATTTGTCTTTGCAATGGAAATCTGGGGAAAAGTCATAAGGGCCAGGCCAGAGGCACCTAGTTATGGATCATACATAATTAATAATTATCTTTCATTTATTTTTTCTCTAGTCATCTATTAACTTCCTTGAGACTATTAAAGGTTCAAGTGGCTGTCTGATATTTTGACTGTTTGAGATATATAGGGTGGAGAAAACAGGTGCCTCTATTTTGAGATTCTCATATATATATATATATATATATATATATATATATATAACACACACACACACACACACACACACATAAACAAATGTATAAGACATGCTGGTGGAAAAGCATAGTTTTTTTATGGATGCGTGTTTAAGATGTATAGAATTACTCAACACATGACTATGCTATAGTGTTATGTAAGATGCTTTAATTCCTTACTGATAATGTAATATCAGTATAAAACCAAAGTACCTAGACTGTAAGTCTGTGTTAGGTAATATTTCTCCCTAAGGGAAAAGATATAAGTATATGTTACTGATTAGCTAATGTAAATAAGTAGCCCAAAATATTACAAATAAAGAGAGAGAAGTTAATGGAACCATGCTTGTTTCAGAGGATTATTCTGACTCTGGTATTTAATGACGTTATCAGTTTCTTTGATGATCTCATTTAGTATTGTCATAGCTGCCTTTCCAAGTCTTTGCCTTCTTCTGATTTCTTGACTACAGTTTCCATCTTGATCAATGGCTGAACTGAGGTATAGAAAATCTTTTGACTATTTCTACATCTACATCACCCACTTTAAAGTTACATAAATCATCTGCATTTTTTTTTGTTTGCCTAATATTCAACTCTACTCCTCCTTTTCATCTTTTTCTTCAACTTTTATCAGTAACCATTCCAAGTCTATGCTATTTTGGGTGAGTAAAATGGTATCAGCACAGCCTCTCACCTCATGGGAGCAAACAATCCCATCACCACAGAAAGGTGGCACCAAGGTGAGTGTGCTTGTTTACCCAGATAAATTTACAACTATTCAAACCTACACAAGGTTCCTAAGTTTCCAGGTCTTTGGCAATGCTTCCTTTCAGATCAATATGCTTCCTCATTGTCATCTTGACTCTGCCTGCCTGGAATCATTTTACATATTCAAAATTTATAACTATCTACAATCTTATTAAATGCAGTTCTGTTCTGTATGCATGTCTTTTCAAGAGCTCATCTTTACATACTAGGAGGGTATGAAAAATGTAAATAGCCTCCTGTAGCTTAATGTCCTAGACAAATATCCAAAGAAGTCTGAGAATTTGGTTCTGATTATGTACTGAATTCTCTGTGTTGTAGGCATTTTTCTCAAAGGTTTTTTTCTTTAAATTGTCTTCTAACCAAATCCCCCAACTTCCTCTTTTCACTCTGACAAAATCTAAACAAGCAGCTTGTGCATTCTGTGGGAACAGCTTCTGAACCGAAAGATGAGATGCACACTGGAATGACGGGTAAGCAACTCTTTGAATAGTAATAATATTCGAAATTTCTCAACAGAATTGGCATATCCTAATGGAGAGATGATGCTGGTATTGAAGAAATTTGATTACCTGCAAATACCACAGTCTACTTTTCCTTGTCCATTACAGTCAGTACGATCTGATATTTTCTCATCACATTCACAGGTGCACCGACTGCTCAGATGGACAGTGACAGAGGAGTTTGTGTAACCAAGAGGCTGGATAATAACGGTTTGGTTTTCAATGCACTCTGTTGCTGTAATTTTCACCTGAAAAATAATCTGCAAAAAGAGCCAAAGTGTTGACCACACCATACTCGATTAAAGATTAAAACAGGTTTACAAAGTCACAGGCTTTTATAAAAATCATGCAAAAAAAATTTCTAGTATGTTATGGAAGGATTAATAGACTGGACTCAGATGTCCTAGAAGCTCATCTAATTCTTTAATACTATGCTAGAGCTTCAGGACATAGTCTTATGAGGGCAGTTGAAAGAAGATGCAAAACGATTAGAGCTTACTTGCCAAATTACTTATCTGATTGAATGTACAGTCACAATTGTGTGTTTTTAAAAACAGTGCCAGATTCAGGACATGATCTGGAATGATACTGTGGTGTAGTGGGTAATGGCTACTTTTCCTCTGCACCATGGTGTCAATGAAAGTTGCATTCCTTGTACTACCAGTTGGTACTAGAAACAATAACAGCTTCAGTGAGACTTTATATCAGAACCAGAGCAGATGGACTGGGGTGGCAGAGAGCTAAACTTCTGTTTCTATCATGTCCTTCTTAATTTGGACCTCTGTACTAAAAACATCCACATCTACACACACACACACACACACACACTCAAATGCACATCCAACATAAAAGTTGAGTTCACATTTAATGTACATAATTAGGAATAGGGCTTCACAAAGTGGTGAGTGTATCTCCCTAGCAGCCAGGAAGGAGAATTTTATTCAAGCAGACTCATGTCTCATCATTACATGTGAGCTATTGTTACCCCAAAACATGAGTGACTCAGAGGTGCACCTGTGATGCCAGTGTCTCTGTGAAACTGCGGGGAATATAAGCTCAAAAAGGAGGCCTGTGAGAGAGGGATAGCCTTACAAGATCTTTTACACCTGTGTATATCAGTACTAGTGCAGGGAAGAACCAGCCAGCGTTCCAAAAAGTAAGCTTGTTTTTTTTGGGGGGGTGGTGGATTAACACACACACAAGATCCAAGCAGTCTCACAATCACACAAGGCTAACTGAAGAAAAAGGGAGGAAAAGTTTGGATAGTGAGAGTTTAGGGTGAAGTGGGTGATAGTTACCAATACAGCAGAGAAGAGATGTGGTGATGTAGCTTAGACTAGAAGTCCAAGGGCAGTACAAATTGGAAATCAGAGCAGCAGAATGGCGATCAGTATACCAAAAGTACTATGAATTATCTGATGAAAAACCAGGGTTTAAATACTCTTTTTTCATCCTAAGAGGGACGGTGTTAATGGCGCTCTGACAGAGTAAACAATGGGCTTCAGAGAGTAAACAATGGTCTCTTGAATGAGCTAATGGCCTTAGCATTAGGTGACAAAGAGACTGATGGGAGTCATGATAGCTCTTTCATTGCTGGACAGGTGAGGAGGCAAAGGAAAGTTTTTGCTGGACAAAAGGGGAAAGTCAAAGACAATCAGTCCTTCTGTGGAAGCAGTTTCAGTGCCATTGTTTCTAAAGGTCAAGTTGTTGAAGGACATCTGCCAGTCCATTATCTGCAGAGTTTCTAGCCATGCCCTGAGGTCTTGTTCTGGGACTTGGGCTTCCAAACTTTAAATTGTGCTACCATGCAAGTAATTTGCAATGGATAAAAGACTGAATTAATTTGAAGAACAAAAGATTGCTCCAATTGAAGGAGAAGATTTAAGATTTGGCAGGCATGCATATCATTGGTACAATAAAGAAATAATTGATAAAGACTTCAACACTCACTACATAAGAAAATCTCAGTAAAAAGTCTGGAAAAAATACAAATGGAGATGTTGCCCTATAACTCTTCAGTGGATCTCGCCATATGAAGCCTTTTATAAGAAAGAAAATATCATTAAAAAAATAAATGGATAACTTACAAGGAGATGATGATACTTCAAAAAGATATTATTGAATTAATATATTATTGGCTAATGGGATAAAATGTTACTGGCTTCTATATAGCAAATTAAGTGAAAAATAAAGATAGATTTAAGATTAAATGGAATACAAGATAAACATTCTGAATTAGAAATATTAACTATTGATAAGGAGAAAGCACTCTCAAAAATATATAAACTATTATTAAAATGGGATATAAGTTACTATGATAAAATGGACCCAGAACATCAGACATAATATAAAATTATTACAGTGGGAGAAAACATAGTCTGTAAGAATGCAATATGCAACTTCTCAGACTATAAGAGAGAACTTATATAAGATACACCTTAGATGGTACGTGATGACAAGGTTGGAAATGTAAAGTAGAAAAAGTTTTTTTAAACTTATGGTGGTCAAGTGGAAAGGTTAAAAAATGAGAATCTATGTATTTACAGAGAGAAAAAATTCTTAAGATGTGGATGCAAATGACGCTGGAAATGTATTTGTTAGGGATAATCAATGACAAATTAGGAAAAAAAGTATGGAAAACTAATATTTTATATGTTTGCGGTGGCAAGGATTATCCTAACTCAAAAAATATAAAGAAAATTCTTTACCCACAATAAATGAATGGGTGTTAAAACAAAATATACGTCCAGATGGATGAACTGATTTGTTTAATTAAGGCAGGCTGACTGGATACCTATGTGATTGTGTGGGACAATGTATTTGAGTACATTTGGGATATTTGGGGTGATGTGGTGTGATAGCTGATTTCAAGAACTGAAGATAGAAGACATATAACATTTGTTTCTTCTTGTTATTTGTTCTATATATGTAGGTATATAAAAGTACTGGTCTGGATTAGTGTTCATTAGACTATATTTTTATAACTATAATATGTTCCTGTTTGTTAATTTAGAGTATATCGATATTAGATGGTAGAAATGATGATTAAAAGAAAGTTATACCAGGAATTGCCTGAAGGAAGTCAAGGTGTGTTAGAAAAAGAATGTACGTATGAGAAGTATGTTGACGTCTGTTCTTCTATTATGTGTGTTACAATTTAAAAATCATAATTAAAAAAAGGATTGCCAGTTAGTCACAAATATTCCATAGTAAGGGTATTTTTAAATAACTGTCCTTAGACTGGTTGATAAGCCCACTCTTTGCTCACACTGATTAAATTCCCTCCTCACAAGCCTGTTCCATCTCATCAGTTTTGACAAAAGAAATAATGTGTCTACAAGCTCCACAATTTTGAATATTTCACGAATGTGAAAACTGGACAATAAAAAAAAAGTCTTGAAACTAATCTTTTCTTCAAGGTGATATATTGTGACATGAAGCATATTTATATGAGGGAGGCATCATTTAAAGAAATGACCTCTTACTGGGCAACTAAACTGGAAAAATCTTATTACGTCAATATATTGCTTCAGACCATGGATATTTAATTTATTTATTTACATGTCCTTTCTCTTGATACAGTTTACAGCATCTATAAAAAGACAAATAAGTACAAATAAACAACACTAAGAAAAGCAGAAAACAAAAACGTTCAATAAAGGAAAAGGAATAATTAAAATTCTCCAGTTGTAGACCAACAGTCATATCCAATTAAAAGCATATTTTTTTAAAAAAAATCTTAAAAATCTCATTTAAAATCCATCAGTAAAAGCAGCCACACTTCCCAAGTGAGGGGGTTTCATAATGAACTGTCTTACTGACAAAATTGCATTATAGAACTGAGAAAGAATTCTCAGTAAAGCATAGAAAGTAGAAAGTGACATGGTTAAACTGGTTGTATATTTTAAAACATTTTGGGAAGACAGGGTAGCAAAAAAGTTAAGGAGTTATCCAAGAAGCACCTGATAAACACAAATTGGGCTTTTCTTCCCATCCCCATCACTAAGTATGGTGTTAACAGTTAGGGTGTTGGAGTGGGATTTGGGAAATCCAGGTTCAAAACTCCTGGATGAAATTCACTGGGTGACTCTGGACCTCTCTCTCTCACACTTGGCCTCTCTCATAGGATTGTTGTGATGATAGAGAGCAGAGCTTTGTACGTTCCCTTGAGGAAATTGGAAAAAACAGGAGTATATCAATGTAAGAAAGGGACTGTAAACACCAACTGCGGTCTGAATAGTTCTGAACAGAAAAAAAAGTCAGTTAATTTTTACTTACTTCATCAGTTTTCATTACGTTGTCACATTCTCCTCTAGGTTGATCCTTGATATGAACTTTCTTAGGGCAGAAGGAATCATATGTGATCTTGACAAAATCTGGCAAAGGGCCATGATCCAAAATAATTTTGGAAGACAAATTCTATGAGGAAATTGAGAAGGTTGAAACAAGAATGTAAGACAGGAAGCAACATACATAGGTGTATCATTTAGAACAGAGGTGGACAAAGCATGGCCTGTGGACCACATGGGGCCTTCAGGACCATTTCTGTGGCCTCGAGGGCCCCCATTGGGATAAAAAAAAAAGGGAAAATAATCTTTTGTCTTCAAATGCCCTCTAGGCGGTGTGAGAACATTTGCCCCACATTTTGCCCCCCTGGGACATCCTTGTTAACCTTTTCCTTTGAAAATGATCAGCATTTGGAAGACCTATTCTAAATTTTTAGCCCCTGCTATGTCACCTTTGTACCTTTCTTATTGTACCCTAATGTTAAACACGGAGATAAAAGCAAACAATATGAAAAATGGGAAGAGGAGTATCTATTAGAATTGTCTTCCAAATGCTGATCATTTTCAAAGGAAAAGGTTAACAATTTGTCTATAGAAGGAGGGAGAAATATTAATGAATCTTTATATAAAGGAGAGTCATTACTCTCAATGCACATTCATGCTATTTTTTTTTCATTTTCCTTAACAAATTTACAGATCGTTTTAACTGAAACACCCAATAATAGATAAGCAAATTAGGAATGGCTAACTCTCCGCCACCAAAGCTAGCTTCTTTATATTTAATTTTTGTTAACAAATCTAATAGTTTTATTATTTCCTAAATTTTTTCTACGTTTTTTGTCAATGTTTTTTTTTTTTTTTTGAAGTTGCATCTCATGGGAATTGTCTGAAATAAACAAGAACTTACGGAGAACATATGCTTTAACAATCTCTAGTTTTCTCAGCATACTCAGTTTCAATTTTTTCCAATCTTTCAATTTCTTCCTAGTTATATTAAAAATCAGATTATATTTATAATATGATAATTGGGAAATATCCTTCATTACTAATACTCTCAAGTATCTAAATCTTGAGAAACAGTTTCATTATGACAGTTTCATAAGTTGTTTTTGACTTTCTAAAGACATAGTTAAACAAAATAATTCAGATTTTTATAATTAACTAGCATGTTTACCTGGCATTGCCCAGGATTTTATTTTCCTCTTAAGAACTCAACAGACTGTCTTCTCCAATACCTATAACTTTCCCCCATATTTCTCAATCTAATCTGTATTCAGTGTTGTTAACATACAGAAGTTGGGTTCCTGAGGCAACACACTGTCCTCCTTCTTGCTGTTAGGCCTTGTCTCCATAGCAACCAGCCTATTCCAGTACCTGTAATTTATCCCCATATTCCCCAATGCAATGTGTATTCAGAGTTGTTAACATACAGAGCTTTAGCTTCTGAGGGAATACACTGCCCTTCTTCTTGCTGCTGGGCCTTGTCTCCACAGCAACCAGCCTGAGGTCCAAGAGCTCTCCTGCTGAGAATTCTAAAGGCCCCTCCATGAATTACTAACTCCAGGATTCCATAGAATCTTCACAGCCAGCCAATCCTATGAGGTCTTCTTGCCTCACACAGCCAATCGTATGAGCTCTTCGCCTGCCTGAAGCAGACAAACAAACTTACAAACTTTTACTTTTATATAATAGTTTTTTATCCTGAATATTTCTCAGATTTAGATAGAAGAGTTTTCACTGCTGCAGTACTATTTTCCAAACATGTTATGTAAAGTACAATATTGTCTGCATACAGATTTAGTTTGTGAGTTACTATCTTAACGTTTACTCCCTTAATGTTGGGGTCAATCCTAATTGCTCTTGCTAACAGCTCGATGGTGAGAGACAATAACTGGTAATCTACACAACCTGTAGAGTAGATCTGAAATGCAGAGAAGATATGAAATGGTTTCTCATACCCATCTTATAAAATAATCTCCAGATGTAAAGCCATTCCAAATGATCAAGTATCTTCAGAGAGTTAAGTTAACAAACATTTTATATGTTCTTTATTGGTTTAAATGATATTTATATCCTACTAGCTGCATAAGATAAATATCTATTTGTTATAGTGAATGAATACATTAATAAATGTGTTCAGTCATTGTGCTAACATTCCTATACAAATCCTTTGGTCTTGATTCATTGAAATTATAGGCCAACAGGCTGAAACTTGAGTGTGGCCACAATTATCTCTGGGAATTTTTATAATACATGCTGTTTTCCAAGAAACAGAAATATACCTCCCTCTGTAAAATCTCATAAAGCAACATTTTTAAATGACCAATTAAGTCAGTTTTAAAAGCTTTATAAAATTCATTTGGGAATCCATCCATTCCAGGAGCTTTGCCCCTTTTCAATTTTTTTTTAATAACTGCTTTTAAGCCATCTTCTCTAATTGGCACATTATGGTAATTTCTCTGGTCTTCATTAATACAGCTTGTTAACACAGGGCATAATAGCTCATCAAAGTTAGTATCCTCAACTAATTCAGAGGAATAAAAATCTGCAATTTAAAAAAAAATTAGAGTTAATTACTATTGGGTCGTACTGAAATAAACTTATTGTGTTCGAATGCTTTTAATCAATGACTTATTTAATTGATTTTTAATGAACTTAAAATGCCATTTAAAATAACTTTTGAAAATAACAGTTATTTCTTACATCAATTAAGTAACTTTACTCTTGGCATTACCTTTCAGCCCCTATACTGTTGCACATTCATTCCTGGAAAAGTAGCAGGTATACGTATACTGTATTTACTGGCATATAAGACTCACTTCCCCCCCCCGAAAAACACTATTTGAAAATGGGGGCATCTTGTATTCTGGTGTGTCTTATACACTGGCAAACAGTATTTTCCAGTGTATAAATTGGGTGCATCTTATACACAGGTGTGTCTTATACACTGACAAGTACAGTGAGTACACAGCTGTGACTAATTATTTCCAAAACCTGCCTTTGCTCTAGCACGTTTACCTAAGCAACACACTCACAAATAGATAGGCATGTGAAGAATCCTTCAGATCTATATCAGTTAAAGATGTGCCCCTCATCAAAAAAATCAATTTTAGCTCCTGTTTTCTCTCAAGTTTTCAAAGAAGTTCTAAAATTGGTTCTGTAGAATTTGTCCCTTCTCCTTCTGTTTGACTTCCTTTCTCCATCCCTTGTTCTGGTCTTTTCTTTAAGTCTTTGCTTCCCAAGTCCTTTTCATATTTGATCAGATATTCTCTCCTTTTTGCAATTATACTAGGATGTGTCTTCTCTATTCAAAGCACAATATCACTCCCTCAGTATTACCCCCCAAAAAGAGGATCCCATACTGCTTCAATTTATTCATCAGAAATGCATAATTTCATCATTTTCGCAAAATTCTGACTCGCAGATCTTTCAAAATTATCATATCTTTCCCTTCAACCTGTAATTTATTAGCAAAATGTGCTTGGGTAACTTGAACCTGCATGTTTCTTCTCACAAAATAGACAATCACATTCTTTGTAAATTACTTTGTTTAGCAAATTGTGAGTCACCTTTGAGTAGCTTATCCAGTTCTCCAGCAAATTGCTTCCTCCTCATCTTCAAAAAATCTGCCAGCAATTCTTATATTCTTGTCTGGATGTTCTCATCCTGCTTTTCTGGAATACTACTTATTCTTAAACATCTCTCTTTGTCTCATCTCCAGAAGATCTTATTTCCTTTATGTCAACTGTAACATCAGTCCTCAATTGGGAAAATTCCCCTCCTAAATGTCTTTATTTCTTCCAGTATCATCTAGGATGAATCCATCTTTTTGATTGGTCTACTGAAGATCTTCTTTGGGATTGTGATGCTTTTTCTGCAACCAGGGCAACCTTCACTGCCTCTGCAGCCTTTGTATGCGTTTTAAACTTAATTCAGTGATTTTGTCAGGCATCAATAACATTCAATGAAAGTTTACATGTATTCCTCCTTCCATCACTTGAGGTCATTGTACTCCTTTCTTTTAGGGATGGGATGAATCCAGAATTTTCCAAATCCGAATCCGGATCTGAATCCCTAGAAGGTTCTGGGGATCCATGAATCTCACATCTTTCAAATTCTTTTTAAAAAAACAGTTTAAAAAGCAAGGGAAAGAAGGATAATCTTGGGCAAGACACACACTCTCAGCCTCAGCAAAAGCCTAGGCAAAGGCAAACCTCCCTCTGAAGAAATCTGGCCAGGACAATTGTCACAGTTTTGCCTTAGGATCTCCCCAGATTGAAAATGACATGAAGGCCCTTTCTACACAGGCAGGAAAATGTGGATTAATTCCACATTTTCCTGCCTGTGTAAACAGGACCACTTCAGTACAAAGTACAAATTCAATACAAATCCAAACTGGATTTTCTTTGCATAGCTCCTAATGGCATCCTGGGGTTTGTAGTTTGATGACGCACCAGCACACCTTGGCAGAGAAGGCTGTGACACCTTCTAAAAGTACAAACCCCAGAATTGTGTCTGAAAGAGCTTTGCAAGGGAGCTATGCAAAGGAATGTTTCAGCTGTCCTTGAAATCTCAAGCCTGTACCTTCCAGTCAAGTGCTGAACTTAAATATTAAATGTTCAATTTAAATATCTTAGAATACAAGCTCAGATATAATTTCTGAAATTGTTAGCAAAGGCCATTATTACTCCAAGAGAAAAACTATCCTACTTGCCATCTCCCCTTGTGTGTCTGGGCTCCCAGGTTTTCAGGCATCCCAGTCTCCAATTTGGTTGGTGGATTCAAAAGATTTGGTTTGCCTATTTTGGCACAGGGATTCGGATTTGTGAATCTCAAATCCTTACCCAGGATTCGAGGATGCGGTTAGCCCATCCTTACTTTCTTTGGTTCTTTCTTCTGTTTAGGCTGACTACAATTCCTTTCCAACTCACAAAGAGTTTACTTCCTGTTATTGTTTCTTCCGGTGTGACCTCGTGTTTTATCAGTTTCCCATAGTAAGCTTTTCAAATAGTTACTCTTAACTTCATTTTCAAAAAATTATACGTTCTGTTATATTTTCAGTTATATTTTATTGTTCAGTCTTTACTAAAGTAAAAGTCTATGCTTTGTCTTTACATTTTTTCTTCTAGCTGCACTGTTGCCACTTCTACAGACCTGGCAATGTTGTTTTAAATTTCTTTTAAAGGTTCAGACTAGTAAACATAGACTCATGTCCCTTTGTAGAATACAGATGTTGAAATGCTGTCTTCTCAATTTTTAAGAAGCTGTCTTAAGTGACATAGTTTCAGGAACAGCAATTAAAAGTTGAATATGTGGGTCTTTGTTGTTTAAAAACAGTGGCAGCAAGACAATGGTGACAATCTTTTCCTCAGGTCCTTTCCAATCCAGCTGACCCTCTGGAGGCTTGTGCTTCATCCTCTCAGATCCAGGGTTGAGGATCTGGACCAATGTGAGTTCTTCTGAGTCCGCCTGTCCCCAGGGGACAATTTCCACTGATCTCAAACACTGTGAGCTGACAACTGTTGCTCCATGCACATTGGTTTCAGGGAGCTTCCCTAAATACCGATGCCATAATCCACCACTCTAACCAGAACTCATCTCCCATTATTCCAAACATATAATATATCCAATATTTTGTGCCCACTATCATACCATTTTTAGCCAGTTCTTCTTCCATCATGAGTTTCAATAAAAATTTATACATTTTACCAATAAAATGTTCATCACTTGAGCACAACTGTTTCTCAAACTCTTAGTCAATGCAAAATTAGATGGTTTTAAAAATCTAACCTGTATTTTTCTATTATCCAACATAAGAAAACCATTGGAAACTGTATTCCTCAGACATTTACTCTTCCATCATTTTGACTCTATACTGTTCATGCTCAATTTCTAAAAGATTTTGATAAGTCAGCCATTTTTCTTTCTGCATCAACTTTACTCTAAGTTTTGATATTAACTGTTCCTGGTCTGTGCCACAATCTGCTCCTGGTCTTGTTTTTGCAGACAGAATGGAGCTTTTCCATCGTCTGCTTCCAGTTATTTAATCTATCTGATTTTTGTGTTGGCCATCAAGTGATGTCTATGTAAATAGTCATCTCTTTAGTTGCCTGAAGAATGTATTTGTGATTAACAAACTGTTGGCTTCAAAAAATTCAGTCAGTCACTCTCCTACTTCATTTCTTGATCCTGGGCCACATTCTGCTACAATCTCTAGTTCAACCCGCCCCCCCCATTACTGCTGCTGCCCTGTTTGGCTCATTCAGTCTGTCTGTCTGTCTGTCTGAAATGAGAGACTCTATCAGCAGTACTGCTACTGCCAGCATTGCCTCTTGCCTCCCAGGAGCATGCAAACCCACTGCTGTGGAAAAGTAGTGCCATGGTGATCATACAAAGGGGCATTTGACTGCAACTCCCAACAGACCTAACCAGAAAAACCAATACTAAGGAATGGGGTATGCATCTGGAGGACCACAAATTTTGAACTGAGTTCTAAAAGATGGAAACAACATTATTAATACTACTTACATTATAAGCATCCCGGATAAGTTGGATGATATTATCTGAATTGGCCCTCAGCTCTCCCACAGCAGACTTGGGGATCATCTCACTGAGTTTCTACCAATGAAGAACAAATATACTGAAAGTATTGTCTCACACTGTAGGACAGGTAAGATTATAGTGCAAGAACAAAGTAGTAAATGTCAGTTATGATAATCTCCTCTCTTCATATTACCCAGCAGCTCCCAATAAGTTTAATACTTTTCAGCACAGACTTTGTATAGCGACTGTGCTGTATCACTGGAAGGGCTACTTACTTTATATGTTTCAACCACTTCACTGGTAACAGCAAATATGGGCTGTATATTATTTTCTTTAAGTTTCTGTATCAACTGACCAACAGATGGATAGTCCTGCGGGAGGAAGAAAACAGCAGTGATGGATAGCAACTGTAGAACAAAAATGACACCTGAGAGCAAGCACTTACAGTCTTAGCTATTTCTCATCTTCCTCTTTGCTTCGAAAACAAGCTATGCAATAAACAAGGGTATGTAAATATCCACAGTTTTTCATGTCGGTATTTAATATTTTGATTCTATAAACAATTCTTTTAGTTAAGGAAGCTCACACAAGATATGTAATATGACATAATATATCCACAGAAACCAAAACTTAATTATCATCAGAATGAGCTGCACAAAGAGCACTTGGAAAATGAATTGATTCTAATTTCCTAGACAAATGTTACAGCATTTCCTAGTACAGCAATTGCATGGACAGTCCAATTCAGCCTTTGTTAAAGCTCATTAGGCCCAATATTACTAGCAGGTAATTGCCTTATGAGAGGTGGTACTATTTCTAAACACGTACATATTCATTGCTCCTTTTGTACATATTATCTTCCAGATAGCATTTCCCATCATAAGGTGTTAAGATGGCTCCAAGTTTACCATCCCCAGCAAAATGGAAACCAGCATCTGTAGCATATACTAGTAGTCGAGTACGATTCTTCCAGCCAATCTTACTCTGAATTTGAAAATAGAATAAAAGAGGACAAACAGTAAAAATAGCCATAAAATCTAAAGAGGAAAAGACACAAGAGATCAATATGTTTGAAACTTTGTCGAAAAGGACAGGTAAACTACATAATGGTATGGGCATGCTTTAACAGGTGCCTCTGTAGCCTTAAAAAAAACCCTAAGGAAGTATATTCTGGTTTTTTTTCTAAATAGTTTATTCTCCTGAGTTTTCTTGTTATGATAAAATTCCTAATAAAACAACTATAACACTACGACCACTAGCTTAGAGATGGGGGGGCGATGGGGGCGGTGTGCTCTGGCAAAAGTTTTGGTGGGTGCTGCGGCTCCTTGTTTGCCCTCCCCCATGTGCCATAGCCCCACCCCATGTGCTGTAGGCCCTGCCCCATGTGCCTTGTCCATCGTAGCCCTGTCTCTACACACTGTAGCCCTGCCCCATGCACCATAGCCCCACCCCATTTACCATAGCCACACTCCCACACACTGTAGCCATGCCCCACCCCTCCGTCTGCCCTCCTTCTGCACACTCCAGGCTCTGCCACTGACTACTACTGTCATTTATACATGTAGTTTCTTACCAAATCCTTAGAATGGCTTCAGTGGTGAATATGTGACAGAAAGAAACACAAGGCATTTACCGTATTCTTTGTGTTCCCCCAAAACAGTGGAGGAGAAAGTCTGATCCCTGGTTAATTCTTGTTTGTAATTTCCATCCAAGTTTGATTCTACAAACCAAAGAACTGCACTCTTTAAAACATTTCCAGATAGTAGCTCGGGCAGAAGGCTTGCTCTGCTATAAGAAGTGCAGCAGAATGTTCTAGCTGAAAAATTCATCTCTTCTAGCAACTTCCAGCACTCGTTATCATTGGCTATGCAGGCCTACACAATTCCCATTCCTCTCCTAAATCCTATATATCCAGCTTCCAGCTCTCTATTTTGCTCCACTGTCTTTCATGGTGTTGCAAAGCCTCAGGTGGGCTTACTTTTTTCAGAAGTATTTAGAAAGTCCAATCAGTCAAGAATGCAGAAACTGGATTGCTGGCTGTCAGTAGATGAGGAGCACTCCAGTTCTCAGTCAACAGCCCCACTTGCTGTTAAATTTACAGACCTAACTTAACATGTTGGTTTTAATTCAAATCTGGACCCTTAATGTCTGTCACCACCATACTCCCCCTCTTGTACTTTAAGGTATGTAGGAGAGTGCCTGTTACAGATGTCTCTGTTCTCCAGCCTATAGCAACTGGCAGGGGAGATTTCCTGTTGTGGATGACACAAGCAACAAGCCAACTTCTCTGCTTGAGAAAGTCTCAGCTGGCTACTCTCTTCTCTATCTTCTGAAGGCTTATCAATTATTATCTTTATCCTTTTAGGCAGGTTTCTATGCCTTGACTGTCTTACTGGATGTAACTGTATTTTTTAATATGTTTCATGCTGTTATCTTACTTGTTTTATTACATTTTCCACCACATTTTTATATTTGTATGTATAAATGTAAATAGGTCTAAATACTCTGAATGTACCAGATCCAGTCTGAACTTTGAAGCTAAGCAGAATCAGGCTTGCTTAGCATTTGGAAAGGGGACTTCCAGGAAAGACCAGGTGCTCTAAGCTACATTTCAGAGGAAAGTATTGGCAAAACCACCTCTGAGCATTCCTTGCCTAAGAAAACTATGAAATTCATAGAGCTGCTGTAAGTTGACAGGTAACCTGAAGGTATATGCTCGCACGCACGCACACACCCATACATAAATTATTAATAATAATGTAATATAACAATACCTAAATGGTTCGGCCTAATATTCCTGTTGGCCTATAGCCCCGGCCTTGAACGTGGTATGTATTGATTCAGCATTAATTCACAGCAACTTATATTAAAACTACTTGCAGGGACCATGATCCATTTTTTTTAATGTTAAGAAATGGTCTAACTCACTCAGCTTCCACAATCCCACCTCATAGGAGAGTTGCCACAGATCTTACCCCACAGACAGCAGCTTGCATCATGGCATCAAGTCCTCCCTCTGGTACATCAAGATTCCCTGATATGTCCTGTTTTCCTACTTCTGCTTGAAACCTCTGCACATCATCTGTGAGGCTGAGCACATGTCTGAAAGCAAATGGTGGCTGGCACTTAGACTCCTTGTTTGGACAGGGATTCCGCAGCTTCTCCGGGTGCGTGTTAACAAACGGCAGCACAGTCTTATCCACAAAGGCACCAAATCCTAAAGAAGTATAGAGGAAATGACATCGAAAAAGTGTCAAAAATTTGGTTAATGCCTCTGAGTAAAAGCAGAGCTAAAAGGCTTAAACCACTGCAAAGGTTTTGGTTTTGTTTCTGTTTTTGCTACAGCTGTTGAAAGTAAAAGGGGAACATAAGCAAAAGGATCTGAAATTATAAAGAGGTATCCCTTGAAAACTGGGCATAGGACTGAACAAATACATACTACATTTTTATCCCAAAAGATTTCCCTCAAGAAAGTGTTGCATTTATGCTTTGTTTGTATTCTGGAAAAAAAAATGTCATGTTTCCTCTTCCCTTAGGAGTACTACCATTTCTGACCTTGATATTTTTGGGGTAGCACCTCCTTTCCAAGGAAGTTGACTCAGAGTGATCCAAGAAGAGCCCTGCTGGATTGAACCAATCTTGTTCAACATTGTGTTTTCCACAGTGGCCATCTAGGATCTAGTTACTAAGCATTCTCCAGAAGCCTGCAATCAAGACATGAGGGCAACATCCTTTTCCTGCTGTTACGTCCCAGCTAGTAGTAACTTTTGATTAGTGACTAGTAGCTTTTGGTGGCCTTATTCATTATGAATTTGTCCATATCCCTTTTATAGCTATCCAAGCTGGCAGCCATAATAATCTCATTTATAGCCTGCCTTTTTTTTCAGTATGGGACCCAAGGCAGCTGAGAGGATCAGAAAAAGTTAACCTTGGTCAACCCACCCATTGTGGTGTTGATGCTGTTCAGGCTCTTTTGCACTGTGCTGTTACTTACATAACAAAAATGTGAGGTTAACTGCATTCACTATTAATGCAAAATCTATTTTGGCCCTTTGTCTTCAACCCATACTGGATAGCAGCAGCAAAAGGTTCACCCAGCCTGATTGACATTACACTTGTTGCAAAATTGAGAATTTAGCTACGTCAGTATTTGATGCTGAATATAAGAAATATATCTACTCTATGTAGTTTACCTTGTTTGAGTTATAAGAATTCCAGAAGCCATTTTTTTAAGCACCAGTGTGGTGTGTGAGCCATTGGGGTGTAGTGGTTTCAGCACTGGACCACTATACTACAATGGGTCACACATCACACTGATGCTAAAAAAATGGAACTCAAACCAGGGTTTGAAGCGCTGCTCAGCCATGGAAACCCACTGGGTGGGTGACCTCGGGGAAATCACACTCTCTCAGACTCAGAGGAAGGCAAAGGCAAACCCACTCTGAACAAATCTTGCCAAGTAAGCCCTGTTTGCCTTAAAAATTAATATAAGTCAGAAATGACTTGAAGGCACACAACAATAATAACACATTTTTATACTGGAGAAAACTGTCACAGTGATTGATCAGAAATGTACCTACCAATACGAGCATATTTGGTCATGCTTCTGAGAGCCTGAAGCAGATCCCCTCCTAGCTTCTTCACCATTTCCAGGTCATCTTCCATAGAGTAAGACAGGTCCATCAAGTAATAGAGATCTATTTCATAATCCTCACCACGGCGGAATGTTACGTTAAAAATAGCAGGTTGATCTGTCAATAAAAATGAAAAGAACAAGCATGTATCCCAGTCCTATCTTATCAAACAAAGCTTGAGAACTTCCTCTAGAGATAACACACAATTGCCTTCTTCAGTTTGGCTACGGCAAGGCCCTTGCTACTTCTGAGACTGACTCCCAACTCAGTAAGTGTTTGGGAAGGATAAAGTGACTCTGGGAGTGGGAGAGGATAAAGATAAAGCTGTATGTTCATCAGATAGGGACCAAAGGATCTGGGAGAGGGAAAAGGGTGGGGAGAAGAGCAGAGCAGAGTGGGGAACAGGCAGAAACCTGGACGGAGATAAGAGACTGTTGGAAAATTACCAGCATTCTCTCTCCCCCCCATTTCGTTGTTAGAACAAATGGGATAGCTAGCTCAGGGCCAGCCTCTTGTGTGTGCATACTCTATCTTTCACACTTACTCTCTCTGCTTTTATTGCATGATCATAAATACCTTTAGGGCCCAGGTCATCAGATCATGTGACCTAGAACTGTATCCTGATAGGAAGAAAGTTAAGTCTTCCCAAAATAGAAGGAGACATCTTTGTCCTTCTTTGTTCTTCTCTTCCTCCTCCATCCTCATGGATTCTATCCTCTGAACTCTGCATGCCTCCAAACCATCAAGATGGTGGTGAGCGATACTGGAGATTATCATCTACTTCTTTAGATAGTTAAAGGTAGCAAACCCTCAATGGATATGTAGATGAAGAAGTTCTTTAGTAAACTTCTAAGTGTTTATTAAGAAGCTGCCTGTGTGTATTGCATTTAATTGGATCAAGTTTTCTCAAGCCACGAGTACTTTAACAAAGAGAACTTTACCCGTTTCTTCTGCACAATTCTGCTAATAAGATTAAATCTTAACTGGTTTGATCTTATTTCCTACAGAGACTGACTAGGTCGGCAGTGGAAGAAAGGGGAAAGAAAAATGCAGGAGGTGGAATGAGATACAGGAAGGTGCAAATGTGCATTTCCTCATGCTCACAAGGGTGGATGGGGGACAAGGAGAAGGGACAGGGGAGTAGGAAGAAGGAAGGCACACATGTGAATTCCCTTGTTCACTCACTTTGTCAGGCAAGCAGGGGGAAGATATTCATGTTCCTTCTACTTTTATGAGGGTCTTGTACACTTTAACCCTCAATGAAATTGGAGGGTGAGCTGTATAAATATTCAAGTATCAGATATTACAGGATCAATAAAATAGGAGCCAAGCACATATGCATTTGTAAAGTGTTTTTATAGAGTGGAACAAACCATTTACTTTGCCCTGCTATGAGAAAATGCCCTGGAAGGACACGTTACTTGTAATATTTTTGGGTAAGTACAAATCAGTGAATGATGCTATTTCTATGCTTTCCTTACCTCAAAAGTCTAGTAATTAGAATTACAAATTGTATTTCATGTTTTTATCTGTTGTTTCAAACCGTATTTTAAAACAGGTATTTTTTTAAATGTTTGTTAGTTTTGTGTTAATGGGTCTGTAGCCTTATATTAAATAACTCTACAGAACTGAACAGCGATAAGCAAAAGAGGAGGAAGTTCTTATTGTGAGCAAATCACTAGCTTACTATTTACTATGAAATAAATAGAAGTGATATACAAATCACCTGAGGCTTTCTTTTTCTTGGACTAATTTGGGGAAGATTTGCCATTTCTCCATCTGCCTTTGCCATTTCCTCCCCTTTGCTGGCAAAAACATTCATATCACTCAAACAGCTTTCTTGGTGGGGTCCAAGAACAGCAGCACATGTGACAGCAGAGAGGAAAGGGGGCTATGAGCCAGAGCTATCAGGGCTGACTAACGGAAAGATGGATTGCAGCGTATTACAGGAAATGAAGTTCTTTAATATGGTGCCTTGCTCCATTTTTTTCAACTTTTTTTTTTAATTTTAACTTTTTTAAAAATCCAGAATGCACCCTCGGATGGAGTACAGAAGCATTTTGACATGTTCCCCCCAACCATCCAGACCAGATTGTTTTAGGCCAGGACAATCCTTTTCAAAACAGGAAGTAAACCAGAAGTCAACAGTAAATCAGTCCAAAAAGTACAGTAAAGTTGCTTTTCTTCTTACTTGGGATATCTATCTATCTATCTATCTATCTATCTATCTATCTATCTATCTACCTACCTACCTATCTATCTGTCTATCTTTTTTTACAGTTTCAGATATCTCCAAAACTGAAAGACAGGGTAACTTGAGTGCCTAAAAATTATCTGCAGGGGCTACATGTGGCGACAGCTTCACTTTCTTCACTCTGCATATACTTCATCCTGTCATGACATTCCTCTCATCAAATTTTCAACATAAGGATTAATATAAATTGATACCTTTTCTTAGTCTCACACGTACCACCTCAGGAAACAGGTTTTTATTCTCATTTGACGGATTGGAAGTATGCGGAATGGCAAAGCTTTTTGGGAAAACAATGTTCCCTTCGCATCCTTTCTGCAGGAGCTGTTGCTCAGTGTCACAGCGAATAGAATCTGGTTCTCCAACTTTCGTGAAATTCTGTATATCATATAAAACATAAAACAAATTAATCCTTGCTGGTCCATATGCATAATTCTGAAATTCATAGACAATACTAGGCCAAGTAAATATCCACAAAATTGTGAGCAATTTTATGAGATCTCCAGGCAAGCCTTTAACTTTGAGACCCCTCTCTAAACTGCAAACTCCAGGATTTCATAGGATGTTGAAAATGGAATAATAGCACTGTGGCAGGCTAGTGCAGAAATGACCTTACTCACACAGCAATGAATATGCAAGTTCTCAAATGCTTGATAACTTGCATTGGAGAACTGTGAATTACAGGCGAAAAAATAACACAAATTTCAGCTTGTTCCTGCAAAAAGTAATTATCTATCAAGGAATTTGTTGGGAAGAAAAAAGAGTTGCTTCCTAGATAATTCTACACTGAAGTAATCAGATCCAGTAAAAAATGCATAGCTAATATTGCTATCTACATGTGTCCAAAGCTCTACCTCAGAAAATTGCTTTAAGTTTAGAGTGGAAAAGGTGTGGTCCCCAAGTTGCACAAAGTCCTTCGGACCCCTGATCCCAGTAGGTCTCCTGGCCCAATTTAGCAAAACAAAACTGGAAAACCATCCAAACTGCCACAAAAATGGTTTGTTTGTATCTCCTTGGCACAGACTCCCTTCCCCTCCTCCCAAAAAACTCCCAAAAGTGATGCAATGCCACTTTTGGTAGTACTGAGAGCAGCTGTGGGCCAGCAGGAAGGTGCTGCAAGGAAGAAAATGGGTCCTGCTTCCTCCACAATGCCCTACCCCTGTTCTAAAGAAAGAGTCACAGCCCTCAAGCATGGCCTCCTCCAGACAGGGTAATTGTTGCCATTTGTTCTACTTGTAGCTGTAGTTCTCATTTTTTTATAAAATAACCAGAGACTTTGGTCATTTCCTCACTAGTCTGTTATAGCTTGATGATTCCACTTTCTTCAACATCCTCTGGAATCCTGGGGTTTGCAGTTTCGGGAGGGGACAGGTGGCCCCTCCCAAAACTGCAAACCCCAGGATTCCAGAGGATGTTGAAAGTGGAATCATCGCACTATAACAGACTAGTGTGGAAATGGCCTTTCTGTTGTCTTATTCACAAAAACAACATAGGCTGTTTTTGTTTTGTTTTTTAATGCTAGGAAGAAGCAAGCAAGCAAAGGATTTGTATGGTTCAATATTTGCGGTTCATACTGTGTTCCTTAGTCATTTCTTTTCCTTTTTGGATGGGAGGGGAACACAGATGGCCTCTTACATTAATGCTTCTCAGGCTATTTGATGTGTGGGACCGGCACCACATTTGTGCCCATTGGGTATGACTGTTTCTTTCTTGCCTGGAAACTTCCCCAATGGCCCAGTGACCAGCACTGGTCCAGTGACCACCATTTTGCATAGCACTTTCTTACAGTACATTAAGATTTTTAGAACACTGTTGTTTTAGAAAAAAAGAGGATCTGCAATATGAGTCTCACAGTGTCTAGGGCCAACAGTAAACAAAGGCACTGAAGAGACAGCTTCTACAGGGACTGTAGAGGCTCCAAGTAGATGTGAAAATTGCATCAAGAGGCATCAACTAATAATAAGTGAGGCTATTTGTTGTGAGAAGAGTCTGGAAGAGTCCTTGTAAATCTGGGAGAAATTCTTGAGGCTGCCCTCTGATCTCCTAACACCAGAATAAATCACATTCAGTTGCTCTCTTGATCAAACCCCCAGCATTAGTAGGAAGTGATCCCAATAACTCTTGTCCTTGTTTCCCATGTGACATGGGACGGAGGAAGGTCAGGTACTGTTTTTTCTTCATTAATCTGAAAACAATAGGTCATATGTACTACTTTTGGAACAGTGGCAACAAGGCCTCCTAGAAACAGAAACTTGGAGTAGGTAGCAATCTCTATGAAAAGCAAGAAAAATGGTATCTTCACACAAAAGTATAATCCACAGGGAACAACAAAAATATACGAAGTAGCACCAAGTTATGCTGTAAAATGTGAGACAAAACAAAACATACCCGCTTTTTGCACCAGGCACAGCCAGCGCCAGACGTGATGCACTCCTGACATGTTTTTACATTGTACTTGGTGCATTCAAGAGAAAGTGCTTGAGGAGAAAAAAGGAGAATTTAGTGTTTATAAAGACCAGTAACAGTTAGTGTAAAAGTACAGCAACAAAAACACCTTCTGTATATTTAAAAGGAAGAAACCCATATGGGTCTGTAGAAAAAAATCCAGAGCACAAGGTCAGACTCTACCTTTATTGTGACTAGTCAAATAGGAACAAAACTGTGGGCAAGCTGCTGAGATCTCCAGATCTCTTCATCGGGGGAAAAATGGGGAGAAGAAGGAAGAGGTGGGAAGGCAAAAAGGAGGGATGAGCAAGGCTGATTTCATGGAGAATTCACAAAGTCTGCATTTTTTTTATGGATAAGAACAGCTTTCCTTATTGTATGTACGTATGCATGTATGTACAGGTATAGGTATATGAGAGCCAACATGGTATACTGATTTGAGTGTTTGCTTGAGGCCAGGGTTTGAATCAGCCATGAAAACCCACTGGGTGATATTTGGTAAGTCACAGCCTTAAAGGAAGGCAAAGGCAAATCCCATCTGAAGCCAGGATTGGTTTAGGGTTGCCATAAATCAGAAATGATTTGAAGGCGCACTACTACAACATACATATACAAACATAGGCTATTTTGGCACAAGATGGTTATAGCGCTATGATTCCACTTTCAACATCCTATGGAATCCTGGGGTTTGCAGTTTCTTCTGAAACTGAAAACCCCAGGATTCCATAGGATGTTGAAAGTGGAATCATAGCGCTATAACCGTCTCGTGCAGAAATGGCCATATATATCTCTTAGAAAATATAAAGTCAGACTTCACCTTCTCCTTCCCCTACCCTAATTGTTTTGTGAAATTTTGTCTTATGAAGCAATTTCAAGATTTTGGATAGCCTAGCCATAATTTTATGCATATTTGGGTGGTCCTAATAAAGGTACCCCTTGTGCATGCATTTTGGAAGTCTGATATTAGATAAAGAGACTCTGTAAATTAATATATGGTAAAGTTAAAGATTTGTATTGAAATATTTAAATGCATTATTATAACTGATCTATATCAACTGCATAAAAAAATGTATCACTAATTTCAGACTCTGCTGTGATGTGAGTCATGATGAAATGGCTACTTTTTTCTGACATTTATGTTGCAAATCTATCATAAGTAATAAACTAGAACTCTAACTTCAGAGCAGAGATAGTTCAGACTCAATCACTCTGTAAAATGCATTTGCTGGACTAGATTTCATATAAAATTAATTATATCCCACATCATGTACTTATATACTGTGGACATACAATAATATTAATAAAAATATTAAATCGACAATCAGTACGAAATAATAAACTTATAAATACAAATGGTTCCATTAGAACAGAAAATCACAGATATATAGGGTATATATGTTACATGTCATTTTTCACCTTTGGACTGAAAGGTACAGTTTAACTTCTGTGGGTAGAAATTACACAGTCTGGGCACTGTAATTATGCATTCTCATTCCGAAGTTTTAAAACATTATCTCTCTTCTTCCCGACAAAAAAAAAAAAAGCAATGTGTTGGGTTTTACACAGAAATAAAATTGCATACACTTTATTGAGAGCCAGAGAGGTGTAGTGGTTTGAGTACTGAACTATGACTCTGGAGACCAGAGTTCAAATCCCCATTCAGCCACAGAAACCCACTGGGTGATCTTGGGCAAATTATACTCACTCAGCCGAACAGGGAGGCAAAGACAAACACCCTCTGAACAAATCAGAAATGACCTCAAGGTATACAACAACAAAGCACATTACTAACATGCTTCTCCTGAATTCTTTAATCACTTAAAAACAAAAATTCACCCAAGTGGCATTTTTGGATTCTTCCTGGGAGTATGTGTTGAAAGATTGTAGTGATGAGTGTCTGGCCTGCAATTCAAGATTATCACATCACCTCTGCAGGATAATGGTGGCCCCTTGCAAGAAGCAGACCCTACCTCTTGGCTCCATCTTCTCTGAAATGATATCCAACTGTTCTTCCATCGTTCCTCTAACTAGCTGCAGCAGTGGTCTGCACTACTACAGGTTGGTCACAACCTGACAGAATGTTAAACTGCTCATAAATCCTTTTATTTTAATGGGCTTAAGCAAACTCCCCATGAAATTGCCACCAATATCTTACTTCCTTCTACAGCAGTGGTTCTCAACCTTCCTAATGCCAAGACCCTTTAATACAGTTCCTCATGTTGTGGTGACCCCCAACCATAAAATTATTTATTTATTATTTACAATGCCTCCCCCCCGGCAAAGGCCGCCTCACCGGCCAGGAAAGGGGGAGCAGGCAGGGAGGGAAAGAGAAGCCGTGCATCTCCCCCGGGAAAAACCTCTGAGAACCCCCAACCTGGGCTCTGCTTCTGCTTCGTTCTCGTTTCCACTGGGGGGGGCAGTGTGGGAAAAGTTTCCAGAGTGTCGACCCTGGCCGGGGGGGGAGGAATCCCAGCGCCTTTGTCTTTTGCCCTGGGCGCAGCTCACCCCCCCGGAAAAGCGCCGCCTTGCAGCCCCCTGGCCCTTCCGCAGCGCCCCCTCCATGGCGAGTGGGGCAGGGGCCGTGGCGAGGAAGGGGCCTGCCCCTGTGCTGCCACCGCTGCCCCAAGCTGGCCCGTCAGATGGGAGGTTCTCCTGGTAGTGGAGAAGGGGAGCGATTTCAGTCCCTTCTGAATAGGGGGCAGAAGGACACGAGTGCGTGGCTCGCGCTTGCGCACCACCACTGAGGAGGGAATGGAGCCTAAGACCATCGGAAATACGTATTTTCCAATGGTCTTAGGTGACCCCTGTGAAAGGGTTGTTCGACTCCCAAAGGGGTTGCGACCCACAGGTTGAGAACCACTGTTCTACAGTATTGAGAGAATGTGCCTGCACTACTGCCACATAATTACAGCAAGTATCAGCTCACCTGTTGTCAGGAACAGTAGCTCAGCTCCAAATAGCAAAAGCAAGCTTTTGTGAAGCATTTCCTGTGAAATGTAAATAACATAGAATGAAATGACTACCTGAAGAGTTGTAGCTATAAGCATCTTACAAACTACGTGTACAATTCATGGAAACCAGTTACCGATCACAAAAGAAAAACATTTGGAGAGAAAGTATACAGTGTGATATTGGAATATTCAGACAAAGCGAGACAAAACAACTTTCAAGCCTTTCTAATAAAAGTTAGGTGATCAAATACCCCATCAGGTGTCTTTCTACAAGCTCTTGCCTCGTAGACCACCCAGGTTATAATACGATAAGAAGGAGGAGAAGAAGAAGAGGAAGGAGATTTATTCTCAAGTTGTTGGGCATCTGTTATATCAGTGTGGGGTACATCACCTCCTCTTCCCCAAGAATGATGGAGAAATAGTAACTGTGCTCAGAAAACAGCCATGTTCAGACATCACAAGAAACCAGAATTCCAAAGAACTAATGGTACACACTGGTAAATGACTGTTCCATGACTGGTCCTGCTGTCAAAAGGAGTGGATAACCAAACCACAAATCTTACAGCAGAGAGAGGGGTTCCCTGAGGGGCTCCATATTCCTCTAAGTAAGTCAGAGATTGAAGACCTGCCATTTGTTTAGTGGCTGAACTGGAAACAGGAGGGATTGGGTAGTGCACACCAGTGTGCCATTTTTCCATGGTAAAACAAGATTCCTGCATGTGACCCCTGTGCTGGGTTAGAAGCCAGAACTAGCAGCCTCACCTGACTAGTATAGCATGACTTGCCTGTAGATATAAAGGAGTGAATCTTCTCATTAACTCAGATATAAAGCCCCGCTTTGGGGGTCCCCAATATCAGTATGGTTTGGATGGGCACCATACCTAATTGGCATCATATGTAATTGACAACACATTTTGTTGGCTCTGATATCAAATTCAAGTCTGGAAGCTGAGACAGAGAAATCAAACCGAGCGAAGGAAAGAATTTGACTGTAAATGTGAGAAGCATAGGTCAACTCCAAAATTCCTCCAGGTAAGACTGAGTCATTTGTCAGGCAAATACACATCATTCCTGTGGATAATAGGCTTAAATAGAAGCTGGACTTTTCCAAGGAATCCAACTGTGAGGAGCCCACCAGGACACTGACTGACAGATATCCATCCCTTGTACACCTGGATTCTTTCATCTGTCCTCACAGCACCCACAATAGACAGCTATTACAACATCCATCATGTCTTTGTAGTGGAGTCTCCTTCCTTGGAGGTTTTTAAGCAGAGGCTGGATGGCCGTCTGTCGGGAGTGCTTTGAGGGTGTTCCTGCATGGCAGGGGGTTGGACTGGATGGCCCCTGTGGTCTCTTCCAACTCTACATTTCTATGATTCTATGATTCTATGAAAGCACGAAGCCCATCAACAGGTGAAAGACTCATTGTCCACAACAGGTTCCCTTTGTCTTGCATCTGGAACCTTCACAACCACAAGCCATTTTCAGGGCACAAATACCCCTGATTTCAGGATGTCCAGTGCAGTCTCTTGAAGTATCTACCTGTCACTCTGTCTGGCTCCTGAATGAGAACTGCCCTTAGGTCCTACCTAAGCCAAAATACATTTCTACTCTTCACTACTCTTCTGGACTGGTAATTATAAATCCCCCCAAATTCCTCAGCTTCTCCATAATTTTTCCTCCCTTTCTCTTTCAGCTAGATCTTGTGTGAATGTGTGATTGTGTGTATCTTGTGTGCATGCATGAGTGAATTCCCCTCAATAAAATAATTTTATTAGACAATTTTGCTTGGTCTTTGGCTTGGCCTGGCCCCATAAAAATTGGGTTTAAAGATTTCGCTAGGTTACCCTGCCTCTCGTAGTGCTACAGCTTGTGCTCTGGCTAGTTCCCATTCCCCATTATTTGGAGCACATTGAGGTGTCCCCCAAGGAACCCCAGAAATCAGGGTAACACAGAAATGCTCTAACATAAAAGCTTTCACATTTGCCTTCTGAGAGACAGTTTATTTTTTCTGAAGGATAAATTCGTGATGTATTTTTAAGAGAAGAATTATGGATGTGATCTAGCTAAGCCCACTACTTTGGAGAAAGTCAAGAGGGTGACTGATGATCTTAAGCAGCAACACAGTTGCGTAGGAACATGGGGGTAGGAGGGATGATTCATCCCAGGCGGCAATGTTTTTGGGGCGTCCCAGCCCATAGCCAAGCCTCCACGTGCCCTGGCCATGCCCCCCCACACTGCAGCCACCCACCCCTGCACAGTGGCCACACCCCACACACTGTAGCCCCACCCCCTCCACACACTCCAAGCTCTGCCACTGCAGCAACTCTGCTTATGCTTCTTCTTCTTCTTCTTCTCCTCCTCCTCCTCTTTATTTATACTCCATTTCCCCCCCCCAGGTTGGGACTCAAAGTGGCTTACAACAATTAAAAAGACTTTGGACCTTTTCACACGTGGGCGGGGAAACGGGCTGCTTCACGCGGAAATGGGGCTTACCTTTATTCCGTCACCTTGTGGAGCAGCCCGTTTCGCCGCTCCACATTCAGCAGCGTCCGCGGCATCCGCTGCATCCGGCAGCAACCAAAATGGTGGCTTACGACTAACGGAGGCTCTCCGCCAGTCGGAGAAGCTCGCCAGCCAGAAATCCTGCCTCCCGCGCGATCTGCAGGCATGCCCTTGCGCACGCCTGCAGATCCATACCGGCGCTGCGACGGGGCTGGACGGGGCTGCATGCCCTGCGCCTTTTAAAAACCACAAAACAAGTGGTCTTCCAAAAGCACTGGCGGCGCCTCTTCCGGTCACCCCTACGTGGATTGAGGTGTGGATTTACTCTAAAGTAATCCACCCCAATCCACGTTACGGTGTAGACGACCTCCGCAGAGGTTGCTCTACACTGTTTTTTTAATCCCATGTGAAAAGGGCCATAGTTTAAAAATGTAAAGTTGAAGGCTTTACATATCCTCTGAAGATGCCAGCCACAGATGCAGATGAAACGTCAGGAGCAAATACTAATACAACACAGCCTCAAAGCCCAGAAAACCCACAACAACCTATAGCTTTAAAAGTTGATGACAAAGAAAGGGACTTAGTAATAAAGATCTCACCAATCAGATACACTTTCTCTGTATTCTCATATAGCATGAACTACATGACATGTTTCACACTCTACTCTGCTATATGCATTGAATTAGTTTTAAAATTTGGTGGCTGCTTTGAAAACTGTGGGAGGAACAGTGCTCAGCTTGCTGTGGAAAGTTTGGACACTTTAGGCATGAATGTCTTTGACTGAGGGGGACACTCAGGAAACAAACAAGACAGGCAGTAGAGGAAAGGACAGTGGTTGCTTCTGAATCACAACATTATTTTAAGCTAGGATAAACAGAATCAGTGGCCGGTGGTATTTCTTGGAGGAAGGTTTAGGGCATTGACTGTGCAGATTTCTGGTAGACATTAATAGCAGAAGTATCCCTTCCTCAGTGGTGAATCTGGCGGAAGTTAGTAAATGTCATAGTAGAGTATTACAGCCTTGTGATGTGATCATGAAAGTGACTAATGGAAAAATTTTGACCATAAACAGTAAGACTCAAAGGGTGTTAGTGTACATCAGACAAACTCAGTGACAAATATTTTGACCTTACAGATTGGTTGGAATGGCTGGATTTATTTGGGTGACCATGCTGCTGCTACAATGTCAGTCCAGATATTCTCTGTTCAGTGTATGCTGTTTTACTAATAAATATACAAGCATACTTCTCCATATGAGGAAGTTAATATTTGTGGAAAATGAGGAACTGCATCCTCACTATAACCCAGGAAGGTTATTTTTATATTTGAATTACTGTTAATAAAATCACAGTTGGGATCAGAGCAATCGGGGCAACAGGAACCCACACTTTTATTTATTTATTTAATTGATATCCTGCCTTTCTCTCAGTATGGGTCCCAGGTCTCTCACAAATTTGAGCTGAAAGAAAATATTGTTAAATCTATGGAGAGTATGGATTCTGCTCATAATTTTTTTTCTTTTTTTTTTAAATCTCAGGGTTTAAGTTGTGATAGTGAGTGATTTTTTGGAAGTATATTGTTAAAATTGTGCTATATTTTATGTTTACTAAATTCTTCAAAGTTACTTTGTATACAAAGTTACAAAGTATACTTCCTCGAAGATACTAATAATACATCTTATAGCTACCAACCGAGAGGCTGGAAGCTGTAGTTGTTCAATCCCTGTGTGGCAGTACATAGGCCCTTTTTGCATTGAGGCTTCTCGCACGAGCGGGGGAGGGCGGCTTGCGCGAGAAGCCTTCTCCGGGAGGCAGCCGCTTCCCCCTCCTTCCTTCCGCAGGCGAAGGAAGGAGGGGGAAGCGGCAGCCTCCCGGAGAAGGCTTCTCGCGCGAGCCGCCCTCCCCCGCGCGAAGCAGGAGGCTCACGTGTACCCCCCGCGCGAAGCAGGAGGCTCGCACGTCCGTTCCCCCCCGCGCGCGAAGCAGGAGGTGTCACGTCCGTCGCACTAGCGCCCCACCCCTTCCTTCCGCAGAGGCGGAGGGAAGGAAGCGCAACCCGGCCGCCTCCCCGACGCTCCGCACAGGAGGTAAGTGTGCCTGGGCGCCGGGAGCGTTGCGCGAGCGCGGGTGATTTTCACTTTGAGACGAAAATCAAAAAACCCGCGATCACGCTGCTGCAGCCCCGTGAGCGCGGCGGAAGTGGGAGTGCGTCGTGCAGAGCGACGCTCCCACTCCCGCGAGGCTCACGGGGCTGTCACGCGACAGAAAGCCCGTGTGAAAAGGGCCTTAGTGTAGTTTAGTTTAGTTTTGCATTAGGTTTAGATAAGTGTTGCTATTTATTTTCCTTTTGGTGTGTGTATGTGTGTGTGTGTATGGTTTTCCTGTTCTCTTATGTATATTGTTTTATATATATAAGCTTTGTGTGTTTAATAAAAATATATTTTAAAATATTAATTTTAAGCAGTTTTTAAAAGACAGTCAATATATAATAATAATAACAACAACAACAAAAATACAAATCAAATACTGCACACCCCACTTGAAAGGCCTTCTACAATGAACAGTTAATAGTCAAAGACCTGAGAAATCAGAAAGATCTTCACTTCCCAGTGGAAGGAGAACCAAAAGTGGAGCCATTTCTGCACTACACTATTATAGTGCCATTATTCCATTTTCAAAATGCTATGGGATCCTGGGGTTTGCAGTTTAGGGAGGGGCCTTTAGAATTCTCAGCCAGAGAGCTCTTTGGCCTCAGTAAACTACAAGCCCCAGAATTCCATAGGACATTGAAAAGTGGAATAATAGCACTGTAGCAGTGCAGGGTGGAAATGACCTGGGAGTGAAGGGAGGAGCTGGGCAAGCCTGGCTGAAGGCAGCCAATAAAAGCTCAGAGAACCCCACAAGCCCCACCTCACAGCATTCCCTGAGTTTTGATTGGCTGCCTTCAATCAGGCTTGCCTAGCTTCTCCCTCCATAGTAGGTCAACCTAGCTTCCATGGGAGGGAATTGCGCAATTTGGAAGCAGCCACTTCCACTTTCTTCTGCATCCTCACCAAACTTGCCTGTGATGGCGGTAGGACTGAGATAAAATAAAATAATCCCCTGCAGATCTGAAGACTTGGGAAGGCTCATATTGGGAGATATAACCTTTCAGATAGTCTGGACCCAAGTCATGTAGAGCTTTATAGGTCATAACCAGCACTTTGAATTGTGTCCAGAAATACACTGCTAGCCAGTGAAGCTGTTTCAATTGAGACATTATGTGTTCCCAGTGACCAGCCCCAGTCAGAAGTGCTTATTCCTCCAAGACAGAAATGTTCATGAAATGAAATTCTAAGAGACTGCTTTTGGGAAGGACAAAGTTAAACAAATCCATTTGCTTTGTTGAAATATTTCTCAGAAAACAGAAATTCTGTATTGGTTTCTCTCCTTGCAGAGAGGAAGAAAAGGGGGCCTATGCAGAATTTGCCTTCTTGCCAGAGACATAGATGGAAAGTGCATTTGACACTGTGAAAGGATTCTACTGAAGGCACCTGTTCTAAGTATTCTGTATATGTGCATGGATCTTGTGGAGAAATATGTAATAATAATAATAATAATAATAATAATAATAATAATAATAATAATAATAATAATAATAAGTTATTATTATTTCCCTAATTTCCCAAATAACAATAGATGAAATAGAAAAGAAACTGAAATACAGTTGTCCCTCCACATTTGCTAGGGTTAGGGGCACAGTACCCCTGTGAATGTAGAAAAACTGTGAATAACTCTTCCAAACCATATTTGACACACACACAAAAGGTATGATCACCATATTCAACCAACTGTGGATTCCTTTGAGGCATCAGAGTTCCTTCCCAAGGCAGAAGTGGGTGGCTGGTGTGGCTTCCTGCCACCTTCCCTGCTGCCCCACACCATTTTTAAGAGGGACTTAGAAGCCTTATTTGCAGTTTCTCAGTCTCACGAGGCTTGCGGTCCCTATTAAAAATGGCATAGGGAGACAGCAGAGGGGATAGCAAATAATCTGTGAATAATCAAATCCGCAAAAGTGAAACCCGCAAATGTAGAGGGCTGACTGTACTTGAAATACCATCATTTTGAGCAAGCAAACAAGGTAGGCAAGTAACTCGCTTATAAACTAAAGAAAAGGAAGGAAAAAAACCTTATAATGGGGTTAAAAGAAGGTACCATTTTCTATTTGAAAAAACACATCTCCCTTTATGAACTAGAGCCCTTAGATCTGCAGAAGAAAGCAGCCAATCCCTCAGTCCTTCTACCATCCCAAGCTTGCCGGGAAAGAGCCTTCCCAGTGGCTGCTCCCACCCTGTGGAATGTTCTCCCATGGGAGGCTAGGCTGGCCCCCTCCCTGCTTTCCTTTTGTAAACAGGCAAAGATATTTCTTCTTAAGAAGGCATTTAATGGGTGAACTAGAGACCTTTTTACCTTGTTGGTTTTTTTTAGGTTTTTTTTTAAATATTATTTTATAATTTTATTTTTTGTTAATGTTTCGATTGTTTTTATATTTTTAATTCTTTTTTAATCTTTTGGAAGCTGCCTTGGATCTCATTTTGGGGGAAAGGCAGCATAGAAATCCAATGAATGACTGAATAAATGAATGAATAAGAAAAGCTATACGGCTCAAGACAAAATAAAGCAGATTTTTGAAAAATATTATGCAAATTTATTTCAAGAAAAAGTATCTCCTCAACAACATCAGAAAATAACAGAATTCTTAACAACACAAAACTTCACTAAAATTTCAAAAGAACAATGCAACTTGCTTAACACCCATACAACAATAAGTGAAGTAGTCGATTCTGTCAATGCATTGAAACAAGGAAAGTCGCTCAGACCAGATGGCTTTACAATGCTATATTATAAGAAATTCCAAGGGGAATTAATAATTCCAATTCATGATCAGAGGAATAATAGAACAAAGAAGACTTGGAACATGGGGCAAATCCAATGTTGTGTTAATTCCTAAAGAAGAAGAGATCACAAAGATATTGGAAACTATAGACCAATCTCACTACTAAACATTGATTACAAGATCTTCATGGTGATATCAGCAAAAAGATTGAAAACTATTGTACAGGAAATAATACACAAAGATCAGGCAGGATTTTTACCTGGTAGAAGTACAAAATGAAATGTGAGAATGGTGCTGAACTTCATAGAATACTATGAGAAAAAAAACCTGGGAACAAATTTGCAGCGGCCTACCTGGATACAGAGAAAACTTTTGACATCTCCTGGGCTTTCATGAAAGGGACAATTGAAACAATTGACTTGAGAAAGAATTTTAAGGATTGAGTAAATGTAATTTATCACAATCAAAAAGAAAGTCTTATAGTAAATGGAGAAAAAGCCAACTCGCATGAAATCTCAAGAGGAGTAAAGAGAAGGCTGCCCTTTGTCTCCACTTCTTTTCATTATAACATTAGAGATTCTGAATAAAAGGATTAGAGAATTTATTTATTATTTATATTTGTATGCTGCCTTTCCCCCCAAATGGGACCTAAGGTGGAAAAGGATTAAAGAAGGTGACCAGATTTTAAAAAAAACATGAAAAAACCTCAAAGCTTTTGCTGCTGATTTTTTTTTTTTAAGAACCAAGGACTCTCTAACAAAATTATTGGGACTTTTAAAAGATTATGGTCAAGTAGCAGGCCTCAAAATAAATAAAGATAAAACAATATTAACAATGAATATATATAAAAAAGAAG
Source organism: Ctenosaura bakeri (assembly GCA_948474755.1). NCBI lineage: Eukaryota > Metazoa > Chordata > Lepidosauria > Squamata > Iguanidae > Ctenosaura > Ctenosaura bakeri. The sequence goes on from CAOLHI010000865.1 coordinate 478,052, forward strand.
AACTAAAAGAAATATCTGGTTTCTGCATAGAAAAAAAATTAAATATCTGGGCATTAACATAACCAAAAAACTCAGAATTATCTGACAATAACTATCATAAAATGAGGAATCAGATCAAAAGTGATCTACAGAAATGGAATAAATTTAATTTGCCATTACTGGAAAGAGCAAAGGTGATTAAAATGGCCATGATACCCAAGTTTATGTTTTTATTTCAGAACCTTCTAATCCTTACAAATGAAAAACCGTTTGCATTATGAAACAGAGAAGTAACACAATGCATCTGGGCACGAAGAAAGTCAAGGATTAAAATGAAGATAATGCAGGACACTAAAGATAGGGGAGTACTTGATCTTCCCTGTTTAAAATTATATTGTTAGGCTAACTGTCCGGAGTGGATCAGAGAATGGATTACTTTACAGAAAACTGAATTGTTAGAATTGGATGGCTTTGAAAATAGATTTGGCTGGCACGGATATCTTTGTTATAATAATAAAACCACTGTTAATAGAGACTTCAAGAATCGCTATATTAGAAGATCACTTATTAAAATTTGACAAAACATCAGAAATAAATTTTATAGGAAACTAGCATATATACCCGGCATTGCTCAAGATTTTATTTTCTCTAAGTAATACTTATTAGAAAGATTTGAGATCCTGTGTCTCTAATTTCCCAAAGTATCTTGTTCAGTATCTGTAACTGTTCCCCATATTCCCCTCTCCAATCTGTATTCAGAGTTATTAACATAGAGAGGTTGAGTTTCTGAGGGAATACACTGCCCTCCTCCTTGCTGCTAGGCCTTGTGTCCATAGCAAGCAGCATGTTTGAGACAGGCCCAAGAGCTGTCTGGCTGAGAATTCTAAAGGCCTTTCCCTAAACTGCAAACACCAGGATTCCATAGAATCTTCTTAGGCAGCCAGTCATATGACACAGCCAATCATATGCAGTCTTCTCGCCTGACACAGGCAAACAAACTTTTATCTATTAGTAAAATACCTATCTGGACCTCTTCACAGGAAGACTTTAAAACATGTGAAACAAAATCTGGAGATCTTTTAAGATATAGATTTAATTAAATGAGAAGATAATAATCTGACTCTGAAGTTTATGGAAGAGTTAAAAGAACAAGGACAAGAATTGACTTGGTTTCCATACAGGCAAATCAAAGAGAGATTCAGGACAGACAATAAACGTATTGGATTTGAAAAAGAAGAAAATAAAATTGATGAAATCTTGACTTAAAAGCAGATGACATCAATACTGAATCTTTACAAAGTGCTTCTAGAGAGATGGAACATGAACAGATTAAAGAAACAATAATAAAATGGGTGCAAAACATAGGGCATGAAATACAATTAGAGAGTTGGATTAGAGCATGGAATATAGTTATTAAATTTACTTAAAGCTTAAATTTATGAGAACATTTTTATAAAATGTTACATAGGTAGTATATGACTCCACAGAACCTGCGAAAGACCATGCAAAAAGGAAATGGAAACTGTTGGAAATGTGGAAACAACTGGTACCCACTTCGACATGTGGTGGGTGTATACAATAGCAAAGAATTATTGTGTGTGTGTGTGAATCAAGATATACTTTCAAAGTTAATAAATACAGAATTCGAAATAAGCACTGAAATGTATTTATTAAATATGATTGGAAGTCAAAAGGAATTAAGAAAAAACAAGAAAATACTTTGATAACAGCAGCCAGACTTTGTTATGTGCAACACTGGAAAGATAAAATAGGACCAACAATTGATGACTGGAAAGTTAAAATTTTGGACAAGATAGAAATGGAAAAACTTTCCAGTATGATAAAAGGGAATTCATTTCAATAGTTCAAAAGAGAATGGAGAATGGTTAGGGATTGGGTCAAATGAAAGGACAAGAATTAATGAAAGTGGGAAAATAAAAGTGGAGAGAAAGATTTTAAAATGTTAGATATTTAGTTAAATATATTATGTATACTATAAGAGATGGGATGATTGGGAAGAAAATGATATTGCATGTAAATTAGATTCGATAAAAGATTTTGAAAATAATGTACATTATGGGGAAAACACAACATAAGAAATGAGAGTTATAAATTTGGGGAGTGGAGTAAGAACGCAAAGGCTATATTGGTTGTACGATTAATAGGTAAGATAATGTTTCATTGTGTGTTGGAAATTGTAAAAATAAAAATAAAAAAAAGTGCTTATTCCTCTGAGACAGAAATGTTTGTGAAATGAAATTCTAAAGGAAAGACTGCTTTTGGGAAGGACAACGTTAAACAAATCCATCTGCTTTGTTGAAATATTTCAGAGAAAACAAAGACTCTGTATTGTTTCCTCTCTTTGCAGAAAGGAAGAAAAGGCAGTGTATGTGGAATCTGCCTTCTTGCCAGAGACATAGATGGAAAGTACATTTGACACCGTCAAAGGATTCTACTGAAGGCATCTGTTCTAAGTATTCTGTATATGTGCATGGATCTTGTGGAGAAATATGTGAACAATATTACTATAAAGTATAATAATTCAACATTAGTTTAGGGCCTATACTGCATCAGTATGGAAATTAGACGAACCTCTATGCCAATGGTTTTTAATACACACACACATACTATATCTCAATTATCACATTTTGTCAATACTACACGGTATTCTTCTATGTTACAGTTTTTTTTAACACTACACTAATCTGTAATACTAATTACAGTAATCTGTAATACTGCAAATGTGTTTTAAAATGCAATGTTCTATGCAGGGAGGCCTCTATCACCAAGCCAAGCTACAATACCACAATTTTATCACACAGAAAAATATATGCTGCATGGAAACCACAAAAAAAAAATTGTTTTGAAAAGAAATAAATGGTCTGAAACAATCCAAGATATAAGGGGAGAAACACTGAAAAGATAAATCTTTGGGGAACGTATTCTGAGTTCTGGAAATTAGGTATTACATGATGGGGGCAAAATTCTCCCGTAGATTGACTTGTAAATCATCTCTGAAGCAGGAAATGCTTCATCTTCATCCTTTTCCAATAGAAGGCAAGTTTGTGACAAAGGTTGTCAGGGAGAAGAATGCTATCCTGACAGATGACAAGATGGACAACTTTTGACTAAGGTGAAACACTACGGAAATAATAATTCCATATATGTTAAAGAACTCCTCTCCTGAAGTGATACTTTCAAATTAACAGCACAGAAATGTTTTGTTCTCACGTGCCTCTAAGTTGTTTCTGACTTATGACACCCCTAAGAGGAACCTATCACGAAGTTTTCCTGGCAAGATTTATTTCAGAGGGGCTTTGCCATTGCCTTCTGCTGAGGCCGAGAGAGTTTGACTTGCCCAGGATTGCCCAGTGGGTTTCTGTGGCAAAGCAGGGATTTGAACTCTGGTCTCCAGAGTCCTAGTCCAACACTCAAATCACTACATCAGAGCTTTCCAAACTGTGTGTCGTGACATGTTAAATGTGTCAGCTACAGTGTCTAGGTGTGTCGTGTGAACAGGTGGAGGGGCTGCCACTCCTGCTTCTGCCATGGGCCAGGTCTGGGTGAAGGGGCTGCCTCTGCTGGCGCCGCCACTACCGCCCCAGACCAAGGAAGACCCCAGCGAAGGTGGTGGCAGGCTGGGTCAGGTCAAGGCTGCCTGTCCTGCTGCTGCCCCAAGCTGAGAAAGACCCTGGCGAGGTGGGCTAGACTTGGTGGAGGGGCTACTTCCACTGACTGAATTACTCACTGAATTACCGTGTCACGAAATGATGCATGTCTAAAAAAGTGTGTCATCAACATGAAAAGTTTGGAAAGCTCTGCACTACGTCGTGCTGGCACTCACAGCAAAGAGACAGACCTGCATATCATGCAATTTATAGTAGTGAAATGCCAAATATCAGTTAACTTATTTTTCAAACCACCTATGTGTCTCCTTCTGCAGATTCTCCTTTATCATTCTAAACTCCCTTAAAGTTTCAGAGTGCTTCAATATGGCTATATCCCATTTCTCCCTTTTCTTTAGATCCCTGTCTCACCTTTCTGGTCCTTCACCCCTCTGGTGGAATAGCCTGGGGAAGTCCAGGCATCTTCCAAAGAGAAGTGGACTTTCACTGATTCAAGAAGTTTTTACCCTGAACTTAAGATATAATGAAGCAAAGGAGCTTAGGGACATTGTGGTAAGAAAGAAGAGTGCAGCCAGCAGCAAGCTGGGACCACTGACCACTTCCCTTCTGAGAGGGATACGGTGCCTTTAAGAAATACACTGCAGAAAGAGATTCACTTTTCTTGTTAGCAAAACTGCTTGTCCCTAGGAAGAGTTCAGATACTTTTCTGAACTACTGAATACAGCTCCTGTAATCCCCCAGCAGCATGTGGCCATGGTGGCTGAAAGATTCTGGGAATTGTCTCAAAAAACTAACTTCTCCAAGCTCTGGCCTCCAGGTTCTGAACTGCCAATTCTTTTACATTTGTGTGATCCTTAAAACTCTCCTCATCCCTGTACCAGGAAAGTTTTACCTGCTGAATTTTCATTATGCCAGAAATGTTTCAATAGTTGGCCCTCCCCATCTGCAGGTTTGACTTTACAGGTTTGATCATTTGCAAGTTTCTCCAACTGCTGCCCCCCTGGTACCTTTTTTCTGGGAGAACCTTCCTTCCTGGTGCTGCTGTTCAGGCCATGCAGCCCTTTAAAAATACACCTCTGGTCCTCCAGTTATGTTAAGGTGGCTGTGCTGTCTTGCTTTGATATGGTTTAATTGATATAAAATCATACATTGCTATGGCTGAAAGCCACACTGAATAAGAGGTGAAATTGGCCAGATAAAACAGACCAAGAATTTTCTTCATCCAAGCTTGCCATGCTGTAAGTGTGAAGTTTTTAAAATGTCAACTAACTTTCAGACAACCACTGGGATAAAGAGATGAGATAAAAGATTTATCAAGGTTCCCACGAAAGAGACGATGGCTATTACATCTTTCTGTTTGCATCTTTGCTTTATTTTTCTGACTCCCCAGATATGAACTCTCTCTCACCTACATGCTAAATGGCATTGTTTGTTTGACCAGACAGCCATTTGCATCCAAGCTCTCACATCAAAGAGGCAGACACTAGGTATTTACAGCATGAGACCATCAATCCCTGAATTCCCATGTAAATACAATTTGAATTCCAAAAGTTCACATTTCTGTCCAAACAATCTTCTGTCAGTTAGTTTCATGGGACAGTGTTTGAGTGGAACCAGAAAATTCCATTTCAAAACGCAGAAAGAGGATAAAAGTTTTGCAGCTTTGTGCCAGCATTCTCTGCTTGCTGGACACCACTATGTCCCTTTGCTGCTCTAACTGCAAGCCTAAGCTTCATCGCTGTTCCTTCACTTCTCTCTGTATGGTAATTATAACCCACTCCCTTCTACCTCTGCTATCCATTTTTCTACTCTTTATTTTCAGTTAGCTTTGCGTGATTGCTTGTGTGTGCGCGCGCATGTATATTTTCCTCCAATAAAACACATTTAAATTGTACAATAAGTTTTCTAACTAGTCCCTTTTTCAGTAACCTGGTAAACAAAGGTGGAAAACGTCCTGAAGTTACCCATTCTCTTGCAATATTCTTAATTTGAGTTAATTAATTCCCCATATTTACATTTTAATTGCAGGTTCTGATAAAGGACCTCATGAAGTCTCCTGCTTTGGGGGTAACACTCCTCCTTTTCCTCCTCCTCTTCCACTGCCACCACCAACTGCTGCCTGGCCAGCTAAGGACAACTCCAACCCGATTTCTCAGCATCACAAACCCTCTCCCAAGGCCAACCTGCAGCCAAAGAGGAGATGGGTGTGAGAGAGGAAGCCACCATGCTAACCCTTTGCTCTCCTTTCCCTGACCTAGTTTGGACTCTGGGTACTCCACCTTGCCTGAGCCTCATTTCCACAGATATACACTCACATTTTGATATTTCCGATTTTTCCACTTTTGTGGGGGTCCCGCACCCCAACCCTAGCAAATGGAGAGGGCTGACTGCATTATGTTACTGCTACAGAGACAGTAACAAGGCTCATAGAAACACTACTGATTCTTTTTGTTAGGGAGGAGCAAAAGCCCAGCCAGAAAAACTGTGCAACTGTTTGCAGGGAAGACGATGAATCTCTTTTAGGAACTGTTACAGAAGTGGCCAAGAAGCAGAGCAACCTGAACAAAGCAAACTGCTTTCATGTCTGCCTTGGAAAATACATAGTTTCTACATGGTCCCAGGCACCTTATAATTTATTGAAGTCACACTGCTATATGAAAACTTTTCTATGCTATCTGGAGTGCTTTCAGTTAAACTGCTTTGCTATCATGGGCTTCTACACATCTGATGATATAAGTAACACAAATAACAGCTTGCAGCTTCCTGATCAGGAGTGTGAAAAACAGGTTGGCCTGCAAAGAAAGACTCATAGATTCATAGAACTGAAGGGGCTTTGTGGACCATCAAGTTCAATGCAGGATCTCTAGCTATCACATCCCCAATAGGTAGCTGTCCAGCCTCTTTGGAAGACATTGAGAGAAGAAGACCCCACCACCTCTGCAGGCAATTAATTCCACTGCCAAATCCCTCTTTCTGCCAAAAAGTTCCTTCTAATGTTCAATCTAACTCTACTCTCTTGTAACTTCAAACCATTAGACCTGGTCTTACCCTCTGGGGCAAAAGTGAAAAGGCCTGCCTCCTCCTCTCTCTGATAGCTCTTGAAGTATTTAAAGAGTGCAATCATGTTTGTTGCCCCTCTGTCTTCTCTTCACCAAGCTGAATGTACCCAGCTCCTTCAATTGTTCCTAATATTTCTGTTCTCCATGCCTCTCTTCATCCTTGTTACCCTTCTCTGAATCTGCTCCAACTTGTCTATATCCTTCTTAAAATGAAGTGCCCAGAACTGAACACCAGATGACACCTGAGCAATGCAGAATATAATGGTACGATTACTTTCCTTGACTTGGAAACTGTGTTTCTATTAATGCACTCTAAAGTGGCACTTGCCTTCCTTGCTGCAGCATCACACTACTGGCTCATGTTCAACTTATGATCAATAATAATCTCCAATCCTTTTCACGTGTAGTACTGCTGAGTGACATATCCCTTATCCTATATCTGTGCATTTGGTTTTTGTGGTCTAAATGTAGAATTTTGCATGTCTCTGTTGAATTTCATTTAATTAATTTCTGTCCAATTTCCTAGTTTATCTAGGTTCTTTTGAATTCTGTTCGTATCTCCCAAAGTCTTAGCTGCCCTTCCCAGTTTTGTGTCATCTGCAAACTTGATGAGGTTTCCCTTCACCCTGTCATCTAAGTCACTGATAAAAAGGTTGAGGAGCAATGCCCCTAGGACACAACCCTGAGGCACTCCATTTGAGGCCTTCCAGCCACTGATGATGACTCTTTGAGCAGTTTTACATCCAATTACAAATCCATCTGAGAGTGTTCCCATCTTCCACATTTAATCAGTTTGTTAATCAAAATATTATGAGGGGACCTTATCAAATGCTTTGCTAAAGTCCAGATCAATGACATCTACAGCATTCCCATCATTGACTAGAGATCTGATTTTTTTTAAAAAAAAAAGATGTAAGATTCATTTACCAGGATTTGTTCTTTTGGCTCTTACTGATCAATACACTGTCATTAATATAGATAGGCAGACATATTCCTGTATAATCCATTCTAATTTTTCTTGGTATTGAGGTCAAGCTGATTGGTCTGGGTTTTCCTAAATCTTTTTTTTTTGCCCACTCCCCTTTTCTTTTGAGAAAGGGACAATATTTGCCCTTCTCCAGGCCTTAGGTATCTTGTGTGCTTTTACCTCAGAGCTTGGAAGTAAACAAATAACTAATGTCTTTTTTACAATAACTAAGGCATAATTCAATTATATTATAATGGTAATGTAATTTACAAGGGATAAACCAATGTAGAGTAATTGCAACTTTTAAGTTACTTTATGAGGCCATGGGTTCATTAAATGGAGGAAGAAGAATATTACATGACTCAAACATTGGCTCATGCTGGCCTTATGTGGCTGCTGCCTCTTGTTCTGCTTTGGGTGTTGATGAAGCAATGGCAAGGTGGATAGAAATAAAGTACTTTTTACCATAGGCCAGCCGCTAGGAGCATTTTAATTTTTTTTAAAACTGTACCTTACTGATTTTGCGACTTCAGAGAAACAGGAAAGCAAATGGTTACTTTCAAAAATTGTTGTTATGATGGTGATAAACTACTGGGGGTATGACAACTTAGAACTGTAATGAGAAGTAGTTTTTCAAAGCAACTTTGCAAGTTCTGCTTTGGAAATGATACCAGACACCCACATTGCAACACAAAGCAGTTAAACTCTCCCACAGTAACAGTAAGAAACTGTGTGACAAAGAATGTTGTAATTTGTACACAACTCCCTCATCTTGAAAGCTATTTTAAGAATTTTCTTTTCTGGCTCTTCTTCATGTTGAACTCCTCCCTGCTTCAGAGGGAGAAACTACTTATCGTATGATCCATTCACATCATTGACACAAAATTATTTTTAAGTACAGTAGATTCACAAGGTAATGTACAGTCCTCCCTCCACATTCGCTAGGGTTAGAGGCACAGAACCCCTGTGAAAGTGGTAAAACCGTGAATAACTCTAGGACCTCCCAAACCATATTTAACACACCAAAAAGTATGATTACCATATTCAACCTATCCTGGATTCCTTTGAGGTGCCAGGGTTCGTTCACAAGGCAGAAGTGGGGGGCTGCTGGGGCTTCCTGCCACCTCCACTGCTGCCCCACACCATTTTTAAGAGAGACCTAACAAGCCCTCTTCACAGTTTCTCAGTCTCACAAGGCTTGCAGTCCCTGTTAAAAATGGTATAGGGAAGCAGCAGAGGTGACAACAAATAATCCGTGAATAATCAGATCCACAAAAGTGAAACCCGCAAATGTGGAGGGCTGACTGTAATGCAATAGTAAAATTTACACTTTGAACCCTACATGAAGAAAAGATAGATGGCTTGGGTGAGTAGGATCAAACAAATGGTTGCTTATGAAAGGCAATAGGATGCTTTCTTTGAAGTCAAATGAAAAACAAAACAAAAAAAAAGGCAAGCAAACGAACAAACTCAAACAGTGACAGGCTTCTGGGATACAAGTTTATGTGAAACATAGAGCATGAAAAGGTTGCTTTTTTGGACTACAACTAGCAGCATCCGCCAGCCACTTTGGCAATTGGCATACTCACAGAGGAGGGTACATGCACTTAATGGCACTCCTGGTTGAGCTAGCTAGGAGGCACATTAAATGCTGCACATGTAACAGGTGCAATCAAGGTTTTGATCATATCAACGCCACTGGAAGACAATACAAGTCAGCCATTCTGAATATATTTTGCTACCATTACACACAGTGTAAATTAGGGAATAAGGCTGAAAAAGCAAGTGACAATATTCAGACCTTTTCTTCTTTAAAGAAAGAAACAAATATGTTCCAAATTAAACAAGACCCATGGAACTACTCTACCAGAACAGAAAAATTCAGAGAACAAAAAGAGAAATAAAAAACCTGCATCAAGTAGTCTCTGAGCCTTCTTCTCAACTGCCTTTTCCTGTTGTGAAAAAGTAAACTTCTTCTTCTGAGCAGCTCCTTCTGTAAAAATGAGTAATGCCTACCCATGCTTTAAGCACACTTGGAAGGCTACGCCTCTTCCTTTTTTCTACTGATACTATATTTCTTGCCACTGTGGGGGTGTGGAAGTGTGAACTGAGAAGGTGGCAAATTTATTTGAAAAAAAAAAACTGTTGAAATTTATGTTCAGTTGATCGGAATGAGTAAAATTCATATGGCACTTAATTTTATCCCAGGAATAAAATTATAATACTACAAGCTTGTAATACTAAAAGCTGTTTGAAGAGTCAGTCTGAGCAATGTTCTAGCTGGCCACTCTTTATGGCACTCTCCATTTCCATACTAGCCTGTTATAGCGTGATGATTCCACTTTCAACATCCTCTGGACCTGGGGTTTGCAGTTTCGGGAGGGGCTGGCTGGCCCCTCCCGAAACTGCAAACCCCAGGATTCCATAGGAGGTTGAAAGTAGAATAATCGCTCTATAACAGTCTAGTGTGGAAATGGCCATAGCCTCTTGAATAACCCTGTCCAAACATGGGCCATTTCCGCACTACGGTCTTATAGCATGATTATTCCACTTTCAACATCCTCTGGAATCCTGGGGTTTGCAGTTTAGGGAGGGGCCATCCAGCCCCTCCAGAAACTGCAAACCCCAGGATTCCATAGGAGGTTGAAAGTGGAATCATAGCTCTATAAGAGTGTAGTGCGGAAATGGCCATGGTTTGAGGTCATATGCTATGTTACGTTAGACAGCTGTGGGAATCCTATCGATAAGCAGCAAGCTGGTCACTCCCATTTGTACAAGAGCTGAGAAATAAAACTATAGAATTTTGCCCTGTGTTTTGTTGATTGCCTTATCTCATTATAGATACTTCCCCCTCTCTGGCTGATTTCTCTTCCAGACAAAGAAGCTAAAAAAACCCATGGGATTCCTCTTGCCTGGTTTGTTGGGAGAGAAATAAATTATGAAGGAAAAAAATGTACACATTCAGAGGCAATAAACAAACAATAAACAAATTCCACACTTTGTTTAGCTGTTTCTGCTGCAAACAGAAGTAATTGAGCAGCACAAACCCCATGTTGTTCCTCTGGATACCCAACTTATCATATCATCCAATTGCTCCCATTCTCTTTGCCAAAAGTCTCCCATTCAGAGTCTCATCCACACCAGCTGAAGGCCTTTTCACTTGTGGAACTTGATTACTAGAATGCCTTCTGAAGACATTTGTTGTCGTAGTGTACCCCCAAGTTGTCTCAAACTTATGGCGACCCTAAGTCAAACCTATCACCGGGTTTTCTGGGGCTGAGAGTATGTGACACACCCAAGGTCAACCAGTAGGTTTCCTGTGGAATTCATCGTCCGACACTCAGATCACTACACCATGCTGGCTCTGTTTACTTGGCACCAAACCTGACATGTGTTTACTATCACATGTAGACTATTTGGTTGTTTTGAAACTCAGACTCCCAGCACATTATCCAGCTGGGATCGATATGTTACCATACCACTTTGAACAAGCCTGGTTCCATCTGATTTTGGACACTGAGCTACAGTAAACCTAGTCAATACTGTGTGCTGTATCACACTATGTTGTTATAGAGCTATTATTCCATTTTAACTGCCACGACAACATCCTATGGAATCCTGGGGTCTGCAGTTTAGGGAGGGGCCTTTAGAATTCTCAACCAGAGATCTCTTAGGCTTCACTAAACTACAAACCCCAGAATTCCACAGGAGGTTTCCATTGCAGTTATAATGGAATAATAGCACTATAACATTGTAGCGTAACAGGGCCCTGAGGTGTTCCTATCTTGACTATCAATCTGCAGGGCTTTTTTAATCAGCTCATGTCCTTTTTTGATTTTAATTCCTTTGTCTTCTGTTTCTATTTAGTATCATTTTACAAACTGTAATAAGCTGACCTGGTAGGTTTTTAAACTGAAGAACATTCCATAAACCAGCAGTAGGGTGGATTGCTGAAGGATAAAGAGCAAAGGACAGGTCCTTGAGATTTAAACCTGACTTGGCAGACTGATCCCTCCAATTGTCTTGATTTGGCACGGACAGCCTCCGCTCTCAATTAACTGCTTCTACAATGCCCTGGTTTCTCTCTCTTCCTCCTACTTTCCCCCTTTATCCTCAGTTCAGTTAACTATGGCCCTTTCAGCACTGGCCTATTAAAACGATGCAGAGCGACCTCCAACAGAGGTCTTCTGCACCGTGGAGTGGACTGGGGCAGACTACTTTTCATAGTTCCGCACCTCAATCTGCTCCGGAGCGACCGGAACTGGTCGCACAGCGTGCTTTTTAAAAACTTCTTTTAAGAGGTTTTTAAAAAGTACGGAGCGTGTGACTCCGTGTCGCTCCATAGCTGTGCACCGGTGCAGATTTGCAGGCGCGCACTAGTTCGTGCCTGCAGATCTGCCGGGGTGGGCTTTAGGGTGGCGAGCTTCTCCGGTTGGTGGAGAGCCTCCACCAACCGGAAGCCACCATTTTGGATGGCGGAGCAGTGCGGAGCAACAAGCTCGCACTGCTCTTTGTCCCGATGGACTCGCCCGGACCCACCAAAAAGCCGGTGAGTAGTGGCAGGGAGTGTTTCCCTCGCCGCGTGCGGAAAGGGCCTATGAAATGAGTTCAAAATGCAAAAGCAATTTGCACTCAATTAACACAGGTGCGGCGGGGGAAGAAGGGATGGAATCTTGCCCCCACCTGTAAACTCAGGCAAAACCAAACTCCTGCAGGCTCTCCTAGTTTGTGTGTTCTCCCTCATCAATACCTTTTGGCCATTTTGACCACACCGTGATGTTGCTTGGTCACGTGTCTTGGTTTTCATCTGTGAAATGTCGTAAGGTAGGGAAACTAAGCACTGACAGCCCCGGTTAGTACTTGGGCGGGAGGCTGCCAATGGATACCAGGTGCTGTAGGCTATATTTCAGAGGAAGGAACTGCCAAAACCACTTCTGACTAATCCTTGCCTACGAAAACCCTATGAAATTCAGGAAGTCACCATAAATCAAAAGGTGACTTGAAGGCACATTCACACACACACATGTAATCCATTTATCCTGTTAGTCCTATGTTTGTAATTTGAAACTTAGGCCCTTTCCGCACGTTACCTGCTTGCGGAGGTGGGGGGTGCCATTCGCGCAAGCAGCCTCTTGCACGAGGCACTCGCATTGCTCCTCCGTTCTCCCGCAGCTGGGTTGCCAGTCGTGCAGCTGTCACACAAACGCCCTGCCCCTTCCTTCCGCAGTGCAGCCTGGGAGCTGTAGGCTGCGCTGGGGGAGGAAGCGCGACTCGCCCAGCTCATCCGATGCACCGCAGGGCAGGTAAGTGTGTGAGGGCCCTGGGAGCATTGCACGACCGCGCAGCATTTTTGGCTTAGAGCTGAAAATAAAAAAAATCCATGTGCGGCCCGCTTTAGGCTCGTGAGCATCGCATAAACGGGAGTGTGTAGTACGGACCACCGCTCCCATTTAAGCGACGCTCAAGGGGCCTTCTCGCAAAAGAAACTGTGTGTGAAAACGGCCTTAGATATTGTAGGATACGATTAAATAATTCAGCTGTTCAACTATATTAATTTCAGGTAGGGATGGACCAACCGAATCCTCAGTAGGGATTCAAGATTCATGAATCCGGATCACTGTGCCAAAATAGGCAAACCGAATCTTTCAAATCTGCCACCCAAATAATTTGTTGGAGACCGGCACACCTGAAAACCTGGGAGACCAGGATGCCTGAAAATTTGGGAGACTAGACACCCAAGGGGAGACAGCAAGTAGGTGAACTTTTCCCTTGGAGTAATAATGGCCTTTGCTAGCAATTTCAGAAATTACATCTGGGGTTGTATTCTAAGATATTTAAATTGAACTTTTAATATTTAAGTTCAGCACTTGACTGGAAGTTCCAGGCTTGACATTTCAAGGATAGTTGAAACATTCCTTTGCAGAGCTCCCTTGCAAAGCTCTTTCAGACACAATTCTCGGCTTTGTAGTTTTACAAGGGGTAAGTTATTTAGGAATAAATAACTTAATTTTAATGTGATCAACAATTCCAAGAAGAAATATGATGTTGACAATTTTGAAAAATTCATTAGCAGTGGCAGAGTATGTCTAGAAACTATTAATTTTTTTCCAAATTAAAAAAATGGGCATGCTCCAGGTTTAAGTGTTTCTAAATGAAAATGTATTTTTGTAGCCAACAGGAAAGAGTGCTTATCTACTAACCAGCTTCAAGTAAGTAAGGACAGGGGTTTAAAGAAAGAGTGACTAAAGTGGCATATTGATGTTGAAACATACATTTTAAGGAAAATAGGAGACAAATTTTGGGACTCCATAAAAAGCAAACTCCACACTGAAGACAATGAAGAAGGAGACTGGGGGGAAATTGTTAGTATTGCAAGGCTATGTTTGAAATGTAATGTGTGGTTTTGATCACTCCATTTCAGAAAGGATATTGTGGAACTAATGAAAGTGCAGAAGAGGGCAACCAAAATGACTAGGATTGCTATATACATAAAGGCTACATTTGGGATATTTATTTTGGGGAAACGATGAGGAAAAGAAGCTAAGGTTTTATAAAAATGTACGGTGCAAGTAAAGTGGACAGAAGTAAACCTGTCTCCCTCTTCCATAATATTAGAACTTAAGGTCATTGAATTAATTGGCAGTAGAATCAGGGTAAACAAAAGAATGTCCTTATATACACTACATATAATTACTCCTACTGTATTTGTGCTTGTCCTCAATCCTACTTCTTTCCTGGGGTGAAAGAGTGGGTGTTCTCTGTGATACTTCTCTGGCCATTTTCACACTGGACTGTTGTAGAGCTATTATTCCGCTTTCAACATCCTCTGGAATCCTGGGGTTTGCAGTTTTGGGAAGGGTCCGGCTGGGCCCCTCCCAAAACTGCAAACCCCAGGATTCTAGAGGATGTTGAAAGCGGAATAATAGTGCTACATCAGTTCAGTGCAAAAATGGCCTCTGTCCTCCTCTGTAGCTTTGGCAGTGTGTGAGATGAACACAGGGCCTTCCATTCCTCCAGTGTGGGTAGGGAGGGCATCAATTTGCTCCTGTCATGCTGAGTATAAAATATGCACACACACACACACATATATATAACTTTCCCCTGAGCATCTATAAGGCTCAGTATGATGTTTAAAAATATTCTTACCGTTCCCTAGGCTCTGGGAAATGGTAGGGGAAGAGGCCAGATTGACAACTCTGCTTACTAGTGGGGAGCATGTTGTTGTCGTTACTATTGTTGCTGTTGTGTGCCTTCAAGTTCTTTTCAACTTATGTCAACCCCAAGATGAGCCTATCATGGGGCTTTCTGGGGCTGAGAGTATGTGACGTGCCCAGGGTCACCCAGTGGGGCTCCATGGCTAAGCAGGAATTGAACCCTGACTTCCAGGGTCATAGCCCAATGCTCAAACTGATATACCACGATGGTTCTTTGGGGAGCATATTAGTACACCCTAATTACACCTATCACTTGTGTTCTGGAATTTGCTTGTGCTTCTCTCCTGATCATTTCTCAGGCCATTCTGCACTAGAGTGTTATAGCACTATTATTCCACTTTCAACATCCTATGGAATCCTGGGGTTTGCAGTTTTGGGAGAGGTGCCCGACCACTCCCGAAACTGCAAACCCCAGGATTCCATAGGATGTTGAAAGTGGAATCATAGCGCTATAACTGTCTAGGGCAGAAATGGCCACGGTTTCAAACAGGAATTGGAAAAGTTATTTTTTTTGAACAACCACTGCCCAGATCTCCCGATTGACAATGTTGGCTGGGGATTCAGGGACTTGGAGCACTGAAAGGTAATTTTTCCAAGCTGTACTTTTGAAAATAATGTTGGCTTTTTTCTTTCTTTCTTTATTCCACTATACCCAGAACCTACAGACACTCAGCAGTGAATAGATCAGTCTGTCCTAAAACCTACTGCTTCTACCAGGACAGTAATCAGGTATTAATGACTTATTAGGCAAGGAGATGCTCTACTCAGAATATTGACACAGCATTTCAGATAGAACTGGGAAAAGACCAAAATCTGCTACAAAGCAAAACCCCCATTTCTCTCACCAGTGGAAACCCCCAGATGGTCCATAAGCATTGGGAACTGGAGATGAACCTGCCTTCCCTTTAAGGTTTCTGTACCAAGATGGAGTAAATGATGCTTGGATTATGTGGAAAAAGATAGGACAGCTGTAATGAAATTGCACATTTCAACTCCACTCTCTCAGTATCTCTCATTTCAGTCAAAATTTGTCTGATTAGCCTTCAAAAAAAAAAAAAAAAAGCAGCCCCCCAGATGATCTCAAAAAGAATGAGAGCCTTGTCCACTGCAGCTCCCCCTCCACCACAACTGAAGCATTGTGATTGTTGG